>JANRMT010027041.1:123556362-123582637 GCA_026402145.1 Polypterus bichir lapradei | reverse complement strand
TTTTTCTTTTTTAATAAATCTGCAACAATTTCAAAAATTCTTTTTTTGTCTGTCAATATGGGGTGCTGTGTGTACATTAATGAGGGAAAAAATTTATTTAAATGATTTTAGCCAATGGCTGCAATATAACAAAGAGTGAAAAATTGAAGGGGGTCTGAATACTTTCCGTACCCACTGTATACTGTATGCTTACTATCAAAGCAGTGCAGTACTACTTTGTTATGCCACCTGTTGCCTATTATGCTGTAGCTGCAATGGTTTGGAGTAAGAAAAATCTATTTAAAATACAATTTTTGGTCTATCAGCAGTTAATACAACAACTAGATGGCAATTGGCAAATTTGCTCCATTATGAAGAAAATTAAAGGTCTAATTGCTCAAAAAGAAACTGTTGGATTTCATCATCTTTTCAAAAAGATCTTTACCTCTAAAAATTCAAGATAAATACAGGCTCTGCCCAGAGCTGTCAAACTGACAATCAAGCACCACGAATAAAATGTGGAAATACTTTAGAAACCAAACAAGATTCAAAAGCTACTAACAAACAGACACACTAACTAGTGGAATATAATCAGCCAGCTATGTATACAGATTGTAGGAACGAGAGGAATGCACTATGGAAACAGGAAAAACACCTGAAAAAGAGACGGTGTAATATCAATAAGATTTAACACATTAATATAAGTTCTGAACTGCAAGAAAGAAAAGACAACTCTACTCAAATATGGGTTTCCTGAGTCATAAAAATAATAAATGCTTCTTAAATCTGGTAGCACATGGAGAAAATTTTTGGCAGAAGTACAGGCAAAAATCAAGAGTCCAGAAAGACTGAAAAGGTTAAAAATTCTAACATAAATACATAAATAAATTATTATTAACTCCAAAAAACTCTTTTTCACCAAAAGTTTATGATTGAACAATGACTGAGCTGCATGGGCTGGAACGCCAACTTCCATGCCAGGTTACATCATGTCAGGTTGTGGAGCATGCACTGGTTCAGTGTGTTGCCACACCCACCACACAATGAAACAGCTTGAGATCCTGATTGGTAATCCCCAAAGCAGACACGCAATCCATTGTTACTCCCTGAGAAAGACCATCTATCTGCCGCAGCCAGGTGTTATGTGGGTGTCCCCTTGGCCTGGTCCAGCCACTCGGGTCCTCTACAAGGAGGATCCCATTAGCCGGATTGCCTTCGGGGAATTGTGCCACATGGCCATAGTACAGTAACTAATGCTCCCTCACAATGGAGGTAATGTGCCTCATTCTGGATTCCATTAGCAACTGCTTATTCAACACAAAGTCAAACCACTGGTACCCAAAAAATCTTCAAAGAAAGACAGTTCTGAAGGAGTCCAGTCTTTGACTCAGGTCACTGGATAGAGTCAATGTCTTGCAACCATATAGCAAAACAGGAAGCACCAGGACTTTGAAGACTTGGACCTTCGTCCTTTTGCAAAGATATCGGGGGCGCCACACACCCTTTTCCAGAGACCTTCACAACACCCCATGCTCTCCTAATACATCTGCTGACTTCATAGGAAAGGTCACCAGAGACAAGAATGTCTGCCTAGGTAAGTAAACTTTTTATCGAGGTTAACATTCTCTCCACAGACAGACACACTGTTGATGGTTCTGCCTAAGAAGTCAGTTTTCAGGTCAATCAACTGTGTCAAACACTTTCCAAAAAATAAAAAAGGCAGCAAAGAAACCCTGCTGATATTCACATTTACTCTCCATGAGAACCCTCAGTACCAGGTTGTGGTCGACGGTAGACTTAGATGTAAAACCAAAAGACTGCTCCAGTCACTAGTAGGTGAGCAAGTGATCACAGATCCTAATTAGGATGACCCTAGCAAGGATCTTTCCTTAAACCAAGAGGAGTGTTATTCCCCTGTAGTTGCTGCAATCCAGGCAATCGCCCTTCCCATTCCAGATAGGGACGACAAGTCACATTTTCCAGTCAGTTGGGATGACACCTGTCTGCACTTGACTGACTGCAATTGACTACTGTTCTTAGTTTGACTATCTTTCTTTTGCTTCAGCACTAAAGATATTACTTCAAATTAAAGTGTGGTGTAAAACAGAAAACAGAAGGATATTTATGTTATGACACATTGCTCCACAAGAGCACAGTCACTTTATATCTGGAGTATGACTGAGCTGTTGCAACAAACACCATGCTCAATGAAATTTACCACAATTCCCAAGTAGGTCAGCTTCACAATGTGCTTCAGGGCATATGAGTTTCTTTGTAAATTTTTTTTGTCATCAGACTGTTTAGACAGCAACTATCCAACACCTCTGAACTACCACTACTACTACTCACATATTATACATCTGATAAGGAGTTCATCTATTAAGAAAAAGATTCAACAGTATGCCAATTAATTTAATGAAAACACTAAAAATAATCTATTGTTCTCTTCAGTTGCAGATAATGTTTTGTAACAGACATCACTTAAGTTTTTCCAAAAAACAAAAAGAAATTTGCTGAGCTATGAAGTTAAAAGTTTTAAAAATGCAGCCCCAGCAAATTTGTGCAGGGATCACTATTCTGAAATATTAAAATTGACAGAGCGCAGAGATGGTTGAAATGCACGACAATGATTTGAAATTTACTATTGCAAACTCTGAAACTGACATCAGAACACTGCAGTCTATGAAAGAAAACAATGCAGAAGGAATAATTCTCCCATCAATCCATTCTTATACTGAATTGGCTTAATCTAGTTTTGGAGGATCAAGAGCACCAACTGTAACACAGAAACCTAAGGGGAAGTCAAGGTTCATCTTTTTTAGGTGCAATTCAACACATTCAAACTCCACAGCCAGCTTACAGATGCCAGTTAACCTAAGATGTCTTTACAATGTAGGAGGAAAGCCTATCTGGATATGCAATGAAATGTGCAGAATCCATCCAGATGGGGAGGTGCTTTCAATGCAGTCTCCTAAATCTGTGAGATATACCTCCCTGAAGAAATGATTTCAGCACTTTAATGTGCTTCACGGTGTAACAAAGGGAATAATTCTAAAAACTAAAAATATATCTTTATTAATAAGATTTTAGAGCCAATAATGAGACACAAACCATCTACAGCTACAAAAACATATGAGATAAATAATGTGAGGCAATTAAAAAGTATGGAGAGGAAAGAGAATGAAACTTCATAAGAATATGATCAGAAATACTTCCAGAGAGCCCATTACAGCCAGGTAGAAAATTCTGTGAACAGGGAAGATAAGATCCTTTCTGTCTCAGCAACACCATCTAGGGCATCTAAGCTTAAAAGGAGATGAGAAAGTGCAGTAAATAGACATAATAGAAAGCCCTTGGGGAAAACTATTTGAAACGAGATCATACCAATTCAGAAGATTTAGAAAAATAGAAACTCGTGTCAATCCTCCTACAAAATGAACAATAATCCCATTGAGTTGGTTTTATGACCACAAAGACAAAAACCAAGCAGCTGTCACTGAGGCCTGCCAAGATGTATAGAATGAATAGTGAGATGCTTAGAAATACTCAGTCGTACAACAGCAAACAACAGACTCCAATCAAAACCTTCTGCTGTCTCTCAGTATAGTGACATTTAATTAAATAAATGGGTAAAGACTGAAGTTTGCTTGATGGCTGAAGGCTGAAGTCTGCTTGCTGCCTTCTGAATCTTTAACAGCCTTAGAACAACATAAATACAATTAGCCATCAATAAAATTAAGGTGACATACACATCTATCCAGTAGATTCCACGTATTTAAGATTGCTCATGTGCATGCTCACCATCCCATACATTAGGACTATAATGTAGTCTAGTGAAAAAACATGTGACTGTTTTTTCACTAGACAGTCAAAAACTCTTTTATGATATAGGATGGGAAAACAATGTTTTGTTTTTGGCTGAAGATGTATTAATATGACTGTGGTGTCATTGCATGTGTTCTAATTGTTCCATTTATTTCTAACCAGATCAAACTGGAGTCTTTCACACCTTTACTATCTATTGTTAATCCCCACCCACCCCCCAAACTCCACCCAACGGGAGGTCATGCTGAAGTGCGTCCTAAAGCGCGATTGCTACTTCTGTGGAAGATTGTTTGTCCATTGCCGGGGCAAGGCAACGGAACGCTCACAGCGCTGCAGTGAAGCGCAACAGAATTGAATCCTAAAAGACTGTGGACCTGCTATATGTCCCTGTTTTACACCCCAAAACACGAGGCTGAGTCTCGGTACTTTAGCAAAACCAACTTTATGCTGTGAGCCTGCTGTTGCCCCAGCAACAGATAAACAGTCTTCCACAGACGCAGTGATCACACTTTAGGACGCTCTTTGGCATGTTGTCCAGTTGGGGGAGGTCCCAAGAGAGTTTAGAAATCTCACATTTTCTTGAATGAGTGCTGCATTAATAGGAATGTTTCTTGAACGAGCATCACTGAACCACATAAAAACATCTTTGCCTGCGTCTTCAAATGTAGCAGTTCGCATACATTTGCAACCCGAGGTTTTTCTTCTTTTTTTGCTCGGTCTTTCAAGAAAGTTGATAGTGTCAATGGAAAAATTCCGAATTCACTGGCAACATCTTTCTTCTTTTTGCCACAATCGAGATCTGCAAATATTTAAAGTTTTTTTTTCTAATATGAACTGTTATCATTTTTTTCGTGTCTGCCGTTTCTATAGGAGGGTGACAATGAGTTAAATTCCAATGGATGTTTTTCAACTGTTGACGAGCAATATGCAAAAGGTATCACTGAAAACCACCGAAAACAAAAACAGCCAAAAAAAAAAAAAAAACAGTACAAGGAAAGTTTGAAGAAAGACATTCTTTTTACAATGTTTCTGTTTAGGGATCATTGTGCACAACTGAACTGCGACCACAGAACTAACTGCTCTGCGGATAATCCATTTAGGCATTTAAAAGCCACTTCGTTGTAATGAAAGTATCTGCTGAATGTTCTTCGTAGTAACAAGATTTCTATAGACTCGTGTCATATGGGGAAACTGTCGGGACCATAAAAATACAGTAATCCCTCGCTATATCGCGCTTCGACTTTCGCGGCTTCACTCTATCGCGGATTTTATATGAAAGCATAACTAAATATATAACGCGGATTTTTCGCTGCTTCGCGGGTTCTGCGGACCATGTGTCTTTTTACTTCCTGTACATGCTTCCTCAGTTGGTTTGCCCAGTTGATTTCATACAAGGGACGCTATTGGCGGATGACTGAGAAGCTAACCAATCAGAGCACGCAGTTAAGTTCTCCTGACTGAGAAGCTAACCAATCAGAGCACGCAGTTAAGTTCCTGCGTGCTGAATGCAGTGTTAACCAGGAAGTCTCGTCTCGATCATTCAGCATCAACGTGTTTCGCTGTGTAAAGAGTTGTGCTCTTTTGTGTTTATCTTTGTGCATAGTCAAGCCCTTCATTATGGCTCCAAAACGATCTGCTACTGCTTCAGGGGCCGTGCCCAAGCGCAAACGGAAGATGTTAACGATTGCCGAAAAGGTAAATGTTTTGGATTTGTTGAAGGCTACGATTCTTTTTATTTAAAAAGTAGGAAAGGAATATAAGATCTACGGCCGCAGTGTCCTTTTAACCAGGGTGCAAAACGAGTTGTAAGTGGATGTAATAAGGCAGTAGTCTGGATGGAATCTGCTTTAGGGATTTGGATTGAAGACTGCCAGAAGAAGAACAACGGCAGTGCTACACAATCGCCTGAAGTGGCTCCTTTAGTAGAGCTGTAATGCTCTCCTTTGTTGAGCAGTAAAATTAAACTCATTGTTATCGGACAAGTCATCGTGTCATTGTTGGTGAGTAACCATAATTAATTTTCTACTTACAGTACTTAGTACATGTATGTACATTTAGTGTCACTGTACACACATTTACTGTATACTATTTTTCTTGCATTGTACGTATTTATTGCTGGTGGCCTGTCTATCGTAATGGCTGTAACATCTGTGATATCGGAGACACTCAATATCTTTAAAATAATATTTAGGTTTTACTGTATATAAACAGTGTGTTTTATATACATAATTTCAATGAATCTTACCTAATATCTAAGAGAATACAAAGGGATTATGCTGTATAACTCTGCGGGGAATATTTATAAACAGTGTGGGAGAGTTTATAAGGGCTTAAAATATATAAAAATAACCATACAAACATATGGTTTCTACTTCGCGGATTTTCACCTATTGCGGGGGGGTCTGGAACGCAACCCCTGCGATCAAGGAGGGATTACTGTACTTTGTTGTAATGAAAATTTCGTTGTAAAGATATTCGTTGCAATGGAATTTTACCTGTATTGACTATAGTACTCTTTCAAAATATAAGGTAAAATCTACTAAATTCTGTTGAATATTGGTGCTACACAACTAATCATTTGAAGGGTTTCTTCCAGTTTGTCCCATTTTTATTTATTTTGTAAGGATATTTTTATGTTGTATACAACAAAATTTGGTAATATTTATTGGTCCCTTCTAAATTGTATATGACAATGACTTCTTCTTCTTCTTCTTCTTTTGGCTGCTCCCGTTAGGGGTTGACACAGTGGATCATCTTTTTCCATAAGTATATGACATTGACGGCTTGCTAAAATGCAGGAAAATATTTAGACAAGTATAAATTATCATATTCTATGATTATAATTAAAACAACCTAGTATTTGACTCTGTGCTCTGACTTCCAAAGGTCATGCAAAAAGTTTCTGAGGATTAATACAGTGTACCAAATATTTAAGACTCAATGGTTGTAGACATTGTCTTTGGCGCAAGTAATCCAGAATATACTTCAAAGGTTTACAGTACACTCCAGACATATCTGCAGGAATACTCTAAAAAACATAAAGTATATTTTAGAAGACCAACAATTTCATTGAAACAGAAAAGTACTGGAACTAATTAATAATATTCTTAAAACTGATCAATAATATGCCTCATTGCCCAGTCCCCCAGTCTACAGAAAAAGGTTGTTACTACAAAAATAATTGAATGTTTGACCACAAGAAAAACAGAGCAACTAATTCTTAATTCCATTCATTTACATTATGAAAATGGAGAAAGAGACAGTAAGATTTTAATTCAACAAATACATAAAAAGACAGCTTGGGATGCAAATAAAGATTAACATTGCAGTTGGAACCAAAGTTACTGAACACAAATAAAAAAATGATATATTTAATACATTACTTAACCCTTTATACACATCAGATTGTAATGAGAAGTGACATTCATGTCAATGATTTCTTTCACAAAATAGAAATGCCGTTGCTCAATGTACTTTGCACAGAGTCAATGGGATAAACATTCAGGCCTGCCAAAACCAATATGTTACTGTATAAATAATCCACAAAGCAAGAAAGCCACTACCTGCAGAATTTTATACAAAACCACCTGTTAAATTAGTACTGTCAAGATTTGTAATATTTGAGAAAACTAGAAAAGATTATATATTACTGAAATGATACATCTGGTATCAACTACCATTTTTCCAAATAACAATTAAAATACCTTGTAGTGTACATTCTATAGACTAATCACTCAACTGAATAATGATAAATGTACTGTTAAAAGATTTTAAAGAACACAGCAAGTGCTCACTTCCATTAGGCTACTTGGTCAAAGTGAATTTGTTAAAGACAGTCATCCATTATCAAACCTTCAACAAAGATGTAGTACAATATACTGTACTGATATGCTCCATCAGTATCAAGTGGTCCTGCTGTCTCTGGATACTGAAAAAGCTCCACATATCCATTCACAGGTTTTGACAGTGTTTCTCTTGAATACCTCAGTAACAAGATTGCTGCTGAGATTTTCAGGTACAATAGTTTGACAAGTCTATCGAGATATGGCAACCATCTAAGAAAACCCCAAAAGTGACCCTTTGTTCAGAAACAGACAGAGCTAATGTAATCTGATATGAATTGCATTACATTAACTTGTAATATATGACTTGTCAATCAAGTTTTAAATTAATAAAATGGTGGTGCCAGAAAAAGTATACAGGTATGTACTTTGTCAAAGAATTCAGTACTTTGTTATGGATATAGTATGGAAGCCAAAGTCTTCAAGGGAGTTATTAACTTACTGTCAGTGAAAACCATGAAAGTGCAGTAGCAGTTGACTAAGGTATACAAACTCCGGCTACTCTAATTCTGCCAAGTGTGAACAATGTAGGCTGGTGGCGGAAGTGTGTTGGACTCCACTATATTTTTATGACCCCAAATATAATTGTCAATCAGATTATTACTTCATTGCAGCAATACACCTTTCTGGTTATTCATAGTTTTCTTTGATGTTACAATGCAAAAAAAAAGTACAGGAATGGTTCTGGGGGATTGTCCTGTGAATTCAGCTTAATGAAGTGGTCTTCCTATTGCGCAGATCTTTCCAAATGAACATTTGTGGGATGATTATGGGATGAATTATTTGAGCAGAGATCTATCACCAGCTATTCTGTAAAAAGTATGAGGCACTTTGGAATTAAATCAGCCCAGCATACCAATGCCACACGTTTGACATCTTGTGGAGGTAATGAATTTTGGCTGTTGAAGGCAAATACAGTATGCATACAATTGATATTAATAAATAAATTGTTAAAAATTGTTTTCATTTGTGGTTTCTTTTGATCACACTTTTATTATTTTGCAAAAATACCGAAGTATATGGTAAACACCAACAGCATGCTTGAATTTGAATTAGTCAATTTTTAACACAAAATGAAATGCACATTTTTTACATGGTTAAGTACACGGATAAAAGAATTATCTTACAATGAAAAGTTGTATACTATGATCATCACATTTGTTTCTGTCTTTTTTTATAAATGGAAGTTGAATGAACATTACCTTAGTCCCGTTGTAGAAGTCATCCACGGAGGTGGCATTCATAAAACTCTGCTGAAAGTGGGTACTGGTGTCAATGCCCCCAGGAATGACCAATTTTCCAGTAGCATCAATAACCTTTGCACCTCCTGGAATCATGAGCTCTCGGCCAACTTGTTGAATAATCCCATTTTCGATGTAAACATCTGCCTCCTGTGTAAAATCATCATTCACCACTTTGCCACCTTTAATAAGAATCCGTACTGTTGATGAATTGGCAGCCATAATCCTGCAAAAAAAAAAAAGTCACAAAACAAACCTTATAGTTAAAAGGCACTAAATACACTATCTATAAATATATCTATTGTTACTATAAAATGTAAAATAAACCATTGTATAATTTTAAATAATAATATCATTTTAAAATTACAACTGAAAAATAAAGTGCAATAAACATGATAAAAGCAGCACAATGACACTACATATCAACTTTTTTAAAACTCTGATGTGCCTTAGGATAGGTTTGTACAGTGATCCCTCGCTATATCGCGCTTCGACTTTCGCGGCTTCACTCCATCGTGGATTTTAAATGTAAGCATATCTAAATATATATCACAGATTTTTTGCTGGTTCACGGATTTCTGCTGACAATGGGTCTTTTAATTTATGGTACATGCTTCCTCAGTTGCTTTGCTCAGTTGATTTCATGCAAGGGACGCTATTGGCGGATGGCTTAGAAGCTACCCAATCAGATCATGTATTACATATTAAATAAAACTCCTCAATGATATATGATGTGCTTCCCGCACGGTGCTTTGCCTACTTGTAAGCCCGAACAGCATGTATTGATTTTTGATTATTTGCTTTTTCTCTCTCTTTCACTCTTTCTGAAATTCTCTGCTCCTGACAGAGGGGGTGTGAGCAGAGGGGCTGTTCGCACACTGGCCTAGAGGATACGGACGCTCCTCTAAAAAATGCTGAAAGATTACCTTCACATTGCTCCCTTTCTTGCAGCTGCTTTCTCCGGCGGTGCTTCGCATACTTAAAAGCCCGAACAGCCCTATTGATTTTTGATTGTTTGCTTTTGTCTCTCTCTGTCTCTCTCTCTCTCTCTGACATTTTCTGCTCCTGATGCGCACTCCTTTGAAGAGGAAGATATGCTTGCATTCTTTTAATTGTGGGACGGAACTGTCATCTCTGTCTTGTCATGGAGCACAGTTTAAACTTTTGACTAAAGGGTGTTATTTCATGTCTATAGGGCTCTAATAATGTTAAAAATGTATTTAGAAGGTCGTAAACAGGTTTTCTTTGCTCTAACTGTGAAAATATTCGATTTATAAATAAAGAATCCTACTTCACGGAAATGCATTTATCGCGTTAGAGTCTGGAACGGATTTACCGCGATAAACAAGGGTTTGCTGTATACATGTTTTTAAAAATACTGATGAAACTATATTCTAAATCATTTGACAATGTCATATTTCTGAAATGGTGAGACTTGATAGATATAAAATATAAAAGAAAGAAAATTTTTCATTGAGGCATCATGCAAATGTACTGCTGTTGGAATAACGGAGCTCCAGTACCATTTCTTGACATTTGCTGAATAATTCATTGGCTAAAAATACTCAGTACTAGTGTGTCAGAGACAACATGTGTAGCATTGTTCATAATGGCACATTCGAAAAAATTTTCTATTTTTTCTATGATTGTTGATTGATGTTTCAACTTTTTGGAGTCAAAATAAAACAATTTAATCACAAAACACAATTTTTTTGAAAAATTTCAGTTTACTTTTCACCCAAGCCATAGCACATTAGCACCCTTTATTTTTCTTGAAAATTATACTGTATGAAGAATGTATGAAGCCACGATTTTACAGCACCCCAAGATGCAGAATGGCACTCATAAAGGCATTTTGTAGTTTCCTTGGAAATCATGATAATATTATGTAGATTTATACTAATACTAAGGGTTCATCACAACAATAATGATAATAATAATAATATTTAGAGTAGTAGAATGAAAAAATAATAAGGTAGGATGTTGTGCTAAGCTGCACATAATTGTTGCCACATCTCAACAAAATCTATAATTATACAATAATGAACATTAAGATGAAAAAAACAAAACACATATGCATTCCACCTCCCTGGCCGTCCTCGTAAGTAACAGTTACTGAAACTAGCCACGGTTATTCCAGCATGGTTTCTGATGTCACATTTATTCTAACAGTGTTCCATGCTGTTTTTCTCACCATGATATCCACTCTATTTATCCAGTGCACCAGAAGTCATCTCTAAACTTCTTGAACCTTCCTGGGTTTGTAAAGTGTAATATAAATATGCAAATATTCTAGGTGTTCATGGACTACAGAGCTCAGCATTCCTGTGTGACATTTCTCTGTTAATCGCCCATATAAGCCCCACTTATATTCAAGGTAATATGCTGGCTATTACAATACAGTTTGTATGCATGGGCACCTGGGTGTTGATACCGTGATATCGCTTGCAATTCACATATGCATGCTCATTCAGACTTGGGCCAATTATCTTTATGCGCTTGCAGTTTGAATTAATGCAGCATGTTTTAACATGACCTCACTTGAAGTAGAGGACAACTGTATCCATCCATTTTCCAACCCGTTGAATCCGAACACAGGGTCACGGGGGTCTGCTGGAGCCAATCCCAGCCAACACAGGGCGCAAGGCAGGAACCAATCCCGGGCAGGGTGCCAACCCACAGAAGGACACATCCACCCACACCCACACACCAAGCACACATTAGGGACAATTTAGAATTGCCAATCCACCTAACCTGCATGTCTTTGGAGGTAGGAGGAAACCACAGTAACCGGAGGAAACCCACGCAGACACGGGGAGAACATGCAAACTCCACGCAGGGAGGACCCGGGAAGCAAACCTGGGTCTCCTAACTGCGAGGCAGCAGCGCTACCACTGCGCCACCATGCCGCCTGGACAAATGTATAAATCTGCATATTACCTCACACATTGTAAGGATGTTCAAAGTTTGGTGCAAAATGGTTTGTTGTGACATAACCAAATCATCACAATTGCAAAGTTGCATTTTTCCAGTGGCCAAAAAGTCACATTACCACCACTTTCATTTCAGCTGCCAATGCATGATTTCTCTTTATAGATTGAGAGGTCATGTGAGGTTAAAAATTTGTTATATTATTCCATCTTTGCCAAATCAATATCATTTTACAAACTTATTTTTATACAAAGTTCCCAAAACATTCCACGTTTTTTAGAATGTGCATGCCAATCTGTGTCTGAACACTGCCCTTTCACAAGCACTTCCAAATCATGGTGAAATTAGAAATAGTTTCCTAAATTAGGAAGAGAGATACAATGCTTTAACTCCTGCTCTTAAGAGTAGTACCAAATTTGCAGAACACTGAGATTTTTGAGCAAGTTAAGACTGCTTTGTTATTCTGAGAGATTTGATAGATATACTGGTTGGTAAATGGAAACTATCATTATTCATTTCCTCTAACCCAAATATAAGAAGAAGATATACAAAACCCTTAAATCTACCACTGTCAGCTAAGCAGGAATAATCCTTCAAGAGTGGGATCTCTGGATACATGACTTACAAATTGCTGTCAGACCTGCCTACCACAAAAGTACAGAAAACAAAATTTCAGCAGCAAAATAGTCTATGCTGTTTTTATTATGTAATGCTGTTTTTTCTCTTAGGAATGATGCTTATTAATTAGTGGATGCTAGACAGCTATCGTCCGCCAACCTATTGCACCTCAGGTTCTGGTAATACCCAGGTCTCTCACTTGTCATTAACTGAGACTTGCGTTATTCTTATTGAGGCAGGCTCTTTGAACTAACACAGTAGTCGGTCATGGAATCTGTTACTGTACTTTCTGGTTTTGTTTTCCTCTTGATTTTTGATCTTGCATATTTTTAAAATATGCTTTTTTCCCCAACTATTCCATAAAGTTTTCTCCTCCTTCAGTGCTTTAGAGTTTTTGATTGAATTTGTCTTGGACAAACCTCCACTGTCATCCATATCTGAGTCCTTCAGTTGCTCACTGCAGCACTACCTTAATGGCTCGTTTATACTTCACGCTCACAACGCGTACACGCCTGCATCATGGCTGCCACGCATTCCCAGCATTCATTTGATGCTTCCTCTGAGCAGGATCTCAGAAATTAAACCAAAGCATTAGCGAGTTGCAGTACCAGCAAAAAGTTGGGGGGCGCAGTGTGATAAAAGTCGGAACGTGACGTCAGAGTCTCTGTCTACATGTGACAGAAAACCGCTATACGGAGCCTAGTAGGTTTGATGTGTGCGCTTCGATGTTTGATGAATGGTTCAATGTGGTGAAGCAAAATGCCAACATACAGATGCATTAGTGGTGCTTTTATATTAAAGTGTCACATATTCCCGATCGTAATGACACGAGATATTTTAAAAGTCTCACATACCATCTTTTGTGCCGTCTTTTTTTTTCTGCGGCTTCCTCCTGACCTGACTGCTGTGGCAAACAGAAATAGATCGCCACACACAACACATTAAATGTATGATATTCCAACTCTCTTCACATTTAGAATCCTTAGATTTATGTTTGATATCACTTTCAGGATGAAATGCATTAAAGAATGTATGTTACATTTTACAGATAAATCGTTAATTTCGTTTAAATAAAGAATATATGTTACATTTTACAGATAAATCGTTAATTTCGTTTAAATAATGAATACTGTTAATAATTACACACATGGGGGAGACACGGTGGCGGAGTGGTAGCACTGCTGTCTCACAGGGAGTTACGTTGCTGGTATTCTCTGCCTGGAGTTTACATGTTTTCCTAATGGGTTTCCTCAGTGTGCTCCGGTTTCCTTCCAAAGATATGCAGATTTGGTTACACTAAAATGACGCTAGTGTATATTGTGTGCTTGTATTCACCTTGCAATGAGCTGATGCCTCGTTCAGGGACTGTTTCTCACTTGTGCCCAATGCTTGCTGGAATGGGCACATCCCTGGATTGATGGATTTAGTCAATAAACATCTTTTTCAGAGATATTGCGGTAAGGTGTCATCGGAATTTAATAGGTGTTCTAGGCAATTCACAACACATAGAAGCCGAACCTTTTCTCACTGTGATAATATCTCGCACCACCACCTGGTGGATTCCTCCAGATTTACGTAAAGTACGCACGCAAGTATAAACAGTACAACGCTTGCGTAGCAGGAGCGTCCCCTTGAGCATGCGTTGCGTCGCGTGAAGCATAAACCCAGCCTAAGTCTACCTTTAGATAACATCACTAACAGTTAAAGTCACATATGGTGACAGTAGTCTACAGCTCCCATACTCATTCAGTGACAAAAATAAAGGAAAAGAAATACTGTACAAGGGTAGAGTAAAGACTGCTTCGGATGGTACCTTCTCATTGCAGGATACTATAATAATAAGCAAAGCTTGCCTTTCCCACACCTAGACAGTTTTGCCGTATCTCTGCTAGTATTTCTTGACCAATTCATTTGCCTAAGTATGCTTTACACAGTATTTGACAAGGAGCTAACAATATGTATAAGTGCTTTAGGAAGAAATCCGTGCCTTTAGATTTAAACAGCATTATGTCTGAAACTAGTACATTACAGTAAATTCAGACCATACAGAATAGAACTAAATGAGATTGATTAATGCTAGGAAGTCTGCCATCAAGTGCATTCTTCAGAACTTGAAGCAGAAAACAGCAGGATTAAAGGGTTGATATTGTGCAGCAATTTTTGACTCTGGTAGAAGCGATTCACACATCTGCCCAAAATTACCATTGTTAACTCTTTGGTCAGCTTTATGTACACTTCAGGGTTCTGGTACAGCTACATCTGTGACTTTCATTAATCCTGCATTAAGATTTAATGAGTGTAAAACCCTTGCTCTTAAGAAAATCCCATTTTTCTCATAATTTGAGAAATTGAAACCCCTTTATCCAGAGCTGAGAACGGCTTTTTGTGAGTCACTACAACTTTGGTTCTCTACTGGCTTTTCTGTACACTGAAGCCATTACTGAGATACCTAAGTCCAAGCAATACACGAGAAAACTAGAAACTGGTGGTAAATCCACAGGGGACTCTAAAATGAAATTAAATAGTTGTAAGCTGAACTGTTGAAACACATTGTTTAGACTACAATCTTTTCTCTATGGACAATTACTAAGTAGTGGTTATGACATGCTTGGGTTCTGCCAGTGCACAGGTCTAAAAGATCAAATATGCAGTTATTTTAATTTAATAATTCACACAGAAAAGTTAATTTTTTAAGCCCAGACCAATGTACACATTTTAAAAGAAGTATAGTTAAAATATACACAAAATAAACAGCCAGCAAATCATTGCCTCACTTGCCAGGTGGTGACATGCTTTTGTATTTATAAAGAATTCCTTGTCGCAATTACCTTTTATGATACTGAAGGGGGCTTCCTATAGGCACCATTAATTGTTTTTTTCCTTTTTCCACCATTTCATCCCTTTCTATCGTGCTTATGTTAATTAGACTGCCAGAAGCAGGAGATTTCTAATTGCCCAGGTCTACCTTTAGCATAAAGTAATTACCTAAGCAATTTAAGGATCAATCCCAGCATACAGGATGCCATATACAGCCAACGAAGCTCTTTATGACAATATACATCATTCATCCAGCCATCATTCTCTAATAGCATGAAGTAAACATATTTAACTACTGTAATAAATAGAAAGTGGTAACTTTTATTAGTTTCTGTGTCTAAAAACAATATTTCTTCATGCTATGATTTTTTTTTTAATTTTAAAAGGACAAGGCATTTAATTTTTAAACATACATCTTAAACTAGGGTTTAAATATTTTAACAAAGTGGTAGAAAGAAATACATTATTCAGAAATTGCAATAAAGAAATACCACAGACTCACTTGCTTCAGCATCCTATGGACTTAATTTTTAGAATCACTTTTTTATTGATTTTATTTAGAAGCAGATAACAATCCATACAGTCAAGTCAAACTTAACAAGGCAAAGCAAAATTCAACCCCCACCCAAAAGAAACAAGAGAGCCAACAACAAAATGCTACTCTATAAAAATAACAAGAAAGGAAGGGTATCATTCTCCCTGAAATGGAAGCTTATTATAAAATGTTATTGATTAGTTGCTGCTATTTAAAAAAAAAAAAGTGCTGAACAGATCCTCCTAGGTAAATTGAGAATTTCAAGTAGTATAGAACATCAGTTACCCATTGACTTAAAAGTGGTAGGGTGGGATTCTTCCAGTTGAGCAAGCAGTGCATGCTAGTAGTGTAGTAAAGGCAATTACAATTTTTTTTGTCCTTCTCCACTTTAAGTCTATCTGGGAGTACACAAAACACAGCTGTTAATGATTTCAGCGTGATTGTGACACTGAGGCTGTCAGAGAGGCATGCAAAATTTTTTGTCCAAAATGTTGTTTAATTTGGTGCACACCCAAAACATTTGGCCCAGTGAGGATGGAGCTAGATTGCAATGTTTGCAGGTTGAATCTCACTTTGGACAATTTTAATTGAGATTTTTAAGTCAAATGATTGAAAGATTTGCACATATAGAGCTAAGTGACAGATCCTTTGCCCAATGAATTCAGAGTTCTCGAAAGGAAGGGCCTTTAAAATATTTTTCTGAACTGTAGAGTTGTTATCTGAGTCTTCAAGACTGATCAATATTTCTTCTGGACTAAAACAAGGTGGGAGGTGAGGAATATTGGGCAGGTTTCTAGATTATAAGTAGTAGAAGAATTGTGTTGATAAGAATGAGTAATTGTTCGTAGGATGTGAAGACATTATCTATGTACAGATCTCTAAATGTTTTAATCCCTCACATTTTCTAGACATTAAACAGTGTATATATTGGAGAGGGTGGAAAACGGTGGTTGTCATGTAGGGATGCAACAGATAAAAGCTTCTCTGTCTTAAAATGCTTCCTACATTGTCTCCATATTTCTTAGAGAGTGAAGGGCAATTGGATTATTAGTGTATTGGCTGTAATTTGTATTAACTGGGGCACAAAGAAAGGAATATAAAGAAGTACTGCAATATTTTATTTCATTGCAGACCAGGCTTATGTATTTTCCTCAATTTGTGTCAATGTCCAAGTCTTTATAGCTTGTATATTTGCCACCCAGTAATAAAATTGAAAGTTAGGTAGTTCCATACGCTCTTCTGTTATAGGTCATTGTAGAGTAGCCTTTTGGATGTGTGGATGTTTTTGAATTTCAAACAAAAAAAGTTATGATTGATTCTAATTTCTTAAAAAAATGATTTGTTAAATTTTAGGATTACTAACTTCAAATAAATGTTTTGTAGATCTATACTTTCATGGAATAAATAATTAATACACTGATTTGTTTAGTATTTAGAATCCAATTGCAAAAAATTCAGTAGCTTTTATTTATAAATTTTGTAAAAAAAAAAAAAAAAACACTGCACTTCTGGTTTATAAAGTGAAACATGGGGTCTATTTACCACCTCCTGAGAATAAATGAAGGTTTAAAAAAATGGTAGCTAAGTGTGTTAGTAAGGACAATAACTTGAACCACAATTGAAAAAAAATAACAGACACTACACTAAAATAAATCACTTGATAAATCCATCAATAGTAACATAAAAAATCAAAATAAACTATATAAATCAATGGATATTTAGCTAGACTGCCACTCTCAGTGACAGAACTAGAGATCTGAGTTGATTTGTCTAATTGCACATACCCCTGGTATCCATGTAGGATTTCCTTTGATAGTTTAACTGACCCAACATTCTACAAATGAACACATAATAACATTCCAGGCCTAGGATCTGTCTGTTTGGGAGTCTGCCCGAGATGCACTGGGCCCAGCCCATCCACAACTTGATCCTGGTTTGCACCTACCATTGCTACAGTAGGCCACAATTTACAAGATGGGCCAAAATAAATAAAGCTGATGTGCACAGGAGGAATGTTCTGAGACAAGACTCTATTTTATTGACATAGCATAAGTGACAAAAAGTATAGTCAGGCATCAGACTACAAGAAAGACTCCTGGATACATCTTAAGAGGAGAAAGTATTGGATGATCTATAGTACTGTACTAGATAATATAAACATCATCCAATGTAACCTTTGGGTTTAATATTTTGCCAGCATATACTGAACATTTCATACAAACAGGTGCTGTGTTTTTTTTTTTTACTTACATTTTAACTTCTGATACTAGACACCTTATCCCAGGCCTGTTCCAATCTGCTGAAAGGTATGTAACATTCTCAACAAATGCACCTCCTGCTACTGTCACTAAAAGTAGTTTTGGTATATGAAATCTATACTTGCAAAGTATTTTACCCTGCTAATTTTAAAATCAATGAGAAAATCTCTGATACCACAATACTTGAAGAAATAACTGAGTGAACTCTAATCTTAATCCATAATTTGAATTTGAGAGTAAAAAAAAATCATGTAAATGACATAGACATGTGGCTTCTAAAGATACTGTAAATCAAAATACTATATAACTTGCTTTGTTACATCTGTTTGTTTGTTAAATGTGTCTCTTATTACTTGGTTGATACCTTTATCCATTGAGAGTTACAACATTTGAGAGATACAATTGATTACATTTGTTTTTTTCCAGTTGAAGCACAAGCAGCTGAAGTAAATAGTTCATAGCCACAGAGTGCCAAGGATGGGATTTAAACCAGCAACCTAAGAGTTTGAGGTCCAAATGTTTTAACCACTAAATCGCACTACCTGCTAATGTAACCTAAAACTTCTTATTATTTCACATGGAAGATGATGCTAAAACAAAAAAAGATTATAAAAGATTATAAATAAAGTTTAAAAACTATAGTACCAAAAAGGATTTTTTGTTGAAGAATAGACAAAGCAAAAAATAAAAGATATTATTCATACTTTACTTTTTATACAACCAACTGTGCACACCTTTTGCAAACTCATTTTACCTAGGATGATCTAAAAGGCTTAACAATAAAGGGACAAAGTGAGGCTAACAAAGGATGTGTCTATCTGTGTTACACGTTATAACTGTAAATATTTTTTTTTCTATATATGGATGTAGAATCAATCAAAAGAGTGAAGATTTGGGTGCTGGCCCATTATCTTGAAAGGTCATAGCTCATATAATCAGAGCAATATGCCAGCTAATACTAAATTAAACACTTAAATAAAAGTGGAAGACTGTAGTTTGCAAAATGCTCAAAGAACGAGTGATCATCACCAGCAACAATGGATTATTCAGATGCCCAAACAGGTTACTGTAGTAATTGCAAAAGGAGCCACTTGAAAAATTTGGCTCTGTAACAGCACCCCATTTAGCTCCCAAAGCAGTTGCTACAGTACAGGCAAAACTAGCTGCTTGCAAGCAGTGTTTTCATAAAAATCCAAATAAGTTTACATTTAATAATTTTCCTTTGTCATTTTTGATATCTGCTAGTAGAAAATACCAATAAATAAGACTGTGTTTATATTGACAATATGTAGTGTCATTGCAATAAGACACCAAGTTGGAGATCTTGCTAGTGCCTTTTGTCAGATTAAAAATGTGAGTAATTTTGCATTATGAAGACAAAATATTTTTGCCCATATGTCACTCCCTTCTTACAAGAACAGCAATACAACTCTAATAATTGTCAGTAATGCTGACCCTGAACAAAGTAAGAGTCTTCTGGATCCAAATAGCCACAAAGAATATGAACATGTTTACATTGTCTGTCTAACCTCAAATCATGTGTGTTAAACCCACCGTGAAGAGTCTACTCTGTTAAAAATCAGTCATCTAGATGTAACTGCTAACTGATATTTGTCTATTATATGTGGTACATTTTAAGTGAATGTCAACTCTAGCAAGAGAGCTGGGTGAAACTTGTCAAATCAAATTATTTTCAAAGTTCCTCTTCAGTTAAAAAGGATCTTTAAACATAACAGCAAGCTGGTCAACCTAAGAAAGCCATGAATGGTAAAGAACTACTTGAAAAATTGAAAAAATAGAGCAAAATTATAATAGCACAAAAATAAATATAAGGACAATAAACATGGCCAACAAATATGATTACAATGCAATAAATCAAAGTTCCATAAAAATATATTAAAACCCTTACTCATCTGTCCGTGTTTGCACGTATTTTTAACCACTCTATGTCACTGCCTGTCCGTAATCATATATGGCAAAAAACACCTTTTTTTAATATTCATAATCTAGTCACTGTATACTGTATTTGCCCATGTTCCTGAGTAAAAACAAGAGTGGGAGCTGATGAGTTGAGAAAGCAATAGCAATGTGCCATCATGCAGTGCCAAGACCACCACCAATATACAGTGTGAATTGATGCAGGTTGTATTGCAGAACTGCAAGATATTAAGAACATTCTTATTGAACTATAAAAAAATAAAATCATTTTGCCAAGTAAATGTCAATGTTGCAATACAGTAATCCCTCGCTATATCGCGCTTCGACTTTCGCGGCTTCACTCTATCGCAGATTTTATATGTAAGCATATCTAAATATATAACACTGATTTTTAGCTGCTTCGCGGATTTCAGCGGTCAATGGGTCTTTTTATATCTGGTACATGCTTCCTCAGTTGGTTGGCCCAGTTGATTTCATACACAGGACGCTATTGGCGGATGGCTGAGAAGCTACTCAATCAGAGCACGCAGTTAAGTTCCTGTGTGCTGAATGGCTCAGCAACAGAGCGCCGAATTCGATTCCGCGGCGTTAACCAGGAAGTCTCGTCTCGCTCATTCAGCATCAACGTGTTTCACTGTGTAAAGAGTTAACTTTTGTGCTCTTTTGTGTTTATCTTTGTGTATAGTCAAGCCCTTCGCTATGGCTCCAAAACGATCTGCTCCTGCTACTGCTTCAGGGGCCATGCCCAAGCACCAACAGAAGATGCTAACGATTGCCGAAAAGGTAAAAGTTTTGGATATGGTAAAGGAAGGGAAAAGCTACACCGCTGCAGGACGCCATTACGGCATCAATGAGTCCACGATTCTTTTTATTTAAAAAGGAGGAAAAGAATATAAGATCTACGGCCGCAGTGTCTTTTAACCAGGGCGCAAAACGAGTTGTAAGTGGATGTAATAAGGCAGTAGTCCGGATGGAATCTGCTTTAGGGATTTGGATTGAAGACTGCCGGAAGAAGAACAATGGCGGTGCTACACAGTCGCCTGAAGTGGCTCCTTTAGAAGAGCTGTAACGCTCTCCTTTGTTGTGCAGTAAAATCAAACTCATCATTGTCGGACAAGTCATCATGTCATTGTTGGTGAGTAACCATAATTAATTTTCTACATACAGTACTTAGTACATGTACGTACGTTTAGTGTCACTGTACACACATTTACTGTATACAATTTTTCTTGCATTGTACATATTTATTGCTGGTGGCCTGTCTATTGTAATGGCTGTAACATATGTGATATCAGAGACGCTCGATATCTTTAAAATAATATTTAGGTTTTACTGTATATAAACAGTGTGTTTACATACATAATTTCAATTAATCTTACCTAATATCTAAGAGAATACAAAGGGTTTATACTGTATAACTGTGTGTGGAATATTTATAAACAGTGTGGGAGAGTTTATAAGGGTTTAAAATATATACAAATAACCATACAAACATATGGTTTCTACTTCGCGGATTTTCACCTATCACGGGGGGTTCTGGAACGCAACCCCCCCGATCGAGGAGGGATTACTGTATATATATTATACAAACACACACATCTATATATATATATTGTGACAGATAGGGGGAGCTGTCGTCTCCTTGAACCCTCAGACCAGACGCCAGACACCAGATAAAAGTCCAATTATTATTTATTTTATAATAATAATGTGCACAAAGCACCCTCCACTCCGCTATATTCATAAAAATAACAAATCCACAATACAATAATCAATCCTCCACACCTAGACGCATTGCCACCCTTCCTCCCAACTCAGCTCGTCTGTCTGGGATTTCCCATAGTCCTTTATAGTCCATGACCCGGAAGTGCTTCTGAACCCTCAGTCCATGTGACTTCTTAGCACTTCCGGGTCAAATCAAAACTCTTCTTTTTTCTTCCCGGAATTACGTAATTTCCTCTGTCCCTGTGACCAGGACGTACGTCCAGGTTATAGGGCACATAAAAGTCTCTGAGCCACCCTGCAGTGTCTCCTTGCGGCCCCCATGGTATCCAGCAGGGCTGTGAAGGAAAACTCCAATATCCATGATGCCCTGCTGGAATTTGGGGCACCTCCATGCTGCCGGAAGGGCTCCATCTAATGGCGTGGGGGTATTGGCCGGGATGAATGGCCAGCCATATCTCACTATATATATATATATATATATAAAATCCAACATCTGTCTGTCTGACCGCTTTTCATGATTGAACTACTATAATTTGCTTAAACATTCCGGTTGACTTTGTGACTTCTCTCATCGCACTAAGTATCATAGTTTGCTTGCAGTACCAATTTATTTGTACAAATCTGAGAGAGTGGCTGCAGGCAGAGGGGAAGGGGTGGCTTACTCCTCATTCACACGCCAGCCTCCGTTCAAGTCAGTCCACTTCTCGCCACATGTTGGAGTGTACCATGCCTCCGCTTAGCTAGCAATACCTGTTTGTTCAACAGACATCATCATCTACACATTGTTAAGGAAAAACGTTTGATCTTTTTGAGAGAGAGATGAGAGCTAAATGTATTTTAGAGGATAGCTGCTGATTGCCAGAGATATCATGGCCACGGCTCTCCCATCAGAACTCAACCCAATCAGATACACTGCCAACGTTTGACATTGGAGCGTACCTAACTTCCGCTTGCCCAGAATTACATTTTTTTTTTTAATTGATTTTTAAAGTTTGTCCTGTTTCACTGGGTGGAGCCAAGGGGGACAGATAGTATATATGTATGCATAGCAAAGGACAGCAACCATGGGCTGCCAGTCTGGATTTATCCTATTTCCTTAACCAGCCAGGAGACCAATATAACCAGGCTCCATTTCAAAGGTGTATGCTCCCCTGACCATCTATATGGCAGCACTCCCAGGGTTTTGGTACCCATTTAGATTCTATGGAGGTAATGCTGGGAACTGCAGTGCATCAGCCAGTCCAACTGAGATCCAGGGGTGCTGCCAGAGGATGCTGCAGTGAGTTACATTTCATACTTTATGAGATTTCCCACTAACTCTGACATACTTTCATCAGGTTATGCCCTAGCACCGGAAGTAGTCCTAGGTCCAAGATAAACGGACTTCATCCAGGATAGTTGCAGCTAGCCAATGAGGTGTGAAGAAGGACAAGCAAGAGAGAGAGACAGAAGAAGAAGAAGAAGAATTGTTGCTGGTTTATGACACTGTGGAAGTCTTTGTGGATGATAAATTGTGTGAATAAACCTTTTATTTTTACCAGAACTTGTGTCTTTGAGGTTGGGTCTGAAGTGTGGGGTGCTGCAATACCCCTGGTGGTCACAGTATAAATATAATGGCTTTCACAGATCGATAGGCAGCACTTTATTTGACTCAAAAGAGAATGCAGTAATGTAGCAGTGAACTAATCAATCAATAATTGTAATTAAGCATTATTTAGTCCCTTTCACAGTAGACACTCAAAATGCGGTAGAGAGATAAGCCAAATTCAATTTGCTTAGCTGGATGATGGTTGTGGAGGCAAGATTCTGCTCTGGACAGATCAAACCAACTTATCCATCGCTCTAGCATGTCCTGGGTGTTATGTATACAGCTTCATTTGTAAATGTTATTATGTGGTAAAGGAAATGGTCGTGTACGCATGCTTAATATAAATAAGGGGGTGTGGAGTTCAGAGCAGTGTGTGTGAAAGAAGCAATAGAGAGGCACGTGTGTAAGAAGGATAATAGCGTTTGCAGTTGGTTCAGTTTTGTAAAATAAAGTGTTCCTGTTGTTCATCACCCTGTGGAATTTGTTAGTGTTAAAACGTATACAGAAAATACGAATATATAACACTGGGTATGCCATGTCCTGTGTTCTCTGTCTTTTATACCATCTGAGAGAAGCTCTCAAATTGTTTCTTAACTACACATCTTAACCACCACAAATGGATTCTCTCAATCTGAAGAAGCAGCAGTTTTACTTTAAGAGTGAGCCCCATAATCCTGTGCAGGAAACTCATTTTGGCTATTTATACATATGATTTCATACTTTCACCCACTACAAAGAGACCTTGACATAGTTGATGATGGGGATAAACACTGACTAGTAAATGAAAAGCTTCCTTTAAGTAAGCTATATGTACTGTAAATATGTTGCTGCTGTTTGTTCATTAGTAAATCTCAAAAATCACTTTTATATCCACTCAAAAACAAGACCTTGAGGCATTTCAAGTGCTCCACTTGATGTGGCTGCTCACCCCCTTAGCTAAAGAGAACAAGCCATTCCCTTTCATGAGATGACTATGACCTTAGATAGGGAAGTCCTAATTCTCATCCAAGGCACATCATACTCAGTTTTGAATTGTTTGCATTGACAAATTCTTCCCAGCTTTGCAGTTTCATGTTTAAAGTATATAACATATGTATTCAACAACATTAAACACCAACATATAACCATAATGTGTTAACTTGCTAGACCAGTGAATAGCACTGATGCATCAAACCTGTATAGAGTGTGCACATTCCTCCTTTGTCAATTTAGGCTCTCAAGGCCCTCTGATTTCCTTCCATTTCTCAAAGATGTGTAAGCTAAATTAAATGCCATTTACAAATTAACAAGGTATGAGTGAATACTCTGTATTTGATGGACATCTAGTCTTGGTTTGATTCCTGCCTGATTTCTTGTAATGAAGCTGATCATGTGTACTAATGGAGGGCAAGCATTTCATATTTTGGTAAACTCAGAAACTCTATAATGGAAAAATAATTCTAAATTCTTAACTCTTTGAGGGCTGAATATTTTTTCCAGTTTTCTGAAAAGCACACAAAGCAATGGTTTCACACATACATCAACATTAAATGTATTTTGCTGCATGTCGTGGCTGCTGTCGGTGCCCGTTCAGGATCTCTGGCACACTGGGGCAGGTTGATGACCCGCAGGAATACGCAACAGGCCATCTGCCTGGCTGTCTTCATGCAGCAGTAGCAGATGCAGTCTGGCGCAATCTGGGTTGTACCTCTTGTCATTGTAAGAGCCAGTCCTCCCAGGTGCTTTAGCTATGCGGACATGTTCAGCACCACGATCAGCTGATGCTGGTCCCTCACTTTCGTTTTTGATCTCCAGATCACTTACATCAAAATCCGACAACTCCAAGTTCGACTCAGCAATATGATATACAAAATGTCGTACACAGAGTATTTTGCTTTGCGCATTCGCTTTGGTCTCTCACCAGATGTTGATGCCAATTGAGGGGTTGTTTGCTCTTCGCTACTCATGCACGCACAGGAAATCTCATTCAAATCAATGAAGCTAACTTTGAAGAGAGTCGAATTAAAACTTAATGGTGAGTTTTATCACCGTTTACAGCTAATTACAGTCCTCAACCCCTGAATTTCGACAGAAGTCAACATCTGCCCTGAAAGAGTTAATAATGGAGGTATTTAGGCATATGATATCCAAGTAAGAGAGCCAAATAATCACAATCCTCACATAAAGCAAAACTGCAGCTTTTTATGGGAATACAAAATATTTATATTTAGTCATCAGTGAATTTCAGCAAATTTTCACTCCCTCCCTCTGTCCAAAGAAATCTCACTACGGCGGGATGTTCAACAATGGTGCAATCCTGCAGAAGCGAGTCCACGTTCAATTGACCTTGACTTCAACTAGACCAATGGCAGAGCACTGTGCTGTGTGATGTGTGAAGTCAAACTACCCATAAGCCATTGTGAACATGTTATATTGCATCAACTTCTATCAACTGCACTTAGTTTTCAAATGTTCCTTTTTTATTTACCCTTGTTTGTGCGTATATTTATATACCCCCTGCTCGTTTCGCTCGCCAACCCCCCAGCCCGTGCTACACGCGAGCCACGTCGCATCTCTGCCACTCACGTATGTGGATTTCAATTTCCCCCAACAACAAATATTTTAATTCTCGCGGATATGCCACTTCATTGGGAAGAAACACTACTTTTCCCTGATGGCAACACGAATTAGATGATCTACGTCTAAGTTTAAATCCCAACAACATATTCGATCTCTTTTTGCTGTTCCATTATTTCACCGAGTAATAATTTCCATTTGTGATCTTTACTATCATTTTTTTGAGACTTTAGAATTTTAGTACTTTTATTATCTCTAACCTGCTCTGCATGTGTATCGCTCAAACATTTTGGAATCTCTTTACGACATTCTACTTTGTCATCTATTTGTCTTTTATTTCCGGCCCCAGGCATGGTTAAATCTCTCAGCACAAAGTCTCGTCTTGCAGGACGTGAAAGTATCTCTCTGAAAAAGTCATGTCT
>JANRMT010027041.1:123538908-123551362 GCA_026402145.1 Polypterus bichir lapradei | reverse complement strand
AGTGAGTGAGTGAGTGAGGGCTTTGCCGTTTATTAGTATAGATATAAATAAATATTCAATGCATTCATAGTCTGAATCACAATCTGATTATATGGGTGGTTACCTCTCAGGTAACACTTGTGGATGGTCAGCAAGTCGGCTAACATCCGCCACGGTGCCCTCTTTCAGTTGCGAGAAGCATATCATAGAATGGTTGAAATAGTTTTACTGTCAAATAATGCAAAGAGTACGCAACACGTGTTTCGCCCTAATTCTGGGTTCATCAGGCGTACACACTCACTGCATCCCCTCTCGGGAATCGAACCTCGGAATGTCAGCGGTGAAGCCTCTTACGTTGCGCCACGGCATGTGGTTCGTTTATTTGACAGTATGTAGATCGGGGTAATTACATTCATTGCATTCGCAGTCTGAATCACAATCTGATTGTATGAGTGGTTACCTACCAGGTAACGCTTGTGGTTGGTCAAAAAAAAGAAAGTTGCTTAAGGGGTAGTATATTGTGAAATATATACGAGAAAACTCTGAAGCTTTGCTGTCTTCAAGTTCAACTGTATGTTCATAGTGCCATAGTATGGAGAAATTCGTAAGGAGCATGTGCTAATCAACATGCAGCATGTCAACATTCTTCGCCATTGCCACGATCAGTGAGTATAGGAACCTGACTTCAAAACCTCTGTCTTATTTACCTGAAATAACAACCATACCTTGAAGTTAGAGTGAATTTCAGTAGGTTTGTCAAACATGGAGAGAGAACTACTTTGGTGCCCATGTTCCACTTGTGTTTAAGACAACTAGATTAAATAAAAAAACAGGATTATTTTCTAAATTGGGCTAGAATGGTACAGATTGCAGTGCTAGAGGATAAGTACGAATTACTTCAAAGTAATCTTTGAAGTGAGCATTGTATTACATTTGGTGTTTGTGTGTATCTTAAAAAATGTTGGAATGTTCATCCCATTTATAAAATATTTTGCAAAAGATAAAGTGTATTGCTAAAATTGGCTGCATTTGAAAAAATGAAAAATGTTTTGTCTCACTCAATTTAAATAGCATACCAAGATGGTTTTCTCTTTAGTTGCTTAAACAAGAACAAGTCAGCAAACCAGCAAGTGAATATTTCTTTTTGCCCATTTTGATAATTCACACCAAATGCCATTGTTTCATACAAAGAGAGGAATGAGGAGAGCTCTGCTGCTAGAGCTTAATTAATGTCTTCTGGGAGAGTGATGTTGTGAACAAGAGGCTGTCTATTTCCAAAGTACAACAGCAGCCATTGTTTTAAGAGGCTTCCTACAAAATTGTTTACCTGAATTTAATGGTATGTTATATTACTCGATGTATGAGCATTTCATTAATTATGTACATAATGGTGATATTTCAACATAACTGGGTCATCAACAGTTCAAAATATAAGAATGCATCTAGACAATTATGCCACTCCACCCAAGGAAGCCTGCATTCACTTCAATTCACTCAAGAAAGCAAAATGTGGTAATAAAAAAAAACAATAAATTAGAAACAGGCAAAAAGTTCATGTAAATTACAGGACTGTCATCTTTGTGCAGTGATTCAGTTTAATTTAGTATTTCTAATATGATCAGAAAATACTAGGGTGTTTGACCATACTTTATTTTGGAATGAATTTATTTCTGTTAAACCAAAATGTTTTAAAAAAAAAGAGTAAAATTGAGTTTACTCAAGATACCTTATTACAAACCTGAAATAACAGAATAGAGCAGAATTTTTACAGTATTTACTGCATTTAGTTATTTTTTAAAGAAACTCAAGCATTTCTTTGTTCTCATAATAACAGTGCCAATTGACAAATAAGGGAAGACAGAAGTTGCCTCCCACGCTGCTCTCTCTCAATTTCACTTGTAACAGCTAAATCTGTCTCCTGATGTTGTGTTGCAGTTCTGCCATGATATCAGTAGGAAATCTGCCAGATTTTCTCCAGTGACATTACTGAAAGACTAGAAAATGCACAGGATATTTAAAAATAATATGAAAGCACACTTTGAACTTATTATGCTCTTTCTGCATCCTACTATACATTTTTATTCCTTATCTGACATGCCGACCCTTAGCATTATTAGTAGAGTGTAATAAAATAAAAAGGCTATGTTTCATTTTTGTGCATCATTAACACAATTATCAGAAAGGACAAAGAAATACTCTCTGTGTTGCATATACCAGCTAAGAGGGCAGGTGACATACATCTAATAATTTTTCATAACCTTTCTGTTAAGCAATTGTTTAAAAATGTTTTAAAAAGTTAGATTTGACATTTTCCATATGACTAACATAAGGAGACAGCTGGATAGAATAAACCGAGAACTTAATGTACACAGGATGGGTCCTTTTAAATTCATGATGCATTGGTATTTCTCAAATCTGTTACCATCTAGTCATGGTTATTACTGTATGGAGCCTGTTACAGATCTAAATAAATAAAGGGTTCTTTCTGGAATCTTCATGTTAATGGGTCCTTTGGGAACAAAAAAATTGTATTGCTCTGAAGAACTACTCTGACATCTTTTTTTTTGTAAATAGTGGGAAAGTTAATTTCACTGGAAATCTAAAATTTTAATTTATTTTTCTATAGTGCTTTACACAAAAGCTTCACTTAGGCTGGTGCACAAGCACTAAGCAAAAAATCAATACAAAAATGACAATTTAAGAAAGAAATATTACCATATAGTTGAACAAAAGGAGGACACAAGAAATATAAAGTAAAAGTCAAAGAAACAAAAACAGAACATAATTTCCAGCCTCGTCCAAATCTTGGCAAAAAGCCTACCTAACACAGCAGACCAGTGCCAGCTGGCCAAACAAAAGACTTACATGACTGCATATAAGTGTCAGCCATCATAAATAAAGCAATGAAAATAATAAAAAGATGATTTCTGATACACATTATGTGCACATAAATTAAAACTTACAAATACTTCACATACAGTATTAAACAATTTATCTTATGTATCTTAGAGAAAATTACCTAAATTAAACTATTCTTAGACGTTCTAGTATAGTGCCAGGAGTTTCCTCTTAGAAAACATCCATCCATCCATTGTCCAACCTGCTATAACCTAACCACAGGGTCACGGGGGTCTGCTGGAGCCAATCCCAGCCAACACTGGGCGCAAGGCAGGAAACAAACCCCAGGCAGGGCACCAGCCCACCGCAGGACACACACATACACAAATTAAGCACACACTAGGGACAATGTAGAATTGCCAATGCACCTAACCCACAAGTCTTTGGACTGTGGGAGGAAACTGGAGTACCTGGAGGAAACCCACGCAGACACGGGGAGAACATGCAAACTCCACACAGGGAGAACCTGGGAAGCGAACCCGTGTACCGTAACTGTGAGGCAGCAGCGCTACCCACTACGCCATCGTGCCGCCCTTTTAGAAAACATACATACACAAAAAACACAAACTTCTCTTTTAAAAAATGTGTTAATATAAATGCATAATCTATGACAGAACAAATGGATTGACTGGGTATACATTTGTTTTACTTACAGTATCTTTCCATTGATTGATTTGTCAGTAGCTACTGTGTTATAATAAAGATACAACTGGACTTTTGATTTATGTAATTCTACTTAAACTTACTTTTTTTTGCATACAATTTCTTACTGTATGTAGCAATAGATTTTTATATCTTTGTTATTATTTCAAATACAATTGTTATAAGCATCTTTTTTTGGGAACCAATGACATTACTGACTCTGTTTGCTACTGTACAGTAATTGCATTTTTCTCTCTTTACCTTATGCCATCAAAATGAAAAAAAAAATGTCAGAAGGCAGAAAAATCTAAGAAATATTATATTTATTTTTTTTTAATTTAAAATAAACACCTATAATTTAATAAGCTAAAATAATAAAATATGAATGCTAACGGGTCAGGAAATAAATCACCACAGCAGTAGTTCTCAACCTTCTTTTACTGAGGGCCACAGCAATAATTGTCATCAAGCTAAGTGGATCTGTGGTATCTGGGGTAAACTTCTCCAGCCTGCTGGTAGGGCTGTCCTCCTGGCACAGCAAGCAATCTTTGCTTCCATTTGGGAGATGGGTGTCATCCCAACTAACTGGAAAGGGAAGGGTGATTGCCTGGATTGCGGTAAACTAGAGGGGATATCACTGCTCTTGGTGCCAGGTAAGGTCCTTAATAGGGTCATCCTCAATAAGATCCGTGATCACTTGCTCAACTACCAGAGACCAGACTAGTCTGGATTTATGCCTAAGAAGTCTTCCATCAACTGCATCCTAGCACTGAGGGTTCTCATTGAGCGCAAACGTGAATTTCAGCAGTTTCTTTGCAGCCTTTGTCGATTTTTTAAAGCGTTCGACTCAGTTGATCGATCTGCCCTGTGGGACATCCTGAGACTTCCTGGGATCCCCTCAAGGTTGCTGGATATCATGGCCAACCTGTACGCTGGTATTGTGCTCATCAGGGGTGTGTTCTTGCTCCTATTCTGTTCAAAGCTTGCATAGACTATGTATTGGGCAGGGTCGCTAGGACAAGCAGCTGTGGGGCATCTGTTGGTGCAGAAAGATTCACTGATCTTGACTTTGTTGATGATGCTGTGATCTTGTCAGAGTTAATGGAGGCTCTGATCAGGGCTCTCAAGAGACTGAGCGAGGAGTCTGAATGTCTGGACTTGGAATGACCTCTTGTGCACAGCCATCAGCAAGACATGGATGCTAGTCAGTGACCTGAGACGAAGACTGGACTCCTTTGGTACTGTGTCTCTTTGGGGAATCCTTGGGTACCTCTGGTATGACTTTGTGTCAAATGAGTGGTTGCTCATGGAGTCCCAAACGAGACACACTACCTGCATTGTTAGGGAGCATCAGTCAAGGCACTACGGCCATGTGGTATGTTTCCCCCGAGGGTGATCCGGCTCACAGGATCCTCATTGTTGAGGACCTGAGTGGCTGGACAAAGCCAAGGGGACACCCACATAACACCTGACTGCGGCAGATAGATGGTCATTTCCGGAGGGTAGCACTGGACTGTGTGTTTGCCTGGGGGGTTGCCAACCAGGATCCCAAGCTGTTTTGTCATGTGGTGGGTGCAGCAACGCGTTGTACCAGTGCATGATTCCCAGCCTGACCTGACCTGACCTAAGTGGACACACAATAAAAAAATCTAAATGTTTCCTTTTCAAAAAGATAGTTGTCCTGATGGCGAGCTGGGAGGTAAACGTCTGAGCAGAACTGGGAGATTTACATAAAGAAAGGAAAAAGGGTCAAAGCCTGGAGATCAGAAATAGTAACCAAAGCCAAAGCTTAAGATTAATTCATGGTCAAATGATACAAGAAAAGAGGTCAAAACTAAAAGAATAAGAAAGAGAATCCCTATTCAACCTTTTATCCTGTTTCTTTGAATACAAACAGATCATGACCTCTGAGGTCACTGACCTAGTGACAAGTACTCAAAATGGTGGCAATCAAAAATGTAAAATAGTGTCCAAGACATTACAGAGTAAAAATGAAGCACCTAAACAATTAGGAAATTCAGGCAAATAATAACAGGAACAGAATCCTTGCCCTCAAAAACCCCCAATAGCGGTGCCATTTACTATCCAAATGAAATAGCAGCAAAACTAAATAATGACAATACTAAATGTTAGGCTTACACATTAAACAGAATATGTTTACCTGGTAATTATATCAATATTTCCTTAATAATGTTTGTGATGAAATCTTTATGAAAAAATACTGATGAAGAACAACTTTTTACAATTAATAAGAACAAAAGCAGCTTCTAAGTAAAATTGTTAGCTTTTCATAAATAACAAATGTTTATTTTATTGAACTTTCTGATGTTGTCTAGACAAGACTAATTCTTTATAGTCAGGAGACAGAAGCACACAAAGTTTTGACCATTCATGAGACATACCCTAAAACATGACTTAATTTGGCAAACTGCAGAGAAAGCTTACTCACATATAACAATGGCTTCTTGTACCATTACCAGCAAATATGAGGAGTGGCCACAAACTGAACTAACACTCATTTTGTAAACAGCTCTCTTTAATTTCCCGACTCTCAGATTTAAAGTGTACTTCCCCTTAATCACCATCAGCAACCTCTTTTGTATGTCCAGTGTCCTAATTTTCCAATTGCAAATTCTGGTCATGACGTGTAATGGAAGAACACAAAAAGAGAAATGCTTGGGAAGCACTGTAAAATTTTCTAACAAACCAATTTTGATAAATTAGGTGAGGATTGTGAGCCTTTATGTACAGTATAATGCAAACCTAAACATCCCTTAAACATAACTGTCTGGAGTAACAACCGATACAAGTTATTTTGTAACTGCATGTAACATGTGGCAATTGGTAAGCAAGCTGAGTGTACGTGTAGTCTAGTATATATTAGTAAAGGTAATGTTTTTGCCGTTTGCATGTTCTCCCCGTGTCTGCGTGGGTTTCCTCCGGGTGCTCTGGTTTCCTCCCATAGTCCAAAGACATGCAGGTTAGGTGGATTGGCGATTCCAAATTGGCGCTATTGTGTGCTTGTTTTGTGTGTGTGTGTGTGTGTGTGTGTGTCCTGTGGTGGGTTGGCGCCCTGCCCGGGATTGGTTCCTGCCTTGTGCCCTGTGTTGGTTGCGATTGGCTCTAGCAGAACCCCGTGACCATATGTTCAGATTTAGCAGGTTGGATAATGGATGGATGGATGGATGTTTTTGCCATTTCTTGCAAGTCACCTGGAAACTTACAGTACTGTTATTGTGACCAAAGAAGTCAAACTACTTTTGCCAGGGTTTCATCCCTGCTTTTTATCTTATTTGTGTATTACTCCAATAATTTCTTAATGAAAGTTTTTTTTTATTATTTTTTTTTGTGTTTATTTGTTTTTCACTAATCATTTTCCTGTTTTCAGTTATTTATGCATTTTCTTTTTCTCTTTTATTATGTCTGTTGAGCCAAAGAAGACTGGCTCTTATGTCACTGCAGTTGTGACTGCCTTTGGCCTATTTAAAGGGCAGAGATGCTTTAAGCCAGTGCAAAGGCATTACCTATCGCTTCTATTCTTCAGCCTTCATTCTTGGATTTATGATTTTGGAAGATCTCATTTTGATTCTTTGTTTTAAGGATATTTACTCTTATTTCTAGATTAGATTTTTGGTATACAGATTTGTACTTGTTTATTTTTGGGTTTCCTCTTATATGTAACATTATATTTTCTGCTCTCATTTTTTTAATTCTCTTCTTGTTTTTGAATAAATATTATCATTATAATAATGATTGTTTTGTTATTTGTGGCAGGGATTTTTACAACTTCTCTCTTCCTGTTAAGAGTTTGTGAGCTTGGTCTTTGTTGTACGTGCATGTTGGACAGAGGTGATGCATCCACTCAGTGTGACATGCCGAAATGTTATCATCCACTGCTGCAGCAGAATGGGAGGAAACCACGCCCACTAAGGTTGGTCCTGACCCTGTCTCCCAACAACACTTTCAATTTAGAGCCAGCTTCCTTTAAAAGGGAACAATGGAATGACGATTTCCTTAAATCTGTGAAAAATGCAGTTGCTCTTGTCAATGGCCAGCTCGCTCATCAGCCCATGCCACAGAGTCCTCACTTTGTTCTAGAGAATGATCTGTTGTATCAGGTTATGGAGCATGAGGGGGAGATGCGGAAGCTGCTGCTAGTTCCCCGAATCTTCCGGCAGCAGGTCTGTGAATTAGCACACACCCATCTCCTAGGAGGCCATTTGGGCGCCGAGAAAACTTTGGAGAGAATTAAGCTTTGATTTTATTGACTCTTATTCCCATTCCCCTGATTGATGTCCCGTTTGTGAGAATTGGGGTCGACTTGGTAGGACCCCTAGAGCCCTTAGCCTGAGGACACAAATATATTCTGGTTCTCATAGATTATGCTACCCGGTATCCAATGGCTGTTCCCTTGTGCTCAGTTGCTCTCAAGCCACCACACGGGAATTGGTAGGGGTCTTTGCATCAGTCAGCATCCAAAAAGGAAGTCCTGATGAACCAAGGGACGCCCTTCACCTCGGAGACATTCAGTATCTAAAAAAAACCCGGTGCATCATCCTCAAACTGACGGTCTTGTAGAGAGGTTTAATCAGACTCTCAAACAAACACTTTGCAAGGTGGTCAGTAAGGATGGAAGGAGCTGGGACCAGCTCCTCCCCCTCGTTCTTTGTGCATATCGGTAAGTACCACAAGCCTCCACGGGGTTCTCACTATTAGACATTTTAGGGTATTAGACATTTTAAAACAAGGGCGGGAAGAAGAAGCTCAGTTACGCGATAAGATTTGGAAAAATTCATCCCATACTAAAATGTCACATGGAAGAGGCGCAAGCAGAACAGGTCCAGTATTATGACCGAGGCACGTCTCTCCGATAATTCTACCCAGGGGATCGAATCATGGTCCTAGTCCCTATCTCCCATTCTAAATTACTTGCCCATTGGCAAGGTCCATATGAAGTTAAGGAGAGGAAAGGACTCATCTACTATTTGGTGAAACAACTCAATCATCGACCGAGCAAGCGGGTCTATCATGTAAATTTGCTGAAACCGTGGAAGGACAGGGATCCCAATCTCTCCTCCGGCCAGCCCCGCTCACTCTTTGCTCACAACCTTAACTTTGGTCCAGAATTAAGCCCCAGACAATGAGGGGAACTTGAACCAGTTATCCTGTCCATCCCAGAGGTAGCAAATGAAAAACCTGGAAGGACCTCTCTAATTGAGCATGACATCGTGACAGAACCTGGGGTTATAGTTTGAGAGTGCCCCATCATCTCCCCGAGGCAAAAAGAACTGAAGTGGAGCTTGAGATCAAGTGCATGTTGGAACTAGGAGTGATAGAGGAAAGTTATAGTCCCTGGTCCAGCCCTATAGTCTTAGTCAGTAAGCCTGACAGAAGTTGGAGGTTCTGAAATGACTTACGTTGACTTAATCAAGTCTCCCAACGTGATGCCTATGCGATGCCACGAGTGGACAACCTCCTCAAGAGGCTAGAAGAGGCAAAATACTTGACAACACTTGACATTACAAAAGGGTATTGGCAAGTTTCTTTAATGGACTCCGCAAAGGTCAAGACAATGTTTAGTACCCGTAGTGGGCGCACTGGCAGTATCGTGTCCTTCCATTTGGGTAACACGGGGCCCCGGCTACTTTTCAGCGTCTGGTGGATAAGTTATTTCATAACTCATATAGTGCTGTCTACCTGGATGACATTGCCATCTATTCCAACACATGCAAGGAACACTTACAGCAGGTCTGAGCGGTATTACGGACACTGAGTGAGGCTGGGCTTCGGATTAAACCAAAGAACTGCTTCTTTGGATTAAACAAAGCCAAATATTTGGGTTACCTGGAGGGTCAGGGTACCATGAAGCCACAGTGTTCTAAGATAGATAGCCCCGTCCACGAACTAAGAAGCGGGTCCAAGCCTTTATCAAATTAGCAGGGTATTACCACCGGTTTGTGCCCCGATTCTCGGAGAGAGCCGCAGATTGATGTATTTAACAAAGAAGAGGGCCCCGAACAATGTGGTATGGTCTGATAAGACAAAGGCTGCATTTAGTGACCTAAAACAGGCCCTTATGTCAGCACCTGTTTTGAGGGCACCTAACTTTTCCCTGCCTTTTATTCTCCAGATGGACACTTTGGACACAGGCCTGGATTCTGTGATGAACAGGAACGTTGATGGTGTTGAACACCCTGTTATGTTCCTAAGTCGGAAACTGTTGGAATGTGAGACCAGGTATGCGGCGATGGAGCAGGAGGCCTTAGTGATCAAATAGGTGATTACACAGCTGAGGTACTACCTCTTGGGTCAGGATTCACCCTTGTCACGGATCATGCACCATTACAGTGGATGGTCTTACACATGAAGTCGAAGCCACGGGTCACCAGGTGGTTTATTGTCCTACAGCCTTATAGGTTTTTCCTTGTTTATTGTCGAGGTTTTCGTCACGCCAACGCCAATGCTCTTTCTCGTGTTCATGACCTATCAGTCAAGAATGCCCGACCTGATTGGTCTGTCCTAGGAGGTTGGGGATGGTTGGATGGGTCCTTGTCACATACATGCGCTTGGGAGGCAGCTAAAGGATCTAAATGAGAGTAATTCCACGCCTGACCACGGGGTGGCAGAATGTGCGGGCCTTTTTTCCCATTTTCCTGCAGACCGTTCACAGGAAATTCCGCCTGCCCCTGATGATGTCACTTCCAGTTCTGGACTCTTGGATGATGTCACTTCTGGTGTAGAACCCATGGATGAAGACACTTCCGGTTTTGGCCCTTTGGTTGACGTCACGTCCGGGTCCGAGCATATGGAAGAGGACCCTTCCGCTTCTATCCTTGATGACTTCACTTCCTTTTCTAGCCTTTAAAGCTGCCATATTCTACTAACCTCATTAGTTCTGTTTTTTGACTCCGATCCGTGAACATCAGTGCTATCAATTTACCCTTTTGCAGCCAAGGAACATTATATGGGTGGCTGCCCCAAACCTTTATATGACTCCTGTCTCTGGTTTTGTGACAGTTATTAATTCTGTTTTGTTTTTTTGTCTTTTCTTTGTTGTATGTATGTGATATTATGTTTTTATTAGTATTATGTTCACTAATGACTTTGCCATTTCGTGTTATGCTAATATTGAATGGTTTAGTTTTAGTTATCAACTCTGTCTCTTTAATGTGGGGGCAAAGAAGGTGGATTAACTGATGATGCAGGTGGTAAATTGCCCCAGTTGTATAAAAGTTTAAAATTCAACGTTGTGTTTTGATTTTGATTCCTGGTTTTGAACTTCTTGTTTTGATCTTTGCATTGCTTGAATTTTTGACCCTGCTCTTCTTAAAGGTACTGTCTTTGTTTTGTGATATTGGATTTGTTTGCTGCTGGTCTTTGCATTTTAGTCAAATCCGATTTTTGCTCCTTCTCTGCCTTGCCTTATACTCTCCTTTACTTTTAATTATTTTAATTAATTCTCTAATTATAATGAAACTTGAGTTCTGTTATTGTGGTCCCAGAGTTTGACTGTGAACCTCCTACTTTTCGTAATAATATTTGTAAGGCATTTTTAAGCTTTAAAGCTAGTCCACCATTTTGGGCCCTAGGCAGACCTGAAGCCTTTCTGTTGATTTGGGCATGACTGCCTGGGTGTGTGGCAATCCACTGGGCCTAGACCTGAAAATTGGGCAGGTCTGACCTTTGTATGTTCTTTTCATGTCGACTACAACTATTTTTGTGTTTTGTTGTATGCAAGTATTCACAACACTTTCTTTAAAGCCAGTCCTACTTTATGATTCTGTGCCTTACTGTTTCTCCATCCATCCATCCATCCATTATCCAACTCGCTAAATCTAGTTTTTGAATTGTAGCTGCTTTTTAGATTTAAATGAGCACTGCAATCACAACACAGAACCACCACCAATGGTACTCACACCAGTAGATTCAAGGACATTATCTATCTACTGGTTGTAAGGTTACTGAATAGACAGTGTGGCAGACGGCCGGCAGCCCATCCCAGCCAGGACGCCCCTGAGATGGAAGGATGGGGGAAGGCAGCTTTTCCAGGACACTGCCTCCCCCAAAATGCTAGATGGCAGCTTCCCTGGAGTACAGTGGTGCTCCAGATTCCCACAGGGCATCCTGGGACTTGGAGTCCAGTTTCTCAGCCCTGTTGGGTACAGTGGGTGCCGCCAGGGGGAGTTGTAAAAGGATCTTGGGAGTCATGCTTCCCTTGCAGCCCAGAAGTACTAGGAAGTCATGAGGACGGAAGCCCCAAAGTACTTCCAGGCTGATTAAAGAATTGGGATTCTCCTTCTGACCCGGAAGTGCTGGCAAGTCCAATGGAAGGAAGAACAGAAGCACTTCCAGGTCGGGCACTATATAAAGGACCGTTGGAGACCCAGCAAGTGAGCCGGAGTTGGGAGGTACAAGACAGAGCTTGCTGGGAAGTGTGGAGGAGAGAATTGTATTGAATTGTTGTTTATTTATTGTGTTTATTGTGGATGTGGTGCTTGAAAGGCACTGTGAAGAAATGAAAGAATAAAAAGATCTTCGTGCTTTTATCCTGTGTCTGCATATCTGTCTGTTGGGTTTAACAGGGCTGAAGCAACCCCTAGCGTTCTTACAACAGCCATAATGAAAAATACTCTATATACAGTATACATTATTGCATATAATTATACTTATTTTCCACTCTATGTATGCTATTTATTTATTTTTATTTAGTGTTATTTTTATATTTGTAGGTGTCTGTATCTATTTGTTGTTAATGTACCGTTGTCACTATTCTGAGGAGACATTACGGTAATAATTTAATTGCAGTTACTAATGTCAATAAGGTTGAACTTGAGTTATGTTTTGAACTTGAGTTGCAAAACACACTTTATATAACATACAGTTCTTGTGAAAATATGTTACCTTCATTTTAATGCACCAGAGTGCAAACACTTCA
>JANRMT010027041.1:123489650-123533908 GCA_026402145.1 Polypterus bichir lapradei | reverse complement strand
TAAGGACCTGCCTTACAACAGGCCTGCAAGCCCTCAGTCCAGCCTCTATCAGCCTATTGCGGACAGTCTAAGCACTGATGGAGGGATTGTGTGTTCCTGGTGTGACTCGGGCAGTTGTTGTGGCCATCCTGTACCTGTCACGCAGGTGTGATATTCGGATGTACCGATCCTGTGCAGGTGTTGTTACACGTGGTCTTCCACTGCGAGGATGATCAGCTGTCCTTCCTGTCTCCCTGTAGCGCTGTCTTAGGCGTCTCACAGTGTGGACATGGCAATTTATTGCCCTAGCCACATCAGCAGTCCTCATGCCTCCCTGCAGCATGCCTAATGCACGTTCACGCAGATGAGCAGGGACCCTGGGCATCTTTCTTTGGGTGTTTTTCACAGTCGGTAGACAAGTCTCTTTAGTGTCCTGCGTTTTTAGAACTGTGACCTTAAATGCCTACTTTCTGTAAGCTGTTAAGGTCTTAACGACCATTCCACAGGTGCATGTTAATTAATTGATTATGGTTAATTGAACATGCATGGAAAACATTGTTTAAACAATTTACAATGAAGATCTGTAAAGTTATTTGGATTTTTAAAACATTATTGTTGAAATACACAGTCCTGAAAAAGGGACGTTTCTTTTTTTGCTGAGTATACATATACATATACAGTGGTACCACAGTATACGTCCGCTTTGGAATAAGTCCAACTTGGTATACGTCCTGTTTGGACATGAAAAATTTTGCTTGGTATACAACCTTTGTTTGGAATATGACTCATGTGCTACCCTTGTTTACCTCTCTCTCGAGACAAAGCCACGAATGCCCACGAGCGTCAGTACGGCAATTGTTAGCATTCAGTGAACAACCTGCGTGCTACCTGTTGTATATGATTGTTCAGTGATGCTTTTGTCCATTGCTTTATGTTCGGGTGTTGATTGCTATGGTCTGCGTCTTTTGAGATGTATGACTGCCGGAGGGAGGGGTGTGGTTTAGAAGGCACGCTGTATGGAGAGTTGGTTAAACATGGTTCAAAATAAACAGCATTCGAAACGTTATTCTGAGTGTGTCGCTACTTCAATCTAGAGAACACTACACTACCCTTGTTTACTTCTCTCGAGACAAAGCCACGACTGCCCACGAGCATTAGTACGGCAGTTGCTAGCATTCAGTGAACAACCCGTGCTATAACTCTCTGTGAATTTTCACGTGATTTTGTGTTTTTTCGCATAAATTTGAATTGATTGTTGAAAAGTATGAAGGTGGCATGCATATCCGGGACATGGCTGCTGCATACCATATGCCAAGAACGACGGTATCTACAATTGTGAAAAACAAAGACGTTATTAAAAAGTAAGGTGAGGTTAAATTTTCATTTATTTCATCTAATTGCTTTTGTATTTATGTATTTTAGTTTTAAGCAGTGTTTAAATTATTTTATACAACCCCATCAATGTATAATATGCCAATAACAATAGGATTTTTTTTTCATGGGAACGGATTAATCATTTTCCCTTTATTTGTTATGGAAAAAATTTGTTTGGTATACGTCCTGTTTGGTATAAGTCCAAGGATCTGGAACGGATTAAGGACGTATACAGAGGTACCACTGTATATATACATTATATATATACACATATATACATCATATATATATAAACACAAATATACATTATATATATATATATATATATATATATATATATATATACACACACATATCTCTCTATATATAAAAAAAAATCCTGGAATAGAAAAGCAAGGCGACGATACATGATCTTCTCGGAAGTTCTCGAAAGACATTTTAAAGACCCGCGAGACAAAAAAGACTGGCCCTGGAGCATCTCACGGGGACCGTAAACATGAGACTTGGTGCCAAGAGATTGTCCCAGGGCAGTCTCGCGGGGACGTGGAACATAAGATTCTTGCAAGATACTCCCTTCTTATCAAATAAGAGCAAGGACAGCCAGCAAAACATTCAGTCATGTAAAGTCACGTGGCATACACAGATTCTGTGCTCTCAGCAAAGAAGAAAGAGAAGAGCTCAGAAAAGAGACCCAAGGCGCAATACATATGCAGAGAAAGGTACAGAATATGAAAGTAGCAACAGTCGAAAGTATTATAGTGTCCCAGCCAAGCTGAAGCCTTTTTTGTTTTAAGTGACTGTTAGGTCCGATCGAGGGAGGGCCGAGTGCAGCACGGAAGACTGATAGCTGGGTGCTGATTGATGCACTGAGGGGGAGGCGAGACTCGTGGGAGGAGGGGTTGGAGAGGGTGCTAGAAAGTTGTGTTTGGGGTTACGCAGTCGGCGATTGTTAAAGTAGAACTTTTGTGACACTTTATTACGTCAGTCGCTACAGTATCAAAAAAAAGATAGCATAGATTGCATTACCACAAAACGAACGGAAATAGTTTAAGTCAGAGAATTTCAAAAACAGGGTTTAACTCATATGCATTTATTGGTTACTTTGCAAAAAAAATTATTAACTGCTGATGATGTTGATCGTTTTGTCTGTGCTGAAATTCCAAACAGAAAAACCTATCCTGAATTATGGTACAAAGACATTAAACACAAGTCTCACAGACCTCATTTAAAAGATTCAGCATATTGGGATACGAAAGATTCCAAATATTGTTTTTACAGAAGTTCTGAAATAAAAGTGAAACTAATGAAATAGCAACAATTCAAAGAAAAAAAAAATCTTACAAGTCCACACACCAGCCACTTTATTAGGTCAATATTGCTAGTACTGGGTTGAACACCTTTTTGCCTTCAGAATTGCCTTAATTCTTCATGCCATACATTCAGCAAGATGCTGGAAACATTCCTCAGGGATTTTAGTCCATATTGACATGATAGCATCATGCAGTTTCTGCAGATTTGGCAGTTGCACATCCAAATCTCCCACTCCACCACATACCAAAGGTGCTCTATTGGATTGAGATCTGGTGACTGTGGATCATTTGAGTACAGTGAGCTCATTGTCATGTTCAAGAGGCCAGTTTGAGATTTGAGTTTTGTGACATGGCACGTTACCCTGCTGGAAGTAGCCATCGGAAAATGGGTACACTACGGTCATAAAGGGATGGACATGGTCAGCAACAAATACTCAGGTAGGCTGTGGCATTTAAACGATGCTCAGTTGGTACTAAGGGACCCAAAGTGTGACAAGAAAATATCCCCCACACCATTACACCACCTCCACCATCCTAAACTGCTGATACAAGGCATGATGGATCCCTGCTTTCATGTTGTTGATGCCATTTTCTGACCATACCATCCAAATATTGCAGCAGAAATTGAGACTTATCAGACCAGGCAATATTTTTCCAGTCTTCTATTGTCCAACTTTTGTGAGCCTGTGTGAATTGTACTCTCAGTTGCCTGTTCTTATCTGTGGTAGCCCATCTGCTTCAAGGTTCGTCATGTTGTGCATTCAGAGATGCTCTTCTTGCATACCTTGGCTGTAACGAGTGGTTACTTAAGTTACTGTTGCTTTTCTATCAGTTCAGACTAGTCTGGCACGTCTCCTCTGACCTCTGGCATTAACAAGGCACTTTTACCCAAAGAACTGCTGCTCACTGGATATTTCCCCTTTCTCAGACCATTCTCTGTAAGTCCTAGAGATGGTTGTGTGTGAAAATCCCAGCAGATCAGCAGTTTCTGAAATACTCAGACTAGCCTGTCTGGCTCAACAACCATGCTACATTCAGAGTCATTTAAATCACCTTTCTTCCCCATTCTGACGCTCAGTTTGAACTTCAGCAGGATGTCTTGACAGTGTCTAAATGCCTAAATGAATAGAGTTGATGACATGTGATTGACTGATTATATATTTTCATTAAACATATGTGCATCCATTCCTAACTTGAACACTCACAAAAATTACAATGGTAGGAAACCTTTAATTGTGTTTTAAACCCAGACCTGGATAGGTTTTCAGCTACAGGTGTGATAACATCTAACACTGCAAAAATAATCACACAGTTTTTAATTGATCATAACTTATCAGAACCATGGACATTTCTAAATCCATACTTAAGATCATAATCCTTCTGCTCAGCAGTACATAATTATTACTCAAGAACTGATTATTTCTTTATAGATAACAATTTCTTGCTCACGATCAAATCTTGCAAATATGACACTATTGTTACCTGTGACCATGTCCCTTTGATCATGGAGCTTACATCACTATGCCCCACAGATGTCCTGCAACTGACATCTTAACCCCCTGTCATTAGCTAACGAGAACTGTACAGAATTTATGTTCAAGAAATTTTATTTTTTTTTAGAGACAAATGCATCCTCAGAGGTTTCTGCAGTAATACTCTGAAGGCATTTTTAAGATGACAGATTATCCCATATATCTCTCACAAAAATAAATCAGAAACCAAGAAGGCCTCAGAGTTAATCAGTGAAATTACCAGTATAGATCAAGAACATGGTCTCCAAATGAGTCACTTTTTAGGAAAAGACAGGAAGTGGATAAACCTCTGACATAATCAGAATTACTAGATGCTATAAACTCACTTTAGAGTGGGAAAGTACCAGGTCTTGATGACTACCCTGCTGAATTTTATAACAAAAACTCAATTATGTTAGCTTCCCTTTTATTAGCAACATTTACAGAAGCCAGAGACAATAAAATTCTACCTCAAACTTTTCAAAAAGCATTAATTACTATTTTCCTAAGAAAAATAAGGACTTATTACAATATGCATCAAACATACTAATCTCACTTCTGAATAAAGATGTTAAGATACTCTCCATAGTCCTAGCTAGAAGGATTGAGAAAGTACTTGCTTCAATAATATCACAAAACCAAACCAGATTTATTAAAGGTAGACATTTGGCTTCCAATTTTCCAATCCTCTAGGAACTGTCTTTTGCAACATGAGACTGGGCATTGTCGTGCACCAGGAGGAACCCAGGACCCACTGCACCAGCATAGGGTCTGACAATGGGTCCAAGGATTTCAGGTGCCGTTGTCTAGCCTATAGAGGTCTGTGCTTCCATCCATGGATATCTCTCCCCAGACCATCACTGACTCACCACCACACCGGTCATGCTGAAGGATGTTACAGGCAACATAACATTCTCCTCAGCTTCTCCAAACCCTTTCACGTCTGTCATATGGGCTCAGGATGAAGCTGCTCGCATCTGTGAAAAGCACAGGGCACCAGTGATGGACCTGCCAACTCTGGTATTCTATGGCAAATGCCAATTGAGCTCCATAGTGCCGGGCAGTGAGCACAGGGCCCACTAGAGGACATCAGGCCACCCTCATGAAGTCTGTTTCTGATTGTTTGGTCAGAGACATTCACACTAGTGGCCTGTTGGAGGTCATTTTGTAGGGCTCTGGCAGTGCTCATCCTGTTCCTCTTTGCCCAGTTCTCCTAGAGTAACTGCCTATCTCCTGGAATCTCCTTCATGCTCTTGAGATTGTAATGGGAGACACAGCAACATACTGATGTGCCATCCTGGAGAAGTTGGACTACCTGTGCAATCTCTGCAGGGTCCAGGTATCACCTCATGCTACCAGTAGTGACAGTGACCATAGCCAAATGCAAAAATAGTGAAATAACAGTCAGAAAAGATGAGGAGGGAAAAATGTCACTGGCATCCAGCAGCTAAACCATTCCTATTTTGGGGGTTGTTTTATTCTTGCCCTTCTAGCGCACCTGTTGTTAATTTCATTTCACCAAAGCAGCTGAAACTGATTAACAATCCCTTCTGTTGTTTAACTGACCAGACCAATATCCCTGAAGTTTCATTGACTTGACGCTATACTCTGATGTGATATATGGCTGGCTAATCATTCCGGCCAATACTCCCAGGCCGCTAGGTGGAGCCCTCCCTGCAGCATGGAGGTGCCCCGAATGCCAGCAGGGAATTATGGACAATGGAGTTTTTATCCACAGCCCTGCTGTATACCACGGGGGCCGCTAGAAGGCGCTGCAGGGAGGAACAACACTTGTTTTCCCTACAACCCAGAAGTGCATCCTAGTCACATGGATAGATGAAATGATGTGCTTCCGGGTTGAAGAAGAGGAGTTTTTATCTGACCCAGAAGTGTTACCGGTCACATGGACAGAGAGAGAAAACATTTCTGGGTCAAGGACTATAAAAAGGACTGTGGGAGATCCTAGGGTTGAGCTGAGTCAAGTGGCAGGGGACAACGCGTCTGGGAGAGTGGAGGATTGTTATTGTGTGTTGTTTATTAATATTTGAGTATTGTGGAGTGGAGGGTGCTTTGTCAACTTATTTGTCTGAATAAAACAAGTATTTGGACTTTTATCTGGTGTCTGGCATCTGATCTGAGGATTCAAGGGGACGACAGCGCCTCCTATCTGTCACACTGATTAAAAAGTGTTCCTTTCATTTTTTTGGGCAGTATATAAAGCTCTTTTTCAACAAAATTCTGCTGTTTGCATGGACAATATTAAATAAGATGTGCATAGATAGTCTACCCTCAATCTTACTTTAGCACAGAGAATTAACACTATCAAAATGAATATCCTCCATAAGTTTCTGTTTTTTATTTCAAAATATCCCCATATACATTAACAAATCATTTTTTAAGAAATTAGATTCAATCATAACCTCATTTATTTGGAATTTGAAATATCAACGCATCCAAAGGGCGACTCTACAATGACCTAAATGAGAAGGCGGCAGGGCTCTACCTAATTTTTTATTTTATTACTGGGCGGCAAACATACAAGCTATAAAAACCTGGACATTGACACAAATAGAGGAACATGCACTAGTTTGGTCTGCAATAGAAATGAAAATGTCTTTGCAAACCTATGAACAATTACCCTCCAAATTTTGTTTCCCACCAACACAATTTTTCCACTATCTCCAAATTAGAAACTTTGCTAAACATAATCTGCCCAATTTTCCTCACCTCATACCCATTTCTATTCCAGAAGAGATACTGATCAGTCTTGAAGACTCAGACAGCATTTCTATAATATATAAAACCATTTTAAAGTCCCTTCCTTTTAAAGATCCCACAGTAGAGTTGGAAAAGGATCGCTTACTGAACATTTCAGATAAGGAGTGGAAAGCACTGACGCACAAAATTCACTTGAGGTCCATATGCATAAAGCATTCAATTATTCAACTTAAAAATTTTTACCAAGCACATCTATCTCTTTTAAAATTGTCCAAAATGTTTCTAGGGCAAGATCCAACCTGTGAACGTCACAATCGAGCTCCAGCTTCACTAGGACATATGTTTTGGCCGTGTACCAAATTAACATTCTGGAGAAACATTTTTAAATGCCTATCAGACAGCCTTGGTGTCACAATCCCTCCTCACCCATTAACAGCTGTGTTTAGTGTACTTCCAGATGGGCTTAAAACAGAGAAGGACAAACAAACTGTAATTGTCTTTACTGTACTACTATCATGTAGACTTCTCTTGCTCAACAGGAAGTACCCAAACCCACCTCTTTTAAGTCAGTGGGTAACTGATATTATATACTATTTGAAATTGGAAAAAATCTAATTCTCACTTAGAGGATTTGTTCAAATGTTTTTTAAAACCTGGCAGGATATAATCAATAACATTTCAGAATAAGCATTTATATTGAGGAGAGACCCCTCTCTCTCTCTTTACTACTCTCAAACGTTTTACTCTGGCTGTTGGCCTTCCTCTCTTTCTCATGGGTGGGTGTTGAATTGAATTTAATTTTGTTAAGTTTGACTTGATTGAATGTTGGAATGCTTTTAATAAATTCAACACATTTGCAGTACATTGCCCGATAAATGTTTTTTTTTTTTTTTTTTCCTTCTTATGTTTTTGAGACAGACTAATGTATAGCTCCCCTGTCCAGACCACTCACCGCCTTTCATGGTCTATCAGCACCACCTGGATCCTCAAAAAGGCTCATCAAAGACTCTTTTTTCTGAGGAAGTAAAGAAGCTTTGAGGTGGGAATCAAAATCTTGGTGAACTTCTACCACTGCACTATTGAAACCAATACGACTTGATGCATCGAGGAGTGGTTTAGTAACCTGACTTGCCAGGAATTGCCAGGTCTTAACACAGGACTGTACATACTGTTTCTAAAATCACTGGGGCTGAACCTTCCACAGCTTCATATTATCTGCTCCATCCAATTTCTGAGGATGGCTGAATCAATCATCACTGATGCCAGCCATCCAGCTCTTGCCATTTTTATTTCTGCCTTCTGATAAATTCTCCTGGAGCCTCACCACATGCCCCACTCACTTCAGGGACAGCCATAAGGTCCCTGAACTCTCAGTAACCTGATCTTACCTGCCCTGTATAGTAACACTTTTTACTACTGTTAAACTGTGTGATCTGTTTGTACAGTTGTTTTCCTCTAAGTACATTAAACCATTCTTGTGCTACTAATATTTCTTGTACCTATTTATGTATACATCAACTAATTGCCTGTACAGTATACACTTCCTGACATCTATCTATCTATCTATCTATCTATCTATCTATCTATCTATGACCTAATCTAATCTAAAAGCAGTTTCAGAAAATAAATTTCTGTGGTTGAAGTGGTATCAAAGTATAAGTGAGCTAAGGTGTGAACCCTTAAGCACACCAAAGTAATTTTCAATCCAGTACTATTTGCAAACCATTAAACAAATACACGTAGGATTTGTTACAGTTCCAAAAGACAGAAAGGTCAAAAGAAAGCAAGAAGGATGAAAATCAGAAATAATCAAAAAAAGGTGTCTCTACTCTTTCAAAATGTCTTCACTCAGTGTGCCAGTTATGATGATGCAAGGGCGCTTCTTGTAACTCTCGTTTCTTAGTTGCACAAGCATCACTCACTATAGCATCCTGACTCTAATGGCAGAAGCATATGATCTCTGAAAGCTCTTATATGAGAGAAAAAAAATTTATTCAAAAAAGAGCAATGTTGTCTTTCAAACAGAATGACCACATAATACCTATATTAGCAAAAAAAAATGTGATCAGCAAGAACAAAAGAAAAGGGGAAAGTTGTGCCCAGACTCCTCTGACTTACTGCTGACACTTCAAGCAGTACAAGAAATGGAAAAACTACACATCTAGCAGTACCAGGCTGTATGGTGTTCACACTTTATTTTTATTTTGTTTTATGGCACTATCTATTAAATAATGCTTAAAGATGAAAGTTTATTAAAACCTTTTTTCCCACCTGCATGCTTGCTCAATTACACTGCTATGGGCTGATACCATGTTCTTTATCATCCAGTTTAATCAAGGTGAAGGAGAAAGAATACTCCCAATAGAAAGGCTTCAGTGGCAGTCATACCTCGGTGAAGTGTGAAGGACTCCTGAAAGAAGGTAGTATTCCTGGATGCAAGTTGTGAGGTTTCTGAACTCTTTTGGGACCCCCCCGGACAACATACCAAACTGCATCCTGAAGTGTGATTGCCGCGTCTGTGGAAGATTGCTTGTCCATTGCCAGGCCAACTGCAGGGTCACAGCGCTGCAGCAGAGCACTGAGGAAGCAAATCTGTGCCTATCACAGACACTCTACAGTATAAGCATCTGTCATCGATGGGTGATGCAAGGAACATTATAAATGCAGGGAACAGTATTACTTGGCCACTAACCTTTGGACTTTTGATCTTTCCATTTGGATTTATTTGCCCAGTTATTTCTTCTTGGTTTCTAGTATTTGACTTTTGGATTAAGGTTTTGTACTGTTTTGATTTGTTTATGATAGGATTCTTCATTTAAACATTTTGCTTTTCTTTCTTATTCATTTTATACATTTTACTCATACAACATATTGCTCTTTGTTTATAGTTACTTGGTGCAGTTTTGTCATATTTCTTCTATTTTTGTAACATTTTCATTGAATACTGTTTTTGTTATTATGAACCAAATGATTTTGATGATTCCTATCTTTCTTTCTGCTTATTTAAATATAAAGCCTTTTACCCTTTTTTGTTGGGCCTATGCAGGCCAAATACCTGCTTCTGGATTTTGGGGTAAGGCTCCTAATGATAGTAAACCTATAATTGAAACAAATGGGTTCATTTAGAATCTTTGCTTGAAAACACCCTTTTTTGCTGGTGTACAAAAAATCCATGTGCATTTAACATAAAATCATTACAAGGGACTTCTAACCCAAACCAAGATCTTCCACAACACAAACAGAGTAACCGAATATGTGCACAACAAGCAATACTCTGCTTGGCATGAATCCAGGCAGGCAAAATACACACTGTCGCTTTGAGTTACCAAGATTTTCAGTAATTTTATTTAGATTATAATAATTGTTAGGGGACATCTTTGTCTGACTGTTGTAAATACAGCATCCTTAATTTCCTTTGGACAGAGTCAATGTCATGTAAATGGTGAAGCAGTGGTGAAGCCAGAGAACAAACATATCATATGCAGAATGGTTATCCTCCAAACCTATAGCTTCAGTGGCTGAAAGTTTTCATTCCAGCCATTTTCTTAATTAGTAACCAGGTACTGCTGCTGATGGAACAAACTTACTTTGCCTTAAATGTTAATGACTTGTTTTTTAAGATTCAGCTAAACAACAGCGACATGCAAAGACAACCCTGTCTTAATGTGACTTTTTTCTCTAAAAAGGACATTCCGACAAAGACAGGTAAAGACTTTTTTCCTAACTTTAACTTTAGCTTTAACTTTTCCTAACATTTAACTTTAGCTCTGCCTACAGAGGAGCATCCAGTAGCAAGTGCAGCAGCAGCAGAACTTGAGGATATGTAGCTCAAGGTATAATTCTGGTCTGGTTAATGGAAAGATCAGAGGAGGAGTTCTTGATCTACTCTGAAGAGTCTGTTTGGAGTTTGAAGTCACTTTTATGCTTTCTGCCTGAAGAGGAGTGAGTTTTTTTTATTGCTTAGCAATATGAAATAATTTTACAGCATGTCCAGAGGCCATGCTTCTTCTTTCGGCTGCTCCCGTTAGGGGTTGCCATAGCGGATCATCTTCTTCTGTATCTTTCTGTCCTCTGTATCTTGTTCTGTTACACCCACCACCTGCATGTCCTCTCTCACCACATCCATAAACCTCCTCTTAGGCCTTTCTCTTTTCCTCTTGCCTGGCAGCTCTATCCTAATAAATAAATAAAATAAAAATAAAGGGACCTTAAGGGAGGAAATGATCAAGTAGGGAAAAAACAATGCTGTGGTCACAAGACAGAGAGACTAACCAAAGCCAGTATCAATAACTAAAAATAAAACCAAAGCACAGATTAAAAAAAAAACATATCATAAGGCGCTAACTATAATTAGTAATCCTTTCACCAACTAAGCACTATCTCTAAAGGTGCCATCTTAAAAAGTCTTGACTTGAATATTTCAAATTACAACAAAAAACAAGAAATGCACATGGCAATGAGACCCAAAATGGCGCCAGCTACTGTCTATTAAAATGGCAAGCAAAATGACATTGCAGTGACGTAAACAAAATACTGATAAAAATGTTAAAAGTAAGAAACAGATTTGTTTTGTTGACACCAAGTCACCTTCCTTACTCACAATTTGTGCATGCACCTCTTTCTGTGAAACTGAAAGTATGATGCTTAAAATATACATGTCATATATTAATTTAGGGCATATATAGTTTGTATAGCCCCAATGGCTGAGCAGATTCTCTACCTTTAATGTGCATTATATGGTGTAATCGCAAAATGACAAAAAAAAAACTTCAAGGAAAGAATTCAGATACTTCTAGAAAAGAACTCAGTTCTTTGCTATTTAATAGTATTATATAACATAACAACTAATTAATAAGAAGAGATAAAAACTGCCAAGGGGGAAAACCTTTATAAATTTACCTACACATTCTCAATGGAAGGTCACACTAGGAAAAATCTAAGAACCCCTAATATACTCACAACATCCTCTTCAAAATAAGCAGATTATATATTCTGCAAAAAAAGCAATTTCAGTTAAAAGAGCATCTTATTGATCTAAGAAATAAATGCCTGTCTGCTGCCCTCAGACAGAATTAAAACGGAAATCAAAGATCTTACAGATAAATAAACAAATAAAAACAACCTATATACTTATTATCTGCTCTGCAGTTTCTATCCCACATAGTCCTGAATCTGTATTCCAGAATTTTTAGCAGTTCTTTAATCAAAGCCTTTTGTAAACATGTCCATTCTCTTTGTATCCATTATATCTTTTGTGTTGTAAAGGTACATTGGTCTAAGAATGAAATTGACACAATATTACATAGGAAAACAAAATATAGGAATTAGGTAAATTTACAAAATGAAACACTGTGAAGCATTAAAACATTCATCTTCTCCATTACATATTGGCTTCAGAGTTACTGAATTAGACAACATGTGTTGGTGAGAAACATTATATTGCAAAATTGATTATTGCATGTCATTTTTATATATGTTTGGGTATTGAACTTTCTCCATCACCTAACGCATTTTTAGCTGTCACACTTTACTTTTCTTTTGTTTTATGGCAGTTTTTTATTTAATTAGGACTTGTTTGAATTTAATTTTCTCTAATATTAAAATCTGTGTTTATGTCTATGGTTCATATGTGTGGGCCTGAAAGTTCTGTTTATCTTACTAGTTTACAATTCAGGGCATACAAAAGTCCCATGTTTTTTCTGTGAGTGGGACAGCAGAACCAAGAGCTGACATTGGGTTTAGAAGGAATGGCCACCTAGAAAAAAAAGAAAAAAAGAATACACTTTGGTGCAAAACATCAACAGACCTAACTTGGTGAATCAGATAAATGCTGCTACCACTGTTTCATATTAAGTTTGGTATCATGGAACAGTTTGTCACAACCCTATCATACAATGCAACATATTACTGTGCATTTGGGCAGAATGTTTCTGGGTTTGTCTAAAATAAACTGAAAGAGTGTATTTTTGCTAGACCGGATACTAAAAAAATGATTTCTCATGCAGAATTTGAAATTGTGATGAACAAACCTAGAGAGAAGGACTTGTTTATCATTCAAAGAAATAAGTGTTTTGGCAACAATCCAAATTATAAACAAGTTGTAAAAATTAATTAGTTGAGTTTAAGAAATCAAGCAGCAACATGAGCCTCAAAATTCACTGTTTGGATTTGCATTTAGATTTTGTTCCTGAAAATATTGGAGCAGCAAGTGAAGACCAGGGTGAAAGATTCCACCAGGATATCAAGGAAATGGAAAGAAGTTACCAGAGACACAGAGATATCATGATTATGGTGGACTACTGCTGAATACATAATCAGGATGCACCAGAGGAAAAAAAAAAAGTACAAATGACGGGCCACCAAAGTTTAAGATCAACAAAACTAAGAAGTGACAAAAACTACAGAAAGTATAAGGTAAGTCAATGAATATATTTTTTTTACGTTATATGTTTAAAATATTAGAATGACTAAATATTTTCCTGGTACATGGATTTAGAACAATATTGTTTAAATGAATTAATTGTGTCATTTGTTAAATTTAAATTAGATATACTTTATTTGTCCCCTCAGAGTAAATTAAATTTCCTTTCAATTTTGTACTTAAATGTGACATGATGGAAACATTCTCTTTTTGTGTGTGTGTTCATGAATGCAAATAAAAATAACTATTCCCAATTAAAACAATTTTTTATGAGTTTTATTTGTCAGACCTGGTAACTAATAATAAGTAACAATAATCACAAACACAGCATGACTAGAAGATAAACATGTTAAAAACATAGTCTGTATGTACACTTTAATTCCTGTTCAGGATAGCCTCCTTGAACAGTCTGTATGCCGCTTATTTTTTTCTGAATTCTCTACAACAGTTTGAAGAAGAATGTTAATTTAATGGCATCCAATTGTGAACACAACTACGCACTACAATGTCCAATACAAGGATTGGCTGTGCCTTTTTTTGCAACCCAGAGCAGGTATTCAAAATTAAATTGTGTATTATCAGTATTACATTTATGTATAAATAAAGCTGTATGTCCCTGATTGACTGACTACTTAAAAAGAAATTATTTTTTCTTTGTAGACAACCTAAGCAAAATTGATTTTCACTAATGGGATCAACCTCATAGCTCTGAGGGCCACATAAACCTAACCTTACCGAAAAGTTAATTTAAAGGAGAATAAAAAAATCAAAGAGGACTGGATCATATTTTGTATTTAATAGTCAGAAAGAATTGTTTTAGTGCTGGTCATAAGTGATATCAAAAATCCTAAATTTAGGAAATGCATATATTTAAAAACAATTCTAATAAAATTGAACTTCATTAATATCTTCTTTGATAAAATGGCATTGAACTTTGTTGAAATCAATAGAAAATGATATATTTTTTAAGAATTGTTCTCATTTTAAAAATAAAATCATACAATAATAAAAGTCCTGTGATGGGGTGACACCCTGCCCAGGATTGGTTCCTGCCCTGCGCCCTGTGTTGGCTGGGATTGGCTCCAGCAGACCCCCGTGACCCTGTGTTCGGATTCATTGGGTTGGAAAATGGATGGCTGGATGGATGGACAATAATAAAACCTAACATAACAAAGTTGTGAGAAATAGAAAAATACCAAGCGTCGTTACGAAGGTCCTTACTTTCAAAGCCTTAATGCATCAGGAATACCAAGAAAAATTAATGTCTTGGACTAATGCAAGGGAGCATGAGTGAAACAGTGCCTTACTGCAGTATTAGGGCTTCACCAGAATTAATTTGTGAAAGCACTTAAAATAATTGCGAAATTGGCTGACAGAAGAAGCTATTGGAAAAGTAAAATATGGCAAGGACAATCTAATGTGTATTCTTCTCCTTTAAACATGTGACATTTTATCACCCTTAAAGTGCAGCCACAGAACATCACAGATTAAAATTGTTAAGTACCAAGGAGCAAATGCATTGCAGCTGAAAATTATCTACTAAACTAATCTAACGTCCAGCAAACTAGTTGTGCATTATACATTGTGTTTCATACCAAAGAGCAGCACTTTAAATGTATATCATCTTATTCACACTTATACCTGACATAGTAGGGGAACTAAAGTTATAGTCCAGTGCCTTACCCTTTATTGATTATAAATTTGGAGGACACCATTATCTAAGGTGACATACCAGAAAACTCTTCAAATAGTTGTTTCAATTCCAGGACTCACAATGAACTCAAAAAAAGATTTAATTTCAAGGACTGCACCATACAATTTCAAACTCTTAAAATGGCTTGCAGCCTGTACATAGAAAAGACCAAGCTTAAAAAATTCAAAAATGGAGAGGGGATCTGTGAAAACATCTGGCCCAAAGAAACAAAGCAGTGTTTCTTTAGAATTAGATAATAATGCAGTTTTATTAACAAAGGGTTTTAATCAAAAGAGAAAAATACTGAAAGTTGGCCTAAAAAAAGACAAGTCAAAAAATACCAAAAACCAAGACCAGAATCACAATGGCCGGTTTCCCTGTGTGGTAACTGCTTATATCACATTTAGTATTAATAACTGCAACAGAACATTTTCTATACTTAGGTTAGATTAGGTTCTCACATTGCTGGGGGATTATAACTTGCTCCTCCATACAGACCTGCGTCAGCTCAATAACTTTTACAGGTGTTTGGGCATAAACTGCTCGAGTCACCTTTGCTTAATGCAGGGCATCACAAGGGAGTTTAGGACTATACTTTAGAAACACTATTCCAAACCTAGAAAATTCTTTTTCCCTCTATCTCTTTATTTAGGTTATTATCTTGATGCATAACCAACATGTGCTTCACTTTGAGTTTATGAATGGGTGCCAGTTATTTTCTGAAACATTCCTCTAAAAGTATGATTTGCTTAATGACTGTAAGCATTCCAGTTCCTCATATAGCAAAGCATGCTTAAAGCAGAAACAATCTCTAATATTATAGACTGCTTAGATGAGGTTTTTCCTGTAGAATGCACTTTCCCAAAGTTAGACAGTTGACTCATTTCTCTATTTGTGGTAGAGAAACACATTTCTTGTGATTTCATTTAAAAATTTTAAAACTTTTTTAATGGAGAGATTTTGACCACTCATGTACATACTGACTACTGTCCTCTGGAACAATGTAGTCCTACCTGTCTGAGAATGGCCTAAATTAGGCCTGATTATTAACAAAGATATTCTAACAACTGACCTGATTCATCGCTTCAAATACATTGAATACACTTTGCTTTCCACCCGAACCAAGAAAAAAGCAAAAACAGACTTTTTTCACAAAAGTTCTTTGAGTCAAAAGGAAAATTTCTGGCTGCTTGTTTGCCCCCTCCATTGCATGTGGTATCTGTGTTGACCTTAGACTTTTTTAACAAGTATATGTTGATATTGCAGTCTTTTGACTCATTACAGTTCATGTAGTCATGCAGGACTGGACTTGAAACACTGTCACTCTTGTGTATTTGTTAAGTCTTCGTAAGTCCACTGGAACATAGACAAAGAGAAGGGAAGTTGTTCTGCAAGATTTTGAAAAATGCAGTCCATTTGCTGATGCAGCGCATATATTTGTATATCAATTTGACAGAGGATTTGCACCACAGCAATTTGTACTATACTAACATGACACCAAGCTGATTGTGCACTTCTCTAGTACAATACACTGCTTTTATAGCTGCTTTTAGAGTAAATATTACTTTTTTCTTTGTGAACTGGCTGCATAAACAAGACATGTTATTGGCCTTTAGCTCTACATTGCTTTGTTTCATAGACACAGGTCACTGAAGAACAAATCTTTGACATGCCAATTATTTTACTCAGGCTGTCTTTATACATTCCCTCTGTCCCAATACAGTTATAAACACATTTCCTTTTAACTCCTTTCACAACCGGATGGAGGTGGTACCCAGCCGGGACGCCTGAGAAGACAGGAGGAGGGCTGGTGCCTCCTCCAGACCTCAAGGGGGTGACCGCCCTGGAGGCCTCGGGTAAAGAACTGGGAAGCTCGACCCTGTAGGGACCCGGGGTTACCACCAGGGGGACCCCAATACCAGGAAGACCCTAGACCTCAGCACTTCCACCACACCCAGAAGTGCTGGTGGGAAGAGAAAACTGGGACACCCGGAGTGCTTGTAAGGAGACAGCCGGCACTCCCGCCACACTGGGGTGTGTCGGTGGGAGATTGCAGGGAACACACCTGGAGCACATCCGGGTGCTTATTTAAAGGGGCCGCCTCCCTGCAGAAGACACAAGAGTCGGGTGGAAGAGTGACAAGGTCTGGAGAAGGCAGGAGGCGGTCTGAAGAAAAGAGAGAGAGAGAGAGAGAGAAGGCATTGGGTTGGCCTGGACTGAAGGGTATTGGGGGGCTTGTGAGTACTGAACTGTATCAAATGATGAAAAATAAACGTGTGCTGGGTGACATGAGTGTGTCTGCCTGTGTGTGTCCAGGGCAATGTTCACACTCCTTTTTCATGTCTATGAGCTGTCCAGTACTGTGTATCACAGCGATCTACAATTTAAAAACATGTTCAATTATGCTGGCATCTGGTAATATTTAGCAACTCCAGGCAATTATTTTTTATACTCTAATTTCTTCTACTATGTAGATAGTCATTTTTCATTGTTCAATTCGGTCTTCTTAGTTGTTCTTCAATGAACTCACCTTCCAACCTGCACCAGCCATGACAGAAACTAGATTTATGAAGCTGTCGAATCACATCAAGGTTAGATATGAAGAATATTCAAATTGTGAGCAGATTCCTGTGAAATGACTTAACCAAAATCTTTCCAAATTTTTCAACATTCTGCTTTGGAAACATTCACTCAGTTGTCTGGTACAGCTCAAATGATTATTTTTCCATCTTTCATTTTTTGAGTGCATTTCTAAAAAAGCAGCTAAACATTTCTCTCTGACTATAAGCAACAGACACATAGAAAAGTGAGACACCAAATTAAAAGAAATCCTGTGTTCTGCTCACCTACACAAAGCTTGACTTCTGACCCAGGAGATTCAAACAGACCTGTAATTGAAAGCACAATTGCTTGTCCCACATTGCATAGGCATAAATCAATCCATCCATTATCCAACCCGCTATAATCCATCCATTTTTAAACCAAATTATTATACAACACCCCGCCACCCTTATGAGTCACTTAAACATGGTAATACAAAAAAAAAACAAACAAACAAAAACCAGCGGCATAGCTTGGGGGGGGGGGCAAGGGGGGACATCTGTTCCCGGGCGCAGCATCCAGGGGGCGCCAAATTGATGTTAAATTCCCTTCCCCATTGCATTTTGGCAAACAGGAGGGGGCGCAAAATCTTCAGTTGTCCCCGGGTGCTGAAAACCCTAGCTACGCCTCTGACAAAAAACCCTTTGGCATTAATTCTTTCATTATTAATATCATTCCAGTGTAGCTGCTTGCTTGGCATAATCAGAAGTGTACTTTATAGTACTCTCTAACTTAACTGATGACCTGACAAATGCCAGAAGCCTGAAAAAAAGATGTTACGTGAATGAAAAATATGCATCACCAATGTGTAACAAAGGCAAATAATAGGCATATAGTATAATTGCCCAATCAATCACTTCAATACACTACTAATTACCTGCCTTCTAAAATCATTAATTCATTCTTTCACACCAATTCAGGTCACAGAGGGCTGGAGCCCATTCAGACAACACTGGCCACAAGGCAGGAGTTAATTAAAATCTCCCAACAGAAGTCTGTACATAAATAATTGGTAAATGTACATAACTTAAAGTTGTTTCTGTTAAACAAATGCTCATATCAAAATAAAGTATGTCTGGGTGACACTATTTTAAGTACAAGATCTGGATGTTGTTCTCATACTGAAACCTTAGCTGAAGCGTTGGAAAATCATCTTACCTTTTTCCATGTGGGAGGATGCATATTTTGAGTGATTTTTAATGAAATGTAAGCACCTCTGAAATGTTCAGATAATATTACATCTTTTGAGGTCTTTAGAGATTAAAATCAAATCAAGATTAATTTAACTCATAGACTTTTCTGGCCATAATTATTATTAGTCAAGTCTGGTAACATTTCATCTGTATTACTTTCAATTTTTGATAAACTAATCTTGATGGGTGACTTTAATATTAAATTTACCTGTGGAAAAGGACAACATTTAGGGAAGTCTTTTAAGTCAGATCCTATGAAAAAGCCGTTCCACTCACATTATGAAATTATATTCAATTTCCTCCTGATGACACATTGGCATTCTGGTTACTACTGCTACCTCAGACCTGGAATTGAATCCAGGCCAAGAAAATACCTAAGTGGAGTTTGCCCATTCTCCCTTTGTCTGTGTGGGTTTACCTCAGGGTACCCACAGACATGTGGGTTAGGGTAACTAGTTAAAGGGAGTGTGTGCATAGTTGTGCCTTTTCATGTTACTTCCAGCTACCCTGAAGCAGTAAGTAGGCTAGGAAACAGATACAATAAAATGCACAGCTTACAACCAGAACTATGAGGCATCTAAATAATAAAAGCATCATTTTTTGAGAATCTCAACCCTAAGCTTTGAGATTAATGTAGATCAGCTTACAAAAGACTCGGTCGGATGTGAGAAAAGCTTCAGATAAAGTAGATCTTTTCAGCCCACTGCCTCCAATTTAAAAGCGCTGATTTTTATCCCAACCATGTCACTTGTGCCATAGATCACAGTCAGTTGGGGCAGAAGAATGATCTACTTACTTAGAGAGATTGCATGGGTCTCAGTATTTAAACTAAGAGACTTTATATTAGTATACCATACTCTTGTTAAAGCTGCTGCTGTTTCTTTGAATCATGCAATCTTTATGCAATATTTTCTGAATATATTGCATGATGTTTCTCTGTGTATATTTCCGCATTGTTTAATGTGTTTATGTTGCTCTTCTTTTTTAATACTGCATTTGTAATTATTGTGGAATGTCCTGAACTCTTAAGTGTGGACTGCAGTTGATAAGAACAAACTAAATTGACCTGAAAAGATTAAATAGCAAAGATGCAAATGATTACTCCCCAAGTCTTGGCTGAGCCTAGATATCCTGTCTATGAATATTATGGATGGGCGAAGACAGGAAATGCATGCTTAGCAGAATTCTATTCTACTCCTAAGTTGATAGGATTTGAGAAAAAAACTCAACAAACGTGTACAGAGAAAAAGGAGTGACGGCACATAGCAGAAGCCACAGTTTGATACCTTCCACAAATAGCACACAGCACCCCATGATCCCTTTCCTATTTGCGCAAAGACAAACAGTTGCTCTGCTGTTCAACAGCTAAGGCAGAATACACTTTACTTCACCAAAACAGGAGTAAAAAATTAAAACTATGACATGAAATAAAGGTATACAATGTTCAAGAACTAGAAATGTATTGGTATAAACACCTGTAGCCAGTGTGGTATGCAAGAAGTGAAACTGGGACGCTCTGCCAAAGAGTAGTTACTGCTGTACCTTTACTCCTTGTGTTTTCTCCAAGTTTCAAGGAGCCCATGTCCCATCAAAAACCAACGCTTCCAGATTCTTTAATCTGTTAGGATCTCAAGGCTAGTGACCGTACCATTCCTCATCCTCAGTGGACACTAGATCTTGCTAGTCCTTGTCAATTACTCCCATGAGTTTAGCTGTTTCAGCTCAATCAGACAACTTTCATAATTGTGTTCTGTCAGTTCTTACCAATATTAGTAATGCTTCGACGTGGCCCATCAGAAAAACACTTAACTTGTGTACAAGGTATGAAAGAGTACCCTGTATACAGTATTCATTTGTTTATTTGTTTTCTGTATTGCTAATGCTTGATGCTGATTTTTGAGTATATGCCCCACAGTAAAAAAAAAAAAACATTGAAAATACTAAGTATTAATCTTAAACATTTTAAGCAATTTCTAAAACACAGCTAATAGTCTCAACAATTTCTAACATTTGCATCATGTTAGATTTGCGATAGTGCTAGAATTATAGCATATCTTTACACTGAGTTTAAAAATGGAGTGCGTTCTTTCCTTCTTTCGAAGCTCAGACTGAAGTCTCATTTTAAATAAAGTGCCATGTACTTTATTCACACAGATAAAATCTTACAGCAACATTTGAGAAAGCGTTTTATGCCATCAGCTCAAACCAATGTGCCAACTGCAGGCAAAGTCCTCTTAACAACACACAAATAATAAATATCAAGGAAAAAATTAAAATCGAAACTAAGACAAATTAATTTAAAAGCAAGAACTAAGCGCTTATTAGAACTACGTCTGAAAAGAAAAGCAGCCAGTGGGCATTCAAATAAACCATGAGGTCTATACAAACTGCATCTTCGTTGCTACAAAATAATATTAATGACATGTGCCCAAACATGGATTAAGTAGGTTCAATGAATGTATTCCTAGAGAGGCAGGTTTTGTTTCTCTCATTGTAATATTCAGGAATATTCACAGAATCAAAATCTATCCATCTATAAGGGCAGGGAACAGAACCCAGGTCAGCGCTCGGTGCTGTCATTCTACATAAATTCCAGTAGGAAAAAAACGATGTTTTTGTTAAAAAGACTCGAGAGATTGCCTACCGATAAATTTAACATAACCTTCTGATTTGTGAATAAAAATGTATTCTAATAATCCAGACAGCTAAATATAGAATATGTCCCTGGTGTGTTTAAATAACACCTTTTTGTTAATGTTTCCCTTAGCAGTAGCATAAATGTGCCATGTTTCGAATGTGTTCAATGGTGTTAGAAAAAAAGCAGAGTTGTCGACATTAACTGCCATATAGTGTAATCATGAAAATTAACAACTGTCATGGGTGACGTTAAAAGTAATGCCTTCAGATTTTACTGTTATGAGCTTTCGATCAATAGACAAATTATTTTTAAACATCGTTCCAACACAAGTAGACGCGGCCTAAATCGTCATTTTTTGAAGAGACACCAGGCCCTAGCTACCCAGACTGCAGCTGAATGACAAACTCAATTGGTTTAGTCCTGCAGACAGGGCGTGACGGGCAGCAGCCGGCAGAAAACACATGGAGAGCATCCTGACCCAAGGCTCAGCCTCGCAGCCGATGAGCTGCCATAATAAGCGGCCATGGGCGCGACCTGGCGCTTTTTTTTAAATTATTATTTTCCCTTTCCCCTTTCTAAGCAATACCTGATTAAAAACCAAAATCCTCTAAATGACAACAAAATGCAAAACTGTGACGCTGATGCATGAGTTAAACGAATTATGTGTGCTTGAACCTTGGCTTGTCCGTTCTGGCTGACCCTTTTAACAGTACCATCATCAAAGAGTCATTCTGAAGAAAACCATTTTCCCTTTTCACTCCATCGCGACTGTGCACTCAAAAACGCTCTTGCACTTACAGATTAGAGTGCCAAATACCCATAAACCGCACTTTTTAAAAGATTCATTCTATTTCATCATGTTAATCCCCTAGCAAAATACAAACACATATGGTGATCAAACCAAAGGCAAATTGTAATTTGTGAAAATCGGTCACTCAACAAGAAACTGGCCCTTTGTTTGTGGGAGAGAGAGAGAAAGAGAGAAAGAGAATAGACGCACAGTGCTTCCTCCACAGGCCACAGCTATGCATTAATCATTAGGCAAACCACTGGCTATATGGGGCGACAAAGCCAATGGAAGAAAAAGTATTCATAAATGAAAATTTCAGGATCTAAGAAATATAAACAATAGTCATGAGTTGATCAGTTGCAAATAACTACTGAAATTCAAGAAGGGCCTCTGCAGTTCAGTAAAGTTTATATTATATATACACATACATACATAGATGCATATATACAGACAGACAGACACTAAACGTTATTTTAAAAAAAAAAAAAAATAACTTTCAGTTCATAGATCAAGACTGACGTAACATTCTGGAGCACATTCGGGCCTTGCAATTTTAAAAATCGTTTCTTCGCGAATAATTAAACAATGAAGCATTTTATTGTCGGTTATATGCCCATACAGACAGATATGGATACATTAACAGATGTGGCGTGACTAATGATAGATAGATAGATAGATAGATAGATAGATAGAATCCAGTTGTCAGAACACGCCCAGAAACCTTCAGACATGCAGGCGAATCTAAATTACTGATTTTAAGATGTACCGTACATTATTTATACTAGAAAAAAAAAACTATAATGTATTTCGTTGTCATTCAATATTGATAAAGGAGTAGCATCCACAAATCCCTACATTCACAAACGCGTATAGAAGCAAGTAACCTTGTTCATAAGTGTGCTTATATAATACATTTATGTTACGTGTCATTGAAAAGATACACCACCATGATGGCCATTTAACATAGATGTATAGCCAAACATATTTATAAAACAAAGACAGACCAGAATGTTTAAATACTAAAGCAAATAACAAAAAATAAATTATCCATTCAAAGTATAATATATCTAAATTACTGTAATGTTAAGAATTTCGTGCAGAATGTTTTAAAAATGATGGCACACACTCATTGTCTGAGATAAAAATTAAACTTCTTAACATGTATTTCTCTACGACTATAATAACTGAGTGTCTGAAGGTGGGCTTGGATTCACCCTTAACCAGTATAAAAGCAGCAGATGTCTATGCACTCCTGTCCTCTGTCTTGCGACCACTAACGGATTAACAACAATGAAACTGGTGGCGCCGTATTGTTGCAAAGACACAATGTAATCTTATCCCCCGCTCGAGAAACTGATAGGCATCTGCACCTGTTAGGACACACAGAAAGGCACCGGAGACGTCTGGGTTACTAGCATTGTGTGCCTTTTATTTTCTCTCTCTTACCGTATTTTCTCTCTTTATTACATATAAAAAATCCTAATACTGTTTTAATTAACTTTTGCACAAGAGTGCGTGTGTGTGTTGCGTGTATTTAAAGCCCTCTACGAAGTGCTACCAACCCTAAATGTACAACTCTCCCCATCCATGCGTTGGATTACACAATTTGAACACACATTATTAAAAACAACTCTATACCTCCTATAGGCAGTAAAATTCGGGCAAATATACATCAAACATTAAGCAGCGCCCGTCGCGTTTGCTTTTCATTTTATGATGGGTGTGGGAATTTACGGTCTATTTATTTTAGAAGGAAATCTTAAACTCCTTTACATCTACTGCATTTACTGCTGCCATTGAAACCACACTCCCGTTCAGTTTCCAACAGGTAATAAGCTTTCGTTCCAATTCCACATCTTTAAATGCACCGTGAGCATCCCGTTATGTCACCAAATTCCCGTCCAGTTTAAAATATTACTGACCTGTTATATCCAAAAGGGTGTTTACCTTTTATTTGTGTTTCTTTTTCGCACCTCCTCCCTCAATGTGAAAACAATCCTTTTTGTGCAAGCTGGTGACAGCTGGCACTAGAAAGCAGAGCTGTGGTTGCCGCACTTGATCGAGAGAACGGAATCTCCTCTCAGCATTCTGACAAAGGGCTCCGCGGCACGACTGCAGCAACTAGACCAATCAAAGAGAGCCGCCGGCAAGCTGACAACTTGTGTTATCCAATCAACGTGCCAAGGAGGACGCGGCTATTTAGAGCGGTGCTTCTTGGATACTGTAGTCTTCATCAGTTTACAGTCGGTTCTGCACATAATTAGTTACAGTTTGCACACTGCACCTGCAAACAATCGACCAGCCCTTCGACTGTCCACAGTTACCATGGTTACGAGAATGGGCGTTAATGGGTGTAACAGCGCGGTAAATATCTAAACGCTTTAAGGAATCGAACTGTCTATTATCAACATGGAGGCTGATGGTTAAAAAAGCGCTTTATTTTTTAAAAGAGCACTGCGTCGTACAAGATACTGTCCTGAAGAGTCGGTGTATGCTATACAGCAATAAATTAGCTAATTAATAAATTACGCGTGAAGGAATATGCAAGGCATATGTAACACTTTTACTTCTGCCATCATTTTGAACTAAGTATTAGAGAAAACGAGTTTAAAATATAAAATAACAAATGAGCATTAATACTTTAACAAATATGTCAGAAACGCTATATTCGCAATGCTAAAAAATAATCATTCAGTTTATAAAGCAAGAGTGACAAGCTTCATTTGGTGACCGCAGATACCACTGGAGACTACAGATGGCCCGCAGACTTCAATTCCATTGGTTAGGACAAGAAACCGCTGCCAAGAGCAAGTTCACCTCAGTTAAACTGCTATTAAACCCTTTTATATATACCTCTTTATAGGTTAGGTTTATAGGGCTGTGCAGATTACAGTAAGTAGAAATGTAAACATGATACACAGCAAGACTTGCGAGCAGCTATGCTGAATGAATACGTGGTGGTAAGGGAATTGGTCAAATAAGATAGAAACTAAGCAACCTTTTTTTGTTTGTTTTCAGAAAAGTAACAGTGAAAGTATATATACTTGGCTGCTTCACCAATACAATCAAATTAGTATTTATTTGATCTAAAACAATCTATACGAGACAGCAAAAAATATTTATATTGTGACTGTTCTGACATGTTGTATCAGCCTGGGGATAGCATCATTAATAAGCTACCAACAGTATCTAGCTGGCATTCCATGATTTAAATGAACAGCTTCAATGCCAGTTGCAGGGGGTAAAAAACAGCAAGCATGCCAAGTGACATATATATTCCATTGAGTCTTCAAAAGTAAGTGAGTTGTCCATGTAAGGACAGCAAGCAACCTAAATGATCAATGTTAACAGCAAGAATCCACTGGGAAAGTGCCAGCTCATTTGGCTTCTTCCTTAAATACACATCAAATCTCAGTCTCATCTGCAACAGGGAAATGATGATGTGGAGATGCTGACCATAATATGCTTTTCCAGTCATCTTCCATACGACGTTTGTGTTCTTTTGCCCATTTTAACCTTTTCTTTTTATTAGCCAGTTTCAGATCATGCTTTTTTCTATGAAACTTTGCTGTTAAGGCCAGTTTCCCAGAATTTTCTTTTCTCTGTTGCAGATAACACTAGGATTTGCTGTGTATTTAAGGAAGAAATCACCTGGGAACCTGTAAGGCATTTATTTCTCACACTACAGACCTTGATGTCCTTATCCTCATATCCACCTGGACATTCCTTCTCCTTTTCTGTCCTGGTGAGATCCAGTCTGCCCTCTTCTTTCAAGACAGAAATCGATACCTTTGTATGAAGTCTTCAGCTTCATAGTAATCTATCTCATAAAATAGACCGACATGTTTTTGAGGAACCACTGAATTTTATCCATTTCTGAATGGAAAATAACCAATGAGCATTTACACATAACTAATTACGTATAAGCCTAAGAGAATTGATCATTAGGAGATGAAGGAATGGCTGTTGAAAATGGGTCTTTGCAGTCATGTGATAAATAAATGAAAAATCAGATATTTCGAGCATTAATGTCCATTAGAGACTACAACAACAACATTTATATAGCATGTTTTCATACAAGTTGTGTAGCTCAAAGTGCTTTAAAAGATGAAGAAAGTAAAAAGAAAAAATACAAAAATAAAATTAGGCAAAACTAATTAACAAAGAATAAAGTAAGGTCCGATGGCCAGGGAGGACAGAAAAAAAAAAAAACTCCAGGGGCTGGAGAAAAAAAATAAAATCTGTGGGGGTTCCGAGGCCACGAGACCGCCCAGGCCCCTCTAGGCATTCTACCTAACATAAATGACCTCAAAATGTCCTCATTGTTTTCAAGGTTCACATGGAAGAACTTGATGATGATGGTCATGTGGACTTCTGGTCTTTAATCCATCAATGTAGGGATATCAGGGTGCTTTGATCAGCTGGTGGTGGCGCAAATCGCTAAAACAGAAAACCGGAAAAAGAACAGAAGAGAGAGTAGGGGTTAGTACGGATTTCGGAGCCGCCATGGATGATAATGATAATTAAATGCATATCAGGATCAATATTACTAAACGAAGGTTGTATATATGCACGGATACCAGAGGCCAGCAGCACCCACATACAATTGAAACCAGCGGCTTCCCAGAGTCAGTAGGTGGCGCCCAAACAACACAACACAACCTGTAAACTAAACTTCAGGTCACAATACAACCGCCGCTCGAACGCGCACACCACCGCATATACATCCTTCGTTTAGTAATGTTTGAATATATGCACGGATGGCAGAGGCCAGAAGCAAGCCGTTCACAATACAATCGCCGCCCGAGCGCGAAAGAGCACACCACCGCATATACAAACTATTGACGTTGACCAGATAAATCCCCAAGTGATTGGACTGCTTCCTGGAGAAAGCGACGTCTTTCTAAGCACTGACAGTGTGGATTTCTGAACACGAAGCTGAGCATCTTAATTTCCCATTACAATATTTAAACACTATTAGCCCGGCCGGATTACCACAACACAATCTTAACCTTAAAGTAGGGACAAAATTATCTTTTAAACTTAAATGACGCCAATTTCCCATTAAGGCTGCATTTGCCATGACGATCAACAAATCCCAAGGACAAACCATGGACAAAGTAAGGATTTACCTATCTGAGCCTGTATTTGGACATGGACAACTTTATGTTGCCTTTTCAAGAGTCCGGCGTTCATGTGACGTTAAAGTGAAGGTTTTAACTACTCCATACCAGAGAGAGCTAATACAAGGACAGGAAACCAGCTTTACCAAAAAAGTTGTTTATAAGGAAATTTTTCATTAACTATTTGGAATTTACCATTTTATGAATTTTTTGTTTCCAATTTACTTCATTTAAACCTTTGCACTCCGATATTTGTTTTACTTATAAGTGCAACAACTCAAAGACATTTTGGATTTAAATGATATAACAATTAAATTTCAATTTTAGTTTTAATAAATTGATTAATTTTAGTACAAATATATTTATTTAATTAAAATGAAAACTTTCCCAGGACGCTCCCACCCTCCATCATTTTTCGTCCCTCCAAAGATCGGAGGGAACAGAAAGTGATTGCCATTCTTGGATTTGCGATTCTTTAGAGAATTGGGGGTTTACTGGTTAAAAGTAAAACAAAGCTATGAGAAAGCCATGTTAAAGTAATGTGTTTTCCGGAGTGTTTTAAAGTGCTCCACTGTATCAGCCTGGCGAATCCCTATTGGCAAGATATTCCAGATTTTAGGTGCATAACAGCAGAAGGCCGCCTCAGCACTTCTTTCAAGTTTAGCTCTTGGATTAATAAGCAGACACTCATTAGAAGATCTAAGGTTACGATTTGGAGTGTAAGGTGAAAGACATTCTGAAATATAAGATGGAGTGAGATTATTTAATGCTTTGTTAAACATAAACAGTATTTTAAAGTCAATTCTAAATTAATTAAAAGGTAACCAATGTAGTGATGTAAAAACTGGAGAGATGTGCTCAGATTTTCTTTTCCTAGTTAAGATTCTAGCAGCTGCATTCAGCACTAGTTGTAATCGATTGATGTCTTTTTTGGGTGGTCCTGAGAGGAGTGCGTTTCAGAAATCTAGTCGACTGAAAACAAAAACTAATTTCTCAGCATCTTGCAATGTTATAAGAGCTTTAACTTTTGCTGTATTGCTTAAGTGAAAAAATGCTGTCCTAGTAATCTGATTAATATGTGATTTAAAATTCAGGTTAGAGTCAATAGTTGCCCCTAAATTCTTTATCTGTGACTTGACTTGTAATGTCTTGGTAATCTTTTTAAATAAGTTGAATGGTAAGTAGATACAAAAAAGGTATCAACCAAAAACATGAACATCTCTAGGTGATTCCAAACTTTTTACTAGTAGTGTGTATAAAAAAAATAAAAATCCAGAATGCACCTATCATCCACCCCACTTTTCCTGTCCGCAGTGCTACACCATGCCATTAGCAGCGGCGCTGGCGATGCCAACTCATCAAAATGCAACACCCAATTAAGGTGGCAATCACATCTTAAATTTTTTAAAAAAAAAAGTAAACTAGACTAGAAAAGCAGAAGAGTCCAAGTGCTGAGTGGAGTCGTATGGACTTCATTATTTTGTGAAGTAGACAGCTCTGGATGAATTAAAATTAGAGAAAGAAGCCAGTTGTTTAACACAACATATTCAGCTATCTGGAAACAAGCTCTGGTGCACCCTGGTTTCACCACAACCAACACAGCCATGAACCTTCCATGGCTTTTAAAGGGTTAAACTTCTTGGCAGCCTCACTTAAAAAGGCAACTCAGTCCCACCCTACACTCAGTAGAACAATGCTCTGTGTCAATATATATTTATACCCATCTAGTTAATAAATACAATACTTTAAAAATAATTCACAAAATGTATTTCCTTGGCATTGAGTAATTTATTTCAAGTCCAATGCAAAGAGTATAAGGTTTTTCTACAGTACCTCTCAGTCTCTCACAAACACATTTTTCTATTCCTAAACAATATATATACCAAGACAAATGGAACAACAAAAGCCACTCCATTGTTATCTGTTTTGTTTGCCGCTGATTTTATTTGGTTAAAAACTGGTGTAATTAAGTAGGGTTTGGCCAAACAGCTCACGTCCGTATCTATTCACTGACGGATTTGAGCAAGTGCTCCCCAGGCTACAATGATACCCAAAGATTTTCATATTAAACTATTCTAATTTGTTTGAAATTATTTATGTTTATATTTTCATCAAATGTTTATCATTATTTAGGTGATATCATTAAGCAACCATTTTGTTAACAGATTTTCTCCATGATCTTTACCATTTTGACTTGTACTGTATTGTTTTTTCAGGTGGTTCCCTGTTGTTGCTGCCGATGGCATCTCCACCACTTACATGGACAGAGCCAAAGGTCGGAGTGTGTGTGTGTGATACCATCTCCACCACACTATTTAAAATGATGGCATACCGTACAGCACGCAGGATCCAAGATTTGTACATGAGATGTTTATGGTGGCCATTCCTGCTAAAATAATTTGGGAAAATCTTATTTTGTTATGTTTTTTTAATCTTTTTAGCATGAATTTTCTATTTTGATTTTAGCTAACTGCTTTGTTTTGATTCCTTTTGACTCTTTTCATCTTTCAGCACTGACCATACATGTTTTTCTGTCTCCTCTTGACACAGCCCCAGAGTCTTCATCTCCTGGTTCATTTTTAATTATCCAGTTCTGGATAGAGTATTTTTCATTTTTTGTGATGATTGGTGTACTGACATGGTGTGACAGTAGATATTTTTATAAGGCAGTCATCAGGAGAGGAGAGCAAAAACAAAATTCATGAAACAGAGGTCAGAATCAGGGAGACTAAAGATCTGCCACCAAGTCCTAATCACTAAACACACACTTAGAAATTCAAAACAAAATGACAAAATGTCTTTAAGAAAACCTCCAATATGTACATTCAAAGACAAAAGAATTTCAATCCCTAAAAGTAAGAAACTGAAGAAAATAGGAATTGTTTTGATATTTATCCACAAACTTGCATGTCCATAAGCACAGTGAATCCATTTTTTAATTGCCACATTGATGACATCACATGGAGTTATGTCCAGGACAACAGAGAATAAAATGGCATTGGCCATTAACAATAAAAAAAAAATGTGGAAAAATAATAACCAAGGAAAAATGAAGCCAAATAAGAAGTAATGGCATGAGTTAATTCTCCATAACAGAAAACCCCTAAATAAATCAACAGTACTAGGAAACAATGAAAGGGTAGTGCAAAATACAATAAAAATGAAACAACTATGAAAATTAGAAGGTAAACATGACAATACATGCAAATCTTCAGTTGAGGTTTCTACAAAAAGTTTTTTTTTTCTAGCATGAATAGATGAGAGAAAATTGCAAACACTGATGAACATGTAAACCACTCAGTGAGCATGCAAGAGGCATCAAAAATATTTTGAATGTTGTGTTTATGGCTAGGTTCCCTTCTTGGGCCCAAATCTGCTTAAATAAGTAACAGGTTTCCATAACCCTCAGAGGAAGAAGCGGGTTAGATAATAGATGGATGGATTTACATGGTCTGAAAACCTGCATCAGCTATGGCCCCTGAGCTTCAAGACCCCTAATTCAAACAAATCTCTTCAATAGACCTTTATATTTGTTTTTTTATCTCATCATTAACCAACACAGTACTATTGGACTGTGTTATTTTGCTTGTTTCACATTTTTTTATATGTCTGATTTATTGTTATTTTTAAGTTGACAGCTTTAATCAGTATTTCAGTGGAACAATTCTAAAAATGTAATTAATTACAACAAAATTTGATATAACTAGTTCACTCTGTATCTATTTGATGCATTTCTATGTGTCTCTTTTTGATATGTTTAATTCTCAGCTATTTTAAGGAGACATGCAAGTAAGAATTTCAACGTATTGAGTGCACATGAAAATGAAAGTGATCTGACTTTTTAACTGCTGATATGGGGTTAAGATTTGTTAATCATGCATCATGCTTTTTAAGCATAAAAACAGGCCAAAATGTGCCTTCTACACAATGGTTAGGATTTAATTTAAAAGAATGAATGGGAGAACATGTATATACTGTATTTATTTATGGCAACTTTGACCCGTGCGTACACAATATTTTGGAGAAACTGGGAAGTGAAGTCAAACCAGCTAAATAATGTGTCACACATTTAATAATATATACTGTACATATCACTAAGCCATTATTATTATTTTGTGCTTTGATGTGACAGGCATAGTAAGCCTTTAAAGGGATGAAAATGCACAGACTGTATTTTAGTTCCCCTTTCAGTAGGCTAATGCTATGTATTTGCACTGAAGAACTTTTTGCCTTTTTTTTTTTTTTTTTTTTACATTTTATTAAAATCAAATAATATTCCATACAAACAATTCACGTTTAACAAAACTAGGATCAAAACAAATCAACCCCAACCCATGAGAAACAGAGCTAGGCTTTTTGCCTTTTTCACCAGTTTAAATCGGTTATCTGTTGTCATTTCTCAGGTAACTATCTGATAGATCAGAATTATCTCAGCCAAACCTCACTCCATCATCCCAACTGGGCTCGAAGTCATTAACTGACCGGTGTAACAAAAGGCGCTGTATTGGCGCCTGACCCGACACAGACAGACATGGGAGGCACGCTGATAAAAGCAAATAAATGTTTTATTTCAATCTCTTCACCTGTGGGGCACATCTTCTACTATCTTCTACTATTCATTTTAACAGCAATCCTGTTATTCCATGTGCCAGGTGAGAGCAGCTGCCCAGTCAGACAATGGCACTTCATGGCTTTCCTCAACCCAAAGAACACATAGGAGAGGCGCTACAGTGCCATTCATGCTGTTTGGACATTCAGTTGGGGAGCACAGCATGTTGCCTCAGGAGGGAGAGACTGTTCAGCCAGCCAGTGAAGGTCTGCAGCATTTTGACGGCACAAGTACAACATTTATTAGCATAGTCCATGTGTGTTTTTTTTCAGGTTGGCAACTGGGCAAGGTTCAAGGTAAATTCAGGTATACACACTTATAGCATGACTATGATGTATAAAGGTAATATGCTAAAAGATGACCATTTTATAAAGATAGATTGCATACAAATGTACAAATGTGTGTACACCTAATTTTAAACATACATTTTTTTTCTTTTTTGGCATACACATTTTCTTGTTATTGGCATAAACATACTTCTGCTTGAATCTGTACAAATTTTCATAAATGAGATGTCAAGAATATAAACAGCATGGTGAATTCAATAGCAGTTAAACTTCCTGCAGTGCATACAGGTTGTAAAGATATGACTGTGGTCAATGCCATTCACAATGGTTGTAGGATGAGCCTCATACCCATTAACAAGGATGAAGGATGCCTCACAGCAACACTACCACAAGAGAACTACTAGATCATGCAATAGGCCAGCCTACACTAATGGACAGGTAATACCTGGAATCTTTGCTCACCAACTTGCAATAATGGAATTCCATTCACAGCAGCCAATACAATATCCGCTACTGTGTGTTCATCCTTGCGATGGCTTTCAGCATGGTGACTGCCATTAACTGGCGTGGGTTCCTCATCCTACCTAGCCACCCGTTCTATATATAAAAAACAAAGTACACAATGGTGAGATCCATACTACATATTTAAGCAGTACAGCAACAGAACAGTTAGCATCCTGGACACCTTTGTTTATAATACCCATTCTCCTCGGTTGGTTCTTGGCTGCAGTCTAACTGCCTAATAATCTGTCTTCTCAGCACCTTCCTCTGCACAGCTAAATAGGCAGAAACACAATTTGTATTCTCCAATAAAGCAGACAAGGCTGGTCTTTTCTTAAGCTGTCATTTACTGAATGTGAAAAGAGAACTTGTGCCCAACCTACCTTTACCACTAATGTGCAGTAGATGGTAGTAAAGACCAAATAAATCAAAAAAAGGCCATGCTTGACCCTGAATTGACGCGTCTATCCATCCATTATCCAACACACTATATCCGAACTACAGGGTCACAGGGGTCTGATGGAGCCAATCCCAGCCAACACAGGCAGGAAACAAATCCCAGGCAGGGCGCCAGCCCACCTCATGGCACACACACCAAGCACACACTAGGGACAATTTAGGATCTAACCTGCATGTCTTTGGACAGTGGGAGGAAACTGGAGTTACCAGAGGAAACCCACGCAGACACGGGGAGAACAAGCAAACTCCACGCAGGGAGGACCCAGGAAGTGAACCCAGGTCCCCTAACTGCGAAGCAGCAGCGCTACCCACTGCGCCACCGTGCTGCCCGAATTGATGCATTTTAAAGGATATTTTTTGTATTTTTCAAGTTAAAGTTATTTCTTCACAATCACTGTATATAAATAATTTGCCGCATGAAGGGTACTTTATAAATTTTAGAAATACATTGTCTACTCTTGCAGTTTACAATGGGGTGGTATGACAATGCGGGTTCTACTCCAGGCTCCCATCTCTAGTTTGGGAGCTCTTGAACCCGACACCGTCAGTAACGTAACCAGATGAGCGGACAGTGAGGACGTCAACAAGCAAGGGGATGATGCAAAACGTGCAAAGTGCTTTTATTTAAAAAACCAAAAGCAAACTGTTCAAAAACAAGAGCAGTGCATGAAGTTCAATAAATAAATAATCCATTAAAAACCAAGTTAAAAATGTGGAGGTTAAAATCACATAAATACTGTACATCCTTTTAAAACGAGGTTAAAGCAATGGCTGGAAACAGTTCTTTTAAAAACAAACCTCAGTGCCTTCTTTCTACTGGCGACTCCCCTGCTTCTCCCATCCTGGCGAGAGTCGCCCTACCTGCAGCTGACCTTCTCTGTTTTCTGCTGGTCTGTTTGCCTTTCCGATCCCTGGCTCCAGTGGGCTCCACCAGACCATGACTAGAGCTCCCCAACGACCAGGGCGCTCACGCTGTGGCTTCCACTTCCTAAGTCCCAGACTCCCACAGCAATACGAGCCATCCTCCTTCCGGTCACTCACGCTCTTCACTAACGCTCAGTGGCCCCTGCGCACCAGCAAAACCATAGACATAGAATTACTACACGCCTGCATGACCAGCAGCATGGTATGTCAACATCGGCGCCATATTGCGAGTGGCACTGCTGTGGAGTGAAATAGTGGATAAAGATGCCTCACGCACGTGCTGCCTGGGATTGTACAAACCGCTGTACGCTCCAAACCAGATCCCGGGGGATTACATTTCATAGGTAAGGCTGAACAATTATTTTGGTTATATTTGGCCATTAGAAAATCCCGTTTTATAATCTTAACTTTGGCTGCAACAGCCTAAGACAGCAAAGCTATGCATTTATGTGCTCAAGTGAGCCTCCAAACAATGTTTTGGATAAATGTATTTAGTCACTATGTAGATTGTTGTTAGCTGTTAACATTTCTCAAACTTTGAAGGTTTCCCAAAGAAATCCAACTCAGGAAGCAGTGAGAGGTAGCCCTTAGACGGGATTTTGAGAAAGCTGACCTGTGATGTGTGCTGTACTAGTTTGGTAACAGGCGCTGTACCGGCATCGTATGATCAAAGCTACCACTTGCTCACATTAAAAAAACAAAGGAGGTTTGATGATTCCTTCTGAGGGTACAGTCAAGGTGGTCAAAGTAGCTGAGCATGTTATCTGACAGTCAACATTAGGGCAAGCTGTCAGTGTATCTTTGATCAATCAGTTTGGTCGGGCTGAGATTGGTTCAGATGATGTGTTTTTTCTCAAGGAGCACATTGAGGAAACACAGTTTGAAATTGACAACCATCAATTTTATGCTCATGACTTTAGTTGTGTCTGTCCTCCACAAACTAAGGCTCTACCATATTGCCAGACTGAATACTCTCAAATTACAGGATCTGAGTGAGCGAGGGGGAGTGTAAGTCTGTAGGAGATCAGTGAGGTTGTGGAGAGCTTTAAATGTTAAGAGTGGTATTTTGTATTGTATTCTGTAGTTAACAGGGAGCCAGTGAAGTTGAGAGAGAGTAGTTGTAATATGTTCAGTGGATTTAGAACAGGTTATTATTCTGGCAGTAGAATTTCGAAGAAGTTGTAAGCTATGGATACATTTTTGTGGGATGCCAGATAGAATAGCATTACAGTAATCTATAAGTGAAGTGACTAGAGCATTAACCAATACTTCAGTACTGTGTTAAGTAAGAACAGGACGAAGTCTAGAAATGTTTCGGAGATGGAAGAAGGCAATCCGAGAAATGTTACTTATATGGGAGGAATTATTTAATAATAATAATTATTATTATTTAATAATTGCCATTATTAGTGTATAAATGGATATAAATAATTGCATTTAAACGGTTCGCTAAAATCCGTTGTATGTAAACATACAACAGTTTTCATCAGAAAACTCGATCGGTTTCCACTTCTACCTGTATTAGTTTAAATGGCAATTTTGCCACTCGCAATGTGGAGGATGCGCTGACGTATCGTGTCGACTGGGCAACACAGTGAATGCGGTGTCTACCTATATATGTCTATGGGCAAAACACCCCGCTAGGACTCACGACTCAGCTTCCTTCTTCTCCCTTAACCTCTGTCCACTTTTTCTTTTCCTCACCTCACTCATGCTCCAGCTATATCTAATGGGGATGTGGTTCAGGTGTGGCGATTAGCAGTTCTCGGCATCAATTACGGATGCGGACGATTCCTCACCTGTGCAAATAAGCGAGGACCGCCCGCATCACGAATCGCACGGAAACCGCTACCGGCCACACTACCACGCCCCCTGTTTAAGCCGCGAGTGCGGAGATTATCTATTTCAAAACTGGCCTTTTCGATCTGAGCCGTGGACCTGCTATACCACAGGCTGTAGAAAAAGCCTTAAAACCTACTAAGTATGCCTACTTTGAAGTGGCAAAGGTTTCTATTAAGAAAATGTGTATATGAGGCATCCTTTTGACAAAGTAAGAAAACAAGATGGTTATTCTATCACAGATTCTCTGTCCTATTTTCTTGAGGCAAGGATAGAGTCTTGCTCGTTTTTCTGCATACAGCAGGCATTGTGCGTGGAGTTATGATAACCCAACACCAAACCCCCCAAAGCCACTCCATTCTGTGTTGTTACCATAGTGGGAGCGTAGTGAAAAGTGCACATTAGGGTGTCATTAAATAATAAGTATAATAATAATAAAAATAAGCATATAATAATAAATCAGAAGTGAACTGATTAGACTGCATTATATTTTAATAAAAGCCTTAGATTTTTGAAAGAGCCAAGCCACCTTTCTTACAGTGTGCCTTGCGCAAAAAAAAAAAAAAAAAAAATCACAAAATGAAAAAGGTACAGTGTGAGTGGTATACTTTGAATTAAGGTTTTAAATAAAGTTGTTATGAACCAGATAACTAAGGTAAATATATGAATAATTAAGGGGAGGGGTTAGTAACAGAGAGTAATGGAGATGGGCGTCTTTTGTAAAGTTATGTTTCATGTGCTTTAATAAATTAAAAGCTTTTCTGAGTTCACCATCTGCCTTGCACTGAATCATTTACGGAAGCTTCCAGAGTGAATAAAGAATATTACAGTGTGCAAGACAGCAGGTTGAAGCACCACAAACCAGTTATCAATCTTTTTTAATGCATGCTGAGTTGCTCTTGCTGAGGATATGGTAATAAAAGAATTGAGCACAAAAGTGTGGACATTCACAAGCACTTATACCTAAGAATCTTTGAATTCACAGGTAGAACATGCAAGCTCCATGTAGAACCTGGCACTGTGAGGCGGGAATGGCATCTCGGCCCTACAACTCTGTACTGAACTTACTAAACTTCTAATTTTGTAATCTGTTAAATCATTACAGAAGGACTTGGGCAGATTTGTGACAAAGGAAATTTAATGTCAGTAAATGTAAAGTATTGCACATAGGCAGTAAAAATGTTAGGTTTGAATACACAAGGTCTGAAAATCAAGGATTTAGGAGTCATAGTGGACTCTAGGCTATCAACTTCCAGACGCAAATAAAATGTTAGGTTATATAGCACGATGTGTGGAGTACAAGCCCAAGGATGTTATGCTCAACCTTTACAATGCACTGGTGAGGCCTCATCTTGAGTACTGTGTGCAGTTTTGGTCTCCAGGCTACAAAAAGGACATAGCAGCACTAGAAAAGGTCCAGAGAAGAGCAACTAGGCTGATTCCAGGGGTTGAATTATGAGGAAAGATTAAGAGAGTTGAGCCTTTACAGTTTAAGCAAAAGAAGATTAAGAGGCGACATGATTGAAGTATTTAAAATTATGAAGGGAATCAGTACAGTGGCTTCAAAACTGTTATTTTAAAATGAGTTAACAACTGCCGCCACCAGTACTGTTAGCCAACAGGGTGCTGGCGGTAAGTGGGCTACTGTTGGCCAAAGAAGAAGAAGAGGGGGGAGACATGTCCAGAAAGAAAGAGGAGTGGAGGAAGATAAAGAGAGTGGAACTGAGGGTTTGGAACTTTGAATTTTGGCAGTATGACTGATAAGGGGAGAAAGTTAGCAGATATGATGGAGAGAAGGAAGATTGATATATTGTGTGTGCAAGAGACTAAATGGAAGGGAAGTAAGGTCAGGTGGATCGGAGGTGGATTCAAATTGTTCCATCATAGTGGGAGGAGAAATGGAATAGAGGTTATTCTGAAGGAACAGTCAAGAGTGTTTGGGAGGTGAAAAGAGTGTCAGACAGAGTAATGATTATGAAGCTGGAAATTGGAGGTGTGATGATTAATGTTGTTAGTGCATATGCCCTGCAAATTGGGTGTGCGATGGAGGAGAAAGATTTTTGGAGTGATTTGGATGAAGTGAAGAACAGTGGACCCAAAAGACAGAAAGTGGTGAATGGAGGGGATTACAATGGACATATTGGTGACAGGAACAGAGGAGACGAGGAGGTGATTAGTAGGTATGTTGTCAAGGAGAAGAATGAAGAAGGTCAAAGGATAGTAGATTTTGCCAAAAGGATGGACATGGCTGTGGTAAATATGTCTTTTAAGAAGAGGGAGGAACATAGGGTGATGTGCAAGAGTGGAGGAAGATGCACACAGGTAGATTATATCCTATGCAGAAGAGTCAATCTGAAGGAGATTAAAGACTGCAAATTGGTGACAGGGGAAAGTGTAGTTAGACAGCATAGGATGGTGGTCTGTAGGATGACGTTGGAGATCAAGAAGAGGAGGAGAGTGAGGACAGAGCCAAGGATCAAATGGTGGAAGTTGAAAAATGAAGACTGCAAGGTTGAGTTTAGGGAGGAGTTAAGACAGGCACTAGATGACAGTGAAGAGTTACCTGACAGCTGGGAAACTACAGCAGATGTAGTAAGGGTGACAGCAAGAAGGGTGCTTGGTGTGACATCTGGACAGAGGCAGTAGGAAAAGGAAACCTGGTGGTGGAATGGGGAAGTACAAGAGAGTATAGGGAGGAAGAGGATGGTGAAGAAGAAGTGGGATAGCATCAGGGAGATGCAGAAAGTAGACTAGAGTACAAGGAGATACGGTGCAAGGTGAAGAGAGAGGTGGGCAAAGGCTAAAGAAAAGGCGTATGATGAGTTGTATGAGAAGTTAGAGACTAAGGAGGAAGAAAAAGACATGTTCCAATTAGCTAAACAGAGGGACCAAACTGGGAAAGATGTGCAGCAGGTTAGAGTAATGAAGGATAAAGGTGGAAACATACTCACAAGTGAGGAGAGTGTGTTGAGCAGATGGAAAGAGTACTTTGAGAGGTTGATAAAAGGAGAGAATGAGAGAGAGAAAGAAGGTTAAATGATATGGAGATAGTGAATCAGGAAGTGCGAAGGATTAGCAAGGAGGAAGTAAGGACAGCTATGAATAGAATGAAGAATGTAAGGGCCGTTGGTCCAGATGATATACCTGTGGAAGCATTAAGGAGTTTAGGAGAGATGGCAGTAGAGTTTTTAACCAGATTGTTTAATGGAATCCTGAAAAATGAGAGGATACCTGAAGAGTGGAGAAGAAGTGTACTGGTGCCGATATTTAAGAATAAGGGGGACTGCAGTAACTACATGGGGATAAAATTGATGAGCCACAGCATGAAGTATGGGAAAGAGTAATGGAAGCTAGATGAAGAAGGGAGGTGATGATTAGTGAGCAGCAGTATGGTTTCTTGCCAAGAAAGAGCGCCCCAGATGCAATGTTTGCTCTGAGAGTGTTGATGGAGAAGTATAGAGAAGGCCAGAAGGAGTTGCATTGCATCTTTGTGAACCTGGAGAAAGCATATGACAGGGTGACTTGAGAGGAGCTGTGGTATTGTATGAGGAGTCGGGAGTGTCTGAGAAGTATGTAAGAGTGGTACAGGATATGTATGAGGGAAGTGTGACAGTGGTGAGGTCTGCAGTAGGATGCATTCAGCGCGGAGGTGGGATTATATCAGGGATCAGTTCTGAGTCCTTTCTTATTTGCAATGGTGATGGACAGGTTGACAGATGAGATTAGACAAGAGTCCCCTTGGACTATGATGTTTGCTGATGACATTTTATTCTGTAGCGAGAGTAGGGAGTAGGTTGAGGAGACCCTGGAGAGGTGGAGATATGCTCTGTAGAGGAAATGAATGAAGGTCAGTAGGAACAAGACAGAATACATGTGTGTAAATGAGAGGGACGTCAGTGCAATGGTGAGGATGCAGGGAGAAGAGCTGGCGAAAGTGGGTGAGTTTAAATACTTGGGATCAACAGTATAGGGTAACAGGGATTGTGGAAGAGATGTGAAAAGGAGAGTGTAGGCAGGGTGGAATGGGTTGAGATGAGTGTCAGGAGTAATTTTGGACAGACAGTTCTCAGCAAGAGTGAAAGTCTACAGGACGGTAGTGAGACCAGCTTTGTTATATGAGTTGGAGACGGTGGCAAGGTCCAGAAAGCAGGAGACAGAGCTGGAGGTAGCAGAGTTAAAGATGCTAATATTTGCATTGCGTGTGACGAGGATGGACAGGATTAGAGTATTGGCTCAGGTTGGACGGTTGGGAGACAAAGTCAGAGAGGTGAGATTGTGTTGGTTTGAACATGTGCAGAGGAGAGATGCTGGGTATATTGGGAAACAGCTGTTAAAGATAGAACTGCCAGGAAAGTGGAAAAGAGGAAGACCTAAAAGAAAGTTTATGGATGGGGTGAGAGAGGATATGCAGGTAGTGGGTGTGACAGAACATGATGTAGAGGACAGGAAGATATGGAACAAGATGATCCACTGTGGCGACTTTTAACGGGAGCAGCCAAAAGAAGAAGAAGAAAAAGATTGGGTAGCACACTATTAAATATTAGCACTGCTGTCTCACAATTAAGGAGACTGGAGTTTGTGTCCCAGGTGTTCCCTGCATTTAGTAGGCAAGTTCTCCTGAGGTACTTCAGATTTCTCCTATAGTGCAAATACATGCAGGTTAGAGGGATTGCCATTGTTACAGTGGGCCGTGCATGTGGGTGTATGTTTTCACCCTGTAATGGAATAGTGCACTTTCTGAGAATTGTTTCTGCCTTGCATCCGATGCTTCCTCAGATTGCACCGTGACTATACCCTTGATAAGCAGGATGAATCCTGTAACATCTGCTTAATTCTTGTTACCTGATTATATGCTACATGCAGTGCTTGAAGTTTAAGGAAATAATTGCTGGTACTCTCTTGATTTTATAGAGGGCTTCATCCTACTTGCAATGCACTTCAAATTTTATACAATTTCTTAATCAAGCCAGAGGTGGGGGTCTCCCTCAGAGTTTTGTGCTGGTAACCAGGGGCCTCTTGCATAACGCCGTGCATAGAATTTGCATTATAACGTGACGTAAGCACAAAAGCCGAAATATGCTTACGCACAGAAAAATCCAGATGCAGGAATCTGTGCGTACTCCAACTTCCACGTTCTTCCGCTACATACATCCTGGTCAGCGTGAAAAGTAATGCTCGTGCACACGCCTTATGTCCCGCCCAACTCCTCCCAGAATTACGCCTCTTTGAATATGCAAATCAATATAAATTGCCCTTAAGCTGAGCCTTCTGTGAAAAGACAATGGGAAAAGAACGGGGGAAAATATAAGAATTTTAGTGAATACCAAGTGGAGGCAAAGGAAAGACATACTATTTATTTAATTAAACCGTGGTATAATCAACAAAAGGAAGTTGATCGAGTGACATAGCGTGTTGGAGAAACTTGAAAGCTCAGATATCAAAGTCGCCGTGAAAAGGCGAGTCGTAGCCCACTGCCTGAGTGTCATATGAAAGCTTATTAGGGTACAGAGAAAAAAAAAGGCACACAGTGGGGAAAAAAGCACGAAATGTCAACTTCAATCTCGAAATTTCCACTGTAATCATGTAGTTTATTTTGTCATTAAAGTAGAATAACATCATAAAAGTCATCTTAAAATTGTTTAATTAACCAGTTTCTCAAATCACATCGTAATTAAAGTAGCACGTTAAATGCTTTGTTTTGTATGTGATCTTCTATGTGCTCTATGTGTGTGAATCACTACTTGCTTCTTAAACCGGCTCTCTTTCTCCGACAGGACACAGAATCCATTACATTCGTGATATTACAGCTCTGAATAACTAAAATACTGAGATGTATATGTGATATCATTTTCATGATGATAGGAGTTAAAGCACGTTATTAAACATGGGTTTCACGGCGCAGTAATTGTGCGCAACCTTCAATGAAATTATTTATTGCAGCAGTACTCGGGGTCGGCTCTAGGCTTGTGGTGGCCCCTTCGCCCGGTGGATGGCTACGTCCGTTGCGGACACTGCATAGCCGCCTTGTGCTCATGACACAAGCGTTTAACTTTTGTTGAAATTTGCCTCTGCGTTTTTAGCTGTGTCGTTATTTTCTCTTTCTGTTTTATATTCAATATATATAGGCGTGGCCGCCCCTGCAGTCCTTGCTTTTCTTTCTATAAGTAACCGATCGCCACACAATCAGCTCTGTAATAGACGTTAAGCCATCTGTATGCTTAGAGCACCGATTCTTCAAAACGTTTAAGGAACATTGAACTATCTTCATAGTACATGTTTAATTATTCTATCCTTCACACCAGTCCCAGTGAAGAATACTGATTATTTAAATGAAGTTAAAGTTTTACCTGTAAAATATAATAAACATATTTTGCTGCATTTCATCTTAAAAATGATATCGTCATCATATGTAAATACATGTTTTATAAAGTGGCTCAGGTTGTGCAATATTATAACTGTAGTGCAAGTTTACAGTGAGGTAATTGTACTTATAAGTACAAACAGTTCTACAAGGAGTAATTGATTGAGTGCGTTTATAGTTCTTGGGATGAAACGGTTTCTGAACCGCGAGGTCTGTAAAGGAAAGGCTTTGAAACGTTTTGCCGTTGCTGAGGTAGCGTGTGCTTGATGCTGTATACTGATAACTCTCTTTCCGATCAGCTGCTGCTGTGATTCCCCACTCTGATACAGTGATATAAATACTCCGAGTGGCGCAGTAAGAGTAATATGGAAAATGATGATCTGCTGTGGCAACTCCTAACGAGAGCAGCTGAAAGAAGAAGGTGGTGCAGTGAGAGCAACAACGCTAAAGCACTTATGGTATTTGAAATACTATGGCTATTTCCTGGACCATTATATTGTTACAAGTTAATTACAATCAGATGCATTACACTAATAAACAATATGTGGTTAGTTTTAGCGTATTTATAAAGCCGCATCAGGAAAATAAAAGAGTAACCACACAGGAACGTTAGCACTGCTTTGACGCTGGGTGCCGCCAGTCTGCAAAACTGAGCGGAGAACTTGTGTACAACAAGGTATGAGGTACTGTGGAAAAGTGTGTGGCTTTATGCCAAGTGTAGGTTTTATATATCACGATTTGAACGTGGAAAAGTTCTTACATAACATTTCTGTGCGTACGCACCGTTTATACATGAGTCCTCAGGAGAAGAAAATCTAAACACATCTCACCGTTGTTAACACTGGTTGCTCGTGTCTTTTAGAACTGACCTACAATGTTACTAATGGTATATAAAGCTTTAAATAATCTTGTTTATTCCTATATCTTATAGTTCTTGTACTCCTACACTCCCAAGTCACAACCTTTGACCCTCTATTGGCAGTTTGCTTATTGTTCCAAGAACGAAGCATAAAAGAAGTGATGAGTTGGCCTTTTGCTTTGATGCACCAAAAATCTGGAAAACTTTACCAATAGAGATCTACCAGACTAACACCATGAATCATTTTAAAAACTCTTTTAAAACCTGCTTTTTTTAATTGGGCTTTTCATAGCTACTTTTGTGTTCTATTCCTAATAGACTCTATACATGCAAATAATGTCATATTCTTCCAGGATTTGTAATCATCACTAATCTCTGCCTTTCTATGCTTTTTTTTTTTTTTTTTTTTAACAGGATTTTCTGTGGTTGCATTCTATCCCACCACCAACAGCACCACCTGATCAAAGTACTATGCAGCAGCCTCTGAATGAATAAAAGTGGCTGCCCCAGCTGTCCACAAGACCCACTTCATTAACTACTCTGGAACAAAGCCAAACAAACAAAAGGAACTCATTAAGAGCATTTGTTAAGTAGAGTGCCCAGTGAGGGATGGGAGGTCTTTTGGCCTTGGAACCTGTGCATTTTTATTTGTTTTTTCTTTTCTGTCCTCCCCAGCCATCTGACCTTAATCATTATACAGCACTTATCATTAGAGAATTAGAATACAATATCATACATAAGGACTCTACTAATTATATATTTGCTTTATATATGCCTGCATTGATTTATTGTGCATTATTTATAGATTGTGATGTTCAGTCGCATGGAAATTTTGAGTGTCCATGATGCTGTTCATGGATCACTCGCAATATATCATAAACTAGCAAAATACCCGCGCTTCGCAGCGGAGAAGTAGTGTGTTAAAGAAGCAATGAAAAAGAAAAGGAAACATTTTGAAAATAACGTAACATGATTGTCAATGTAATTGTTTTGTCACTGTTGTGAGTGATGAGTTTTGCTGTCATATATATATATATATATATATATATATATATATATATATATATA
>JANRMT010027041.1:123473254-123488240 GCA_026402145.1 Polypterus bichir lapradei | reverse complement strand
TATCAGTGCAATACGCTGCTTGTTAAAACGGATAACTCCCGCTCTTACGTGCAAGTCTGCGTGGATATTATGAACTATCATATTTGTTCAAGTTCTATTTAAATTTTAAATAGAAGGAATTTTTATTTAGTCGACAGAAATATCTTTGGTAGGAATGGTAAAAACAGACAGGAATATTATTCCTGAATAAATCAACTCAAACCTTAAACAACTTATAATATTTTGCTCTCCATAAAAATATATCCTGTCTAAATTATACAAGTTAGAAATAAAGTAAACGTTAAAAGAACAAACATTCAAATTTCTTTACTCTTATGTAATTTTATATAAAAAATAAACTTAGATTTTAAATATCCCAAAAGATTTTGCTCTCCATAAAAATATATCCTGTCAAAATTATACAAATTCAAATATGAACATGCTGCATAACAAAACCTGGAAATATAAATAAAATGTGTTCCTTTCAGCAATAACAAATCAAATCATTCAGTTGTCTTTGCTCATATGTCATTTTAGAGCTGGACGCCTGGCATCTTTTTTTGGCAACAAGTTCGTTTATGTTTGGTGTGAGGTTCTGTGTTGTGGAGATTCTCAGGATGGACTGCAGGTGCTCATTAGTGAGGCGACTCCTGTGTGCTGTTTTGTTAGTCTTTATCACTGAGAAGAGCTTCTCACACAGATATGTGCTACCAAACATGCACAAGGTTCGAGCCGCATGTAGACGGACTTTTTTTGTTCTTCAAAGTCACCAAAGCGCCGTGCGCTCAGTTTATCAGCAAAGTGCGTATTTGGGAACACCGTAGTGACGACTTGGTTCAACATTACTTGGCAACAGGGAAAGTGGGGCAAGTTGCACTGGTGCATTTGTGTCTCCCATAAAAGCAGCTTCACTTGAAATCACTTTGTGATTGTGCACGGGTAAAAACGTCCGCTGAAGTGTCAGATTCTTATTTAATTCTTCTGCTTTCTGTATCTTCTGCATTGCATTCAGGTCTTTCAGGTTACCCTGATGTTTTGTCTCATAGTGCCGTCTTAGATTAAATTCTGTAATTACACCCACATTAGCTCCACAAATGAGACACACGGGTTTAACGGCAATGTCAGTAAACATATACTCAGCCTCCCATCGGTTTTTAAAGGCTCTATTTTCAGAATCAACTTTTCTCTTAAGCATCGTGTGGGCTAGCTTCGCAATAACTTGCAAGCTAGACTTGAATAACGCGGTAAGTGTTCGGCAAGGCAGCTGAAGCGCTGCGTTATGGGATCTGTAGTTTATTGTGTTACCAGCGCTTCATATACCCGGGCCATTAATAACAATAATACAGTATATAAAATGATCTCGCAGGCCGGATATAATTACACGCCGGGCCGGATGTGGCCCGTGGCCCTTGAGTTTGACACATATGGACTAAATAGAACTTGAAAAGATATATTTTTTCGTACATCGAGCCCGCGTGCTAATGTGGTTTTGCCTGCATGCCTCAATAAGTGACCCTCCCCTCGCTCTTACTTTTTTACCGTTCATCTAATGAATACACTGAGTATGGCTTTACCAAAACAATCATTGATTGCGAATAAAGTATTCATTATTCGAGTATGTAGATCGGGGTATATATATACACGTTTCTTACTGCATCAATAAACAGCTCGTCTTCTTCTTTATCTGAGACCTGACACACTGCATGCACGGGTTTTTTTTTTTTAACACTGTCTTCCTTTAGCGGGACATTCACTTTTTCCACCGTGTGCTTTGTTTCTGCAGTAGTTATGAATATGTTTGTATGTATCAGACGCTTCATATTTTTTTGCTGCCTTTTCAATTGTGTAATTCGGTTTTTGTTCAGCGCTCTTTGGAACTGTTGCTTTTTGTCTGTGCACTGCGTCAGTTCACGTGAGCCGCTCGGTGTACATGCATCGAAGGTTCCCAGCTGTGCTGTTGCCATGTCGTGCTATGTCCATGGCTGTATCTAATGCTACCGAAGTCCCGGTACTTAAAACTTTCTCTCGCAGTTTCGCTGAGTTTGTGCCAAACACCACCCTGACCATCTCATCTTCCTCTGCATAAGCACAGTCCTTCACCCGTGAATATTTACCCGTGGCAGTTTGCTATTGGATTGCCGCTGACAGACGGCCTTATATGGGCAGGCACTAAATTACAAACGCCAGCGGCAGCCTGTCTATGAACTTAATTTAAAGTGTAGGTTTACACTGTGCTTTGTTTCCGAAGTAGCAGAACTCATGAATATGGTTGTATATATCACTCGCTCGCTTCTTATTGTTTCGCTGCCTTCTCAATTATATAATGCATGTTTTCTAAAGCGCTTTTTGGGCCTCTTCCTGGTTTTCTACGTACTGCGTGATTACGTGGGAGGCGTGATGATGTCAGACGAAACTCCGCCCCCACGGGTTTCAAGCTCATCTCCATTACAGTAAATGGAGAAAAACAGCTTCCAGTTATGACCATTACGCATAGAATTTCGAAATGAAACCTGCCCAACTTTTGTAAGGAAGCTGTAAGGAATAAGCCTGCCAAATTTCAGCCTTCTACCTACATGGGAAGTTGGAGAATTAGTGATGAGTCAGTCAGTCAGTCAGTCAGTCAGTGAGTGAGTGAGTGAGTGAGGGCTTTGCCGTTTATTAGTATAGATCTTCAGTTAGGGATTTTGGCATGATTTTTGTCAGCTCATTCAAATTCGGCAATCAGGTAAACTCTGTGGTTAAGTGTAGTATTTTACAACTGAAACTTATATCTAAGGTAAAGGCTTTTTTTCCTTTAGTAAATTTTGTATAGACCATTCATGCTTTTATAACATGGTGCTTGGACTACAGCATCTCTCTGTATGTTGGTACTGCTCCGGAATTGGTAAAATGCCTGCAACTAGTGCAGAAAACTGCTGCTCTCCTTTTGACAGACTTATAAATGTAATCAGATCTTACCAATATTGAACTCCCTGTTGGTTTCCAGTCCACTACAGAATTAGTTTTAAAATTTTGTTACTTGTTTTTAAACATTTGAAAGGAATGGACCTCTCTTATCTTCTAGAACTCCTTCACATGTAAATGCCACCTGGAGCACTGAGGTCTACTAGCCAGATGTTCTTAGTGTTGCCAAAGTTCAGACTGAAGCAAAGAGGGATAATTAATCAGGTCTGCTGAAACATTAGTTACTTTTAGATCATCATAAAAGACTTTTCTGTGGTCTTTGACCAAATAAGAGGTTAGGTTAAACATTATGTTTGTATATGTTAGTTCATATACAGTACATTTATGGTTAACAGTGTGTATGTGTGTATATACAGAGAAAGCTCGAGATACGAACACCTCTGTATACGAGAAATTCAAGATAAAAGGAAAGTCTGAGAGAAAAATTCGGATCTAAATACGAGCACTGGCTCACGTAACAAGCCACGAGCCAGGCTGTGGGTATGTGTGACGCGTTTCCCGATCCGCCTCAACTCGGGGATTCACCCAAGCTGACGCTGCCCACCCGTCAGCTCACTCAATGTTCCTTATTCTCCCGTAGCGTGAGGATCTACACGTTTGTGCGCTTGCGATTTCATTGTTTTTTTTTGCATTTAACGTGAAAATAATTATTCCATGATGCCTCTTAAGAAGATTGTTGCCTCAGATAGTGCTGCAAAGAAAAAAAAGGAAGCCATGGCCATTGAAATTAAGAAAGAAATCATAGATAAACATGAGCGTGGTGTAAGAGTGATGGAACTGGTGAAGACTTACGGCCGTTCGACATCGACGATCTGCACTATTCTGAAGAAGAAGGAATTAAGAAACTTGATGTTAGGAAAATTGATTTTTATGTTGATATTTTTGGGGGTGCGGAATGGATTAACTGGATTTCCATTATTTTCAATGGGGAAGTTTGTTCTAGATACGAGAAATTCGCTATACGAGCTCAGTGCTGGAACGAATGAAACTCGTATCTCGAGGTTCCACTGTATATATAAACTGTTCAAAAAAATTAAAGGAACGCTTTGAAAACACATCAGATCTCAATGGTGAAAAAAAATCATGCTGGATATCTATACTTATATGGACTGGGTAATTTGTTAGGAACAAAAGGACGCCACATCATTTGATGGAAATGAAAATTATCAACCAACAGAGGGCTGAATTCACACCCTGAAAATCAAAGTGAAAAAAATGATGCAGCAGGCTAGTCCATTTTGCCAAAATTTCATTGCTGCAACTCCAAATCGTACTTAATAGTTTGTATGGCCCCCACATTATGTATACATGCCCGACAATGTCAGGACATGCTCCTAATGAGCCGACGGTTGATGTCCTGAGAGATCTCCTCCCAGATCTGGACCAGAGCATCACTGAGCTCCTAGACGGTCTGAGGTGCAACCTAGCGGCATCGGTTGGACTGAAACATAATGTCCCAGAGGTGTTCTATTGGATTTAGCTCAGGCAAGCGTGGGGGCCAGTCAATGATATCAATTCCTTCATCCTCCAGGAACTGCCTGCATACTCTTGCCACATGAGGCCAGGCATTGTCGTGCATCAGGAGAAACCCAGGACCCATTGCACCAGCATAGGGTCGGACAATGGGTCTAAATTAGGTTTTCATCCTGATACCTAATGGCAGTCAAGGTGCTGTTGTCTAGCCTGTAGAGTTCTGTGCGTCCCTCCATGGAAATGCCTCCTCAGACCATCATTGACCTAACCACCAAACCGGTCATGCTGAACGATGTTATAGGCAGCATAATGTTCTCCACGGCTTCTCCAGACCCTTTCACATCTGTCGCATGTGCTCTCATCTGTGAAAAGCACAGGGTGCCAGTGGTGGACCTGCCAATTCTGGTATTCTATGGCAAATGCCAATCGAGCGCCACAGTGCCAGGCAGTGAGCACAGGACCCACTAGAGGACGTCGGGCCCTCAGGCCACCCTCATGAAGTCTGTTTCTGATTATTTGGTCAGAGACATTCACACCAGTGGCCTGCTTGAGGTCATTTTGTAGGCCTCTGGCAGTGCTCATCCTGTTTCTCCTTGCCGGTACTGCTGATGGGTTAAGAACTTCTACGGCCCTATCCAGCTCTCTTAGAGTAACTGCCTGTCTCCTGGAATCTCCTCCATGCCCTTGAGACTGCGTTGGGAGACACAGCAAACCCTTGGCAATGGCACGTATTGATGTGCCATCCTGGAGAAGTTGGACAACCTGTGCAACCTCTGCAGGGTCCAGGTATCGCCTCATGCTACCAGTGGTGACAATGACTATAGCCAAATGCAAAACTAGTGAAAAAACAGTCAGAAATGATGAGGAGGAAAAAATGTGAGTGGCCTCCATCTGTTAGACCATTCCTATTTTGGGGGTTATCTCATTGTTGCCCCTCTAGCGCAACTGTTGTTAATTTCATTAACACCAAAGCAGCTGAAACTGATTAATAACCCCCTCTGCTACTTAACTGGCCAGATTAATAACCCAGAAGTTTCATTGACTTGATGCTATACTCGATTAAAAGTGTTCCTTTCATATTTTTGAGCAGTATATTATATAACCTGTTTCTTTTAGCTAATTTTGTACAGCACTTGGGTTCAGTTTGAGATAAAGAGCATAATTTAATTAGTATACCAACTTTATTTTTTTCTTTAAAGTGGTTTCCTCATGATGCCTATCATAATGGTTTGCATCCAGAAACTATTAGGTAGCTAAAAGGATTGGAGATAATGGGCATATCTGTTCGTTTAAAATAGCCAGAACCTGTATTTATTTATCTTAAGTGAATTTCTGGACTAAAGTGTATTAACAATCCATTTACATAATGTATACTGTACTGGAGTCAAACTTAAATTTGCACCTTGCAATATAACCTCACTCATTTCAACTAAAAGCTATTTCTAGAAAATATATATATCTAGAAATACCAGAACCTCTGGTGACTCAGTACATTAGTATATTATAGTAAGTACTAATTATTTGAAACTAATTTTCTGCCTTTGGTAAATCTGGTTTAGTTGAGAGATCTATCTTTTTTAGCAAAAACTTTAACCAGGATCTTAACATCACTGTTCAGAAGAGAGATTGTACAATACACACTCAAGCTGATCTTTTGAAAAGACTTTCATTGGCATCTGACACAGCATTTTTGATGAAATGTTAAGTTCAATAGCTATTGAACTTAACATTTAATTATTTAAATATTACCAACATTAAACAGTGCAAATTTACTGAAAACCTTTCTGTAGAACTCCACTGGATATCCATCAGGACAAGTAATTGCATCTTGAAATTCAGAAAGTGTCAGATGTGTGTCCATGGTCTTTGTAGAAGTTGTGCCTATATTGACAATTATACACTTTTCCTGTTATTTTCTATCCAATGCCTGTGTTTTTTAACTATTTGTTTTTATTTGCCAGTCTCACATATGGCTTATTCTTTAAAACTTTGCCTTTAAACAAAGAACTGCAGAATCATCTTTTCTCTGTTGCCGATGACAGTAGCATTTAGCATGTACTTAAAAGTAAATGCCAACCTAGGACTTGTATGGCATTTGCTTCTCACACTAGACTCTCAAGTACTTATTCACTTATACAACTTTGCCTTCACCATTCTTTTTCTATTCCAGTTGGGATCCAGTTTGCCCTGTAGGACAAATTCTGCTAAGCTTTCACGGCACACCAGGGCTCTTAAGACACCAGATTAAACAGGGATGCAGGTATCCAGCTGCACAAAACCCTCCAAACTAAGTGATGGAACTTGTACCAAGATCTGCGTGAACTTCATCCAATAACAAAGGTGTAAATCAGAGTTGTACTGACATTTCTCCAGAAGCCCCTGTGCACAGCTCTTGAGACAGAGAGCATAAAACAGACTCGAGCAAGGACAAAGACCTATAATTCAAGGCATGACAATTAAGATGGACAGTAAGAACCACCTATTAAAAAATACTGAATTTGTAACTGGAAGTGACTTCAGTTAGTAGAAGGATCAACCTTCTTTTCACAACACATGCACTCCACCTCTCAAAGTAAGTGAGATGAAGAAAAGAGACAAAAGAATTGGAAGTTGGAAGTAGTTCAGGGATTCTTTCAGGGAGTAGGAACTCTCCCAACTCTAAAACATTTGAATCCTGATCTTTGAATCTAAAAGTTATGAGCCACCATTTCCACGAGGAGCTGAAAAAGTGAATCTCTTTTCTTTTTGTTAGCCTGAGAGCTAAGACCCAGCCTGCCAAGCTAAGCACTGAGCCCTGTCTCTTAGAAGCAGCCATTACTCAAAGAAGGGAACTTTTCCCTATGAAGTGGTAAAAGACAGTAAAAGGCAAGCTGTGGAAGCAGCAGCATAGCATTGACAAGGATTACACAGCAAAGAGAAAGAGTGCACTCCAACACATGAAAGATCTTCCACTTGAAACTGAAGCAAAAACAAAGCATCAGCTCCACACCACTGGATATAATAAAAGATTTGGTTTCATAAAATGATTTGTTTGTGCCAAGATAAAGTAGAACTCTAAATAGCAGTAATCAACCTGCCTATATGTTTCATGCTTGTTTCTCAGGTCTGTTTGCATCCAGTCATATGTCAACATATCTGTGCAGTTATATTTCTATAATCCTTGTGTTTATCAATAAATTGTATTATTCCGTTTCTTAAAATGAGTATGCCTCAGTTACCCTGACACAAATCTAAAGACCTTCTACAACAGGTAAGATAAATAAAGTAGGAGCCTTGCCAAAGTATTTGATTAATTACTGGTACTGCTGAACGCAAAACTGATAATTAATTAACCAAATTAAAAATTCTTTTTTAAATCCCATATTATGGCGTCATCCTGGGTGGCCATCTTATTTATTATTAATCAATAAAAATCCTGCAGCCCTTTTCTTTCAAGACAGTAATATATACCCTTTGTGCGAAATCTCTGCCTTCTTTGCAGTTTGGTGCATGGAATAATCTTCATTCTGAAAAAAAAAAAATAGACTAACAATGTTTGATGAAAAAACAATGTCATTTTGTCCATTTTTAACCCAGAACTTAACTTTAAGAATACCAGTGCCTTGCAACCCAAGTGAACAGAATACAGAGTTTCAAAGGTACTGATGCAATTTACAAAGGTTCCTCTAATACCCAATTAGCACTCATACATCTATTAGGACACTGAAGAAATGGCTGCTGAAAATGGAGCTATGCAGTCATAAGTGGAAAAAAAAACCCCAAAAAACAGTAATTTCAAGCTGTAATAGGCATTACCATACTAGTAATATCTTAGTTGTATTTTAATCGTATCTTGATCAAAAAGGTATTGTTTTCTATCAAAAACTTGAACATTTCCAGATGTGACCAAATGTTTGACTGGTACCATAATATATTCACATACTTGTACATAGTACACACGCATAAATACACACTACCAGTCAAAATCTTAGAACCCCTCAATTTTCTACTTTCATTGAAATTTAAGTAGTTCAAATGTAGGTAATAACCTGAAATTGTATATGGTGCAAATGTAACTGGTAAATTGACAGAGGTTAAAAAAAGGGCAGATTACCACAAATAAAAAGAAACATAGCAGACTAGAAAAGAACAAAAAGAAAATCCTAAATTGCTAGTCAAAGAAAAATAGTTATAGAATAGAAATAAGCAACACAAAGCTGATCAGTTTATTGATAGGTCCTGTTAAGTACAATAATATAAAATGACACTTACCAGTTAAGTGGTAAATCAGGACTAAAAGATGGGAACAGTGTATGTGATAGTTATACTAGCAATTATAATAAGCATTAAACCAATAAAGTCTGGAAACTCACCACTGCTGTTAGGTGCCTGACTGAGCAGGGTCTGTGTCAGTCTGCTGCTTTTCATCCACAAGCAAAAGACCATACTACGTTAGACTTTTCAGTATTCCAGCTCCTTAACAGGAGTCTCAATCATTTTAAAATGTTAGTAATTTTTTGGCAATTGTACTCTATGTGCATTTTAAGAAGCAACTCCCACATTGTTGTAAGACATCTCAAGTTGAAAGCAATTAGCAAAAACAGTGCTCATGCTGGTGAAGCACTGTCTCAGATATCCATCTTCAAAACCGGAGAACAAGGTTCAACTCTTTTTAATAATGGAATTTTGAAATTTAGATTGTGAAAAAACTGATTTAAATATCTGAGGGTTAATATCATCCATAATTTCTCAAACTTTCTTTAGTAACCGAAAGCACCAAGAATATAATTGTGTTTTGTTGCTCTGCACTAAATCCATTATGCAAATCACTAATAGGTAGTTTCCTCTCATTTAACAAACCAAATCCATCCATTTATATCATATTTTCTTATTTTATTTCAGTCAAATACAGGTCATGCTCACACCATGTCAGTGTGAGGAGTATAATTAGCTAATAAATGTCTCTGGAATATAGAACAAAAATTGGAGAACCAGAAGTAAATCACATAACCTGAACCTTGGACTATGGCCATTTCACAAAGTTATTCCAATTTACCTCTGAAAAAGAGCATTTTGCATTGAAAATAATTAAGTAACCTTTCTGCACAGTTTGTTTATCCACAGGGCAGTTTTGGGAAAATGTGAAAACCCTCCCCAAATGCATGTATGATTAAGGTTACATGGACAATACTTCTGCTAGCAAACTCCATCTGTGCATCTTGAGATGTCAAACTGGAAATGTATAGTACCTGAGGAGAGATCACCTACTTTGATGTCCTACTGCATGCCATAAATTCTGAGATATATTTATAAATACCACTATTTGGTTTGGTGCTTTTCATTCATGTATTATGGTTCTGTTGCCCAGTTAGTGTAGCTTTTATTCTGCTTCAATCCCAAAACATACAGAGAAGACAAGAGGTTTTCAATAGCAAGGTTCACAAGTTTCTTGGCTGGCCAACTGAGATTACGACAACAAAAAAAAAAAAAAAAAAAAAAAAAAACTGCCTAAGCCCTCAGCCACAGATATATTTAAATTCCTAAGGCTGCAGATGCCTCTAATAAGACAACATGACTGTGATGTATTGGCTACAAATATCTATACACTTCTTGCTGAAGACTTGTACTTAACACATGCAACTTTGTTCAAAGTACTTTTTCTACCTCCTTAACATTTCTGCTTTCCTCCTAAATCTTAATCAATATGATTTTGATCACTTGTCCTTTCTTTTTCAATTTCTTACCTGCAATATGACTCTAAACCAAATCCCCAAGGTGTTTTTCTAATACATTTTCCTTGGTGTTAGTCAAAGCCACAGTTAAATATTCAATGCACCCAAGACTTTAAACAGTACTTAACATTCTGAATGCATGGAATTTAACCAGAACTGAATACCAAAGATTTTCCTGGTCTTTAAACCTTTCTCAACAAAAGAATATCACTTTACAACTTTAAATAAAGTCTTTTTCACAAAATACATTCAGTTCTTTATATTTACTACTAATGAAGACTGAAATCAATATTCAAATCATCCTTTCAGACATACAATCATTGGAAATTGCTAAAAATGAAACTAAACTAGATGGGATGGAACCTTTAGATTTAGGACCTACAAACTCCAGAATATTTAACTGACCAATATAAGAAATTCTCAATTACTCTGCATTTAAATAAAAATAGAAGTCTCATTACTTTGGCATATGTGTAACTGTTGCTGGTGAGACAGTTCTGAGTGCATTTCTTATTTATTTTTATTACGATTACTTTTGTAATTATTTTAACTGATTGTGACTAAGTCAGAAGAACCTTTAACTTTCGTTTCATGTTTCAGTGTAACTCGGTTTGCTGTTCTCTTAAGTTATGAACATGTAATATTTCACTTCTATAAGTTTCACCAACTGAAATTCTTAACTGACATTGGTACAACAATACATACTTGCTTACTTTGACCATAATACCAATCCTAGCCTAGAGTGGATGGGACAGTCACAGAGGCAAAACAATAGTATACTGCAAAATTTTCATTGAGGGACTGACCATAAGCATTTGCATTAAGTGTACACATTCTCCATTTTTAACTGGCCTTAGCTTAGCTTACATTAATATATTTTAGATTAAAAAATGAAGACCGCAAGAACATGACAATTTTCAAAACCATCAAAAAAGTACAACATGCATATTTGTATGTGTATATTTGTACATATTCAGTGGAATGCATTTTGTGTTTTGACTGTAATCTATCTAATATGTTTGCACCTATCTAAGCGCCTTTGATGTTGTCAAGGAAAATGCAGAACAGGAACATGAATGTGTGGATTTTGCACATTTTTTCTCTGTTACTCACTCTCTCTTCCAGAGGTGACTGGTAATACTAAAATGCCCCAATGTGTTAGGATATCTATGTATTTTTTTGGGCGTGCCCAACAGTTTCCAGTTTTGGTTCCTACCCTGAAAATGAATATAAAAAGACTGTGACACAATATGAAGAGCATGACCATGGATCATTTTTTTAAATTGCAGCCAAAGTAGTACATTTCCATAATTTTGCTACATGTTTTTAGTAGCTCTGGCAAGGATATTCTCGCCCAGCACTTATAGTAAATAACTAATGATGAGACAGAAAGACAAATAAAGAAATGCAAATAACTGGTTAATGACATACAGACATTCTCACACATTGAAAAACAGAGACATATCCCATAGTTCTTTTATTTTGATTAAAGTCTTTTACAAACCTGACTGGGTTTGATACTTTCTTGACTACATATGTAAACAGGACTTTCTATACCTGAGGAAATTTTATAAAGAAAATGGGGTATGGTGAAAAGGGAAAATAAATTAGTCCATTTTAAAACACACAACGTCCCATCAATCCAATTTCCCCATGTGCTAACAAATGCAGAAAGCTATTATACATGACCTTTGTTTAAACCACTAGAGGGCTTTACTTAAGCAAGCCCCATCTTTCCTGGTATTACTTAGTAACTCCTTCCGAACAGTGTGTAGAACTTGGCAGGCTCCTTGCCACTAACACACAGTGTGCCAGCCTTCAACTCAAGAAGTGGTGAGAAAGGAATGCACAAGCTCTTGGCTCCCATGGAAGGTGCTCCTGGCTCCAAATCTTGGTCCCTAAAAACAGAAGTAGAGATTTGGTTAAGAAACAAAGTTTTTGAAGGGGATTAAACTTTCTGAACAAAAGAGGCTACATACAAAGCATGAAGATCTCACATCATGTAATATGTCTTGTGGCTATTTTATGCAGACATACACATCCTGCACATACTGTATGCTTGAAAACCAAGTTTTACATGGGTCTCAACTTTGCTACAAGGAATGCTGACTGTGTAGATGGGCTCTTGAGTTGAAATATACAATATAAATGGCACTGTCAACATCCTGTGAAAGAAAGAAAGCAGAAACATTTAAAATAATGTTATAATATCTAAATCTTGTGGTTAATGTTGGTTAATCAGAAAAGACAGGAGCAAAATTCCAATTTTTTAAATGTCTTCTGGAGAAGGGTGACTAAGGCATTAAGTATGTGCCAAGGCCAACTGCCCAGAAACTGAAAAGGACAAGTGTGAAAAGAGAATCTGTAGAGTTGAGAGAGGCAAGATTAACACTTGAACTACCGAAGCCTACAAAAAAAAAAAACACATAATCCTGGCCCACCTTAACACTAGAATTACCAGAGCCTACGAAAAAACTCGTAGATCAGTCCCACCTTAAATCGCTTCTCACCCCTCTCTCAGCGTCTTTTGTCCTTTAAATGTGTTGATAAGCAGCAACCAGTCTGCTATCACAACCCCCACTGGCGCACAGTTTTCTCAGCTCAAGTCTGTTTACCTGCGTGTCAGTTGCTTGGAGTTGTATAGAGTGAGAAGTCAAGCAAAATCACACCTTTGATAAATACTATATCATTATTTGGAACACATGCATTTCATGTGTGTTCCGTGTCTACAACGATCTATGTAAACACATCGTTAAGAAAGAAACATTTTTCATGTTTTAGTAAAAGCTGACAAAATGTAGACATGAAGTTTATAATGTGTGAAGCCTGAAGTCCAAATATCAAAGAAGCACTTTCACAAAAGGTACAAATATAACAGAACAAGTGCGCTTTTACTCAAAAATATAACTGCAGAAAAAGAACACACGTTAGGGTGCGACATTGACACGCATTTACTATGACTGCTTTGGTGGCGCAATGGTATCAACTGTTGACTGGTAATCAAAACTTCACGGGTTCAATCCCCAACGAGTCAGTTTTGAGAAGTGCGCTGTTTTTATTCTTACTATTTTTGAATAAAAATATACATTTGATTTCAGTCTGTAACAGCCGGTGTAAATGTATGATACTTGTAAAGGTTAGCTTTGTTTTTTTTTTTTTTTTTTTAATTCAGTTTCATTCTCTAAGTCGCGTTCACGATCCTACACCATTGTTTATACCTGGACGGTGTATGTGCCCTACAAAGAAGTCTGACTGCATTCTCGTACCAATGCTTGTGAACTGAAGTGTCTGCGTGCACTTTTCATGGCATTACACGTGTATTTTTTGAGCATGCCTGTGTTGCTCAAACGCAGGAAGCTCTGCAGTGTACTTGTGACTTTCTTTTTTCTTCAGTTATAGTCTTGAATAAAAGTGCACTTGTTTTGTTATACTTGTACATCAACATTTATATGTTACTTACATAAAAGCCAGATCGAATGTTATATATTTGGATTTATTTACTTACTTTCTTTCTACAGAGTGCAGAGCTATAGCGCAACTTTATGTGTAAACAGCATTATCAGATGAGATGGGTTGGGGGTAGGGTAGGATTGTGAACACGACTGAGAGAATGAAACTGAATATAAAAAAAACCAAAGCTAACCTTTACAAGTATCATACATTTACACCGGCTGTTACAGACTAAAATCAAATGTGTTTTAAATCAAAAATAGTAAGAATAAAAGCAGTTCACTTCTCAAAACAGACTCATCAGAGATCGAACCCGTGAAGTTTTGATTACCAGTCAAAAGTTGATACTGTTGCGCCACTGAAACAGTCGTAGTAAATGCATGTCAATGTCGCACCCTAATGTGTGTTCTTTTTCTGCAGTTATATTTTTGAATAAAAGCGCACTTGTTCTGTTATATTTGTACCTTTTGTGAAAGTGTTTCTTTGATATTTGGACTTCAGGCTTAATACAGTATAAACTTCATGTCTACATTTTGTCAATTATTACTAAAACATGAAAAATGTTTCTTTTTTAACGATGTGTTTAAATAGATCGTTGTAGACACGGAACACACATGAAATGCATGTGTTCCAAATAACGATATAGTATTTATAAAAGGTGTGATTTTTGCTTGTCTTCTCACTCTATACAACTCCAAGCAACTGACACGTAGGTAAACAGACTTGATCTGAGAAAACTGTGCGCCAGTGGGGGTTGTGATAGCAGACTGCTTGCTGCTTATCGACACATTTAAAGGTCAAAAGACGCTGACGGAGAGGTGAGAAGCGATTTAAGGTGGGACGGATCTACGAGTTTTTTCGTAGGCTCTGGTAATTCTAGTGTTAAATCCCTTCGCACCTCTCCATCAGTATCTTTTTTTTTTTTTTTTGTAAATGTGTCAATAAGCACAGCAGCCTGCTGCCCCATTCTCCAGCCTTGACGGAGCTCAACTCTCCCAGCTCAAGCCAAGGCTCTTTATCTGTATGTGAGGCTCCTGGAGTTGTATAGGGTAAATAATACAGTATATTGTTATTTAGGATACATGCGTTTCATGTGTGTTCCGTGTCTACAAAGATCTGGGTAAATGTAGGATGAATGGAAATGTGAGGCAACAAATGCTGAACACATACCTAAAGCAGAAACATTTTCCATGTTATACTAATGATGACAAAGTGTATAAACATGTGCACTTTTATTCAAGAACTAGCAGAACACCCGCGCTTCGCAGCGGAGAAGTAGTGTGTTAAAGAAGTTATGAAAAAGAAAAGGAAATATTTTAAAAATAACGTAACATGATTGTTAATGTAATTGTTTTGTCATTGATATGAGTGTTGTTGTCATCTCTCTCTCTCTCTCTCTCTCTCTCTCT
>JANRMT010027041.1:123456331-123468254 GCA_026402145.1 Polypterus bichir lapradei | reverse complement strand
ATACGTCTCAAACTAAGGGGATGCGAGGTTAAAATAAATCGAGAAGCGCGCGTACATACTTAGTGCATCCCCTCTCGGGAATCGAACCTCGGACGTGGGCGCTACAGGCGAATGCTTTACTATCGCGCCACAGCGTATGGTTTATCTATTTGAGCGTAGCAGTGTAATTCGGTTTTTGTTCAGCACTCTTTGGAACTGTTATTTTTTGTCTGCGCACTGCGTCAGTTCACGTGAGCCGCTGAATATGGTTTTATATGTCACTCGCTCGCTTCTAATTGTTTCGCTGCCTTCTTAATTATATAATGCATGTTTTCTAAAGCGCGTTTTGTAGCTCTTCCTGGCTTTCTACGTAATGCGTGATTGATGTCATATGAAACTCCGCCCCTCCAGCTGAACTCCATTACAGTAAATGGAGAAAAATAGCTTCTAGTTATGACCATTATGCGTAGAATTTCGAAATGAAACCTGCCCAACTTTTGTAAGGAAGCTGTAAGGAATAAGCCTGCCAAATTTCAGCCTTCTACCTACACGGGAAGTTGGAGAATTAGTGATGAGTCAGTCAGTCAGTCAGTCAGTCAGTCAGTGAGTCAGTGAGTGAGTGAGTGAGTGAGGGCTTTGCCGTTTATTAGTATAGATATAACGAAAGAAAAAAAAATTCATTCGATTTACATGTTGTGGTCAGTGAGTTAAAAACCCAAGCTCAAATGTCAACTGACAGGAAGTTGATATGTGTTCTTCAATGGCACAGAGGTAAGAATTGCTGCTTTATAACCCAAAGGTGCCGGGCTAGAGTCTTGGTGCTCCGAGTATTGAGCTACTACTATTATTATTACTATAATATTATAAAAACATTATACATATCATCCAGCATTTTATGCAAGATTAATGTACTGACTCTTTTTGTACAGCTGTACAGTGGAAAAAAAGAAAGGGGCACCCCAAGATATATGAGGTCCCAGATAGCTTTTAGCAAGGTCTTAGACCTTAATTAGCTCATTAGGGCTATGCTTGTTCACAGACATTGTTAGGAAACCCAAGGTGATGCAAAGTGCAAAGCTATATAAATTCTCTTGACTCCTCAAACCTTGTTCCAAAAATCAGCAGCCATGGGCACCTCTAAGCAGTTGCCTAGCACTCTGAAAAATAAAATAATTGATGTAGACAAAGCAGGAGAAGGCTACAAGAAGCTAGGAAAGCGTTTTCAGGTTCCTCAAGGCACTTTCCAGTTGAAATCAATGAATTGCTGATTAATTGGGATAGAAATGTGAGAAGACACAGAACCAAACTTCCTTAGCCAACCATCATCATGGAAAAGAAAAAAGAACACTCAATCCAAATGAGGGAGAAGTGTACTATAAACATAACTACTTGCCTGGAAATGCCCATTTCTACAGTTAGGGCAAAAACAAAAAAGTAGTCATCAACTGGAACTGTGACAAACGTGCCTGGAAGAGGACCCAACTTTATTTTACCCCCACATGCAGTGAGAAGGATAGCAAGAAAAGCAATAATATCTCCAAGGATCACTGTTGGGGAATTGCAAGAGAAAGTAAAATCCTGGGGTTATCAGGTCTCCAGAACCACCACTGGAAGGCATCTCCAAGCCAACAGGTTATTTGGAAGGTATGCCAGAAAGAACCCTTTTCTGTCAGTTATCCACAAATGTAAATGCCTGGAGTTTGTAAAACATTATTACAACTTGGTTTGAACCGTGTTCTATGGTCTGAAGAAGAAAAAAATGAACTTTTTGGCAATAAACACGTAAAGTAGGTTTGGTGTAAAAAGAAGGATGGCTATAATGAAAAGACCCTTGTCCCAACTGTGAAATATGGTGGAGGTTCAGTGATGTTGTGGGGCTGTTTTTCCTCCAAATGCCCTGAAAACACTGTTAGGGTACATGGCAATATCAGGAGATTTTAAATCAAAACCTGGCTGCCTCTGTCAGGAAACTAAAACTGAATCATCATGGGATCTTCCAGCTGGATAATGATCCAAAACACATGTCTAAATCAATCCTGCAATGCTTTACTGACCACATAATCAAAGTTCTGCCATGGCCATCTCAGTCCCTTAACCTGAACCCTACTGAAAACCTATAGAGCAAGCTGAAGAGGAGAGTACACATGAGAGGGCCTAGGACCCTGAATGATCTGGAGAGATTATGTAAAGAACAGTCTCACATGCCATGATCTGTATTTTTCAGCCTTACAAAAGGTTACAAAAGAAGCGCTGTTATATTGGCAAAGGGAAGTTATACAATGCAGTTATTAAATGCAGGGGTGCCAACTACTGCGGCACATGTGTTTTTGTTAAAACATTTATTTCTTGATGAGGGCTTTGTTTTTCTTTGAATGAGCTTGTTTCAATTGAAAGTCAGATGTTTCTCATTTCTTCAGTGCAAGATGACAGTTCATCAGCAAACAGTGATTTTTTTCTCACCCTTCTTACTAATTTTTTCAAGGGGTGCCAATAATAGTGGAATGCACTATACGTATACTAGCATCAGTAACATGCATGAATATGTAATAAGAAGTGGGATTTATTAAGATGACAGTTTAACCGTTCAGGAGTTTCAAAGAAAAAATATATATAGCAAAAGCAAATTTTGTGAAAGATTATTATTTTACACATTTGCAGATATTCAATGTAACAGAAAACCAGGTATGAAACATGAAACTAACTGATAATGGAAATATGTGCTGACCATTTCATCTCCAATTATTTAATCATAGCCTGAAAATATGGCCACTGGAGTGCTTTTCTTGTGTGAAATGCCAGGAGAGTTTAAATTTAAATCTTGCTGCCTATGCCAAAAAACTAAAACCAGGTTGTTGTTGGAGTTTCCTATTGGACAATGATCCAAAATATATGTTCAAATCAATACAAAAAATGGTTAAAAGAACACAAAATCAAGTTACTGTCATAGCTGTCTCAGTCCCCATAACTAAATCCAACTGAAAACCTGTGGAATGAGCTGAATAGGAGAGTGTACAAAACCAGAACAAGGACCTCACATGATATGGAGTAGAATAGTAATCTCAGATTTCCTACTCTGTATTCTCTAACTTTATAATATGTTATCAGAGAAGACTCAGTGCTGTTTTACTGACAAAAGGAGGTTGTACAAATTGTTAAATTCAAGTGTGCCAATAATTGTGGTGTGTGTGATCCATCCATCCATCCATCATCCAACCCGCTATATCCTAACTACAGGGTCACGGGGGTCTGATGGGGTGTGTGATTTTTGTTAAAATTATTAATAAAAAATAAATATATATTTCTTGATGAGTAATTATTTTTTCTCAGTTTACTATTAAATGCTGGATTTGTCTCATTTTTTCAGTGTACCCCAAAAAAAAAGGTTCATGGGGTTTTTGGAGTAGAATCAGCTCCATAACATCACAGAATGCCAACATGATACTGGGGATCAGGTTCTATTCAGTATAGCCATACTATTTTTTAAGCATAACCCACCTTGTGTGTTTCTTGTCAGAAAGATACATTTTCGTTTTCTCTGACTACAGTACACCATTCCAATGAAAGCTCCAACAGCATTTAGGAAAGGCTTTTTACTGGCATTCGCTCCAAATAATCTTTTGGCATGGAGGTGGCATGTGATGGTAGTTTTGGAAATGTGGCAACTCCCAACATGCTACTTTTTTCTGTATTTCTCCAACAGCGATCTTTGGGGACTGTTTTACTTCTCTTACTGCTCACTGTACGGGATGGTTTGCGTTGGTAAAAGTTATAGGTGATTTTAACTTTTTAATTATTGCCCTAACTGTAGATATAGGCATTTCTGGGCAAGTAACACTTTATTCTGTCTTCATTCTATTTAATGAATGTCAACATACTTTTCTCTCATTTGAACTGTACGCTCCCCTATGTCTCAAATGTTATGAATGAATAAGGGAATTAGCCTCTGTGCCACCTCATATTTATACCCCAGTGAAACATGAAGTCACAGATTAATGCTTGAAAGTTTCTACATACTTTGATCAATTTAAAAAAGTCAGATATAAATGGATGAAAATGATCAAACCACACTAAAGGCCGGATTTCTCTCACTTTTAGCAGTGTGGGACTATTGTAATTCAACAAAAAGAGCTTTTTTGTAACCCTTTTAACTCATCTTTAACAGGGGTGCCAATTGTGTATATGAATGAAGTTGCTGCTAGAGCTTACATAATCACGACAAATTTAAAATACTTTGTGTTTCAATAAAAATATCAAAAATGTGAAAAAATAATTTTAAAAAACACGCCCTTTTCACTTTTTCTTGGTAATTTCACTATATTAAACATGATTGCACAGTAATAACATTATGACAGAAAGTTACTGCAACTGCAAGGAAGAAAACTACCTTAAAAAATCTTACTTATTTTGTACTAGTCAAATTATTTCCCAAGACAATGGGTTAATCTGAAGTACTATGCAAGTAATTGAGTACTTTTCTTCATACAAAATGTTTTTTCTCTCTCATCCTTGGGTTAATATTACTTCACTGAAGCTGCTTACTCTTGGACATACTATGACCTATTCTAAGACCATTTAATCCTAAACAGGGTATGGGGAGCTGGAGCCTAACCCGGCAAGCATAAGAAGCAAGGCAGGAACAATCCACTATCAGAGGTGGGTAGAGTAGCCAAAAATTGTACTCAAGTAAGAGTAGCGTTACTTCAAAATAATATTACTCAAGTAGAAGTAAAAAAAGTAGTCATCCAAAAGAATTACTCAAGTAAGAGTAAAAAAGTATTTGGTGAAAAGACTACTCAAGTACTGAGTAACTGTTTGATCATAATACAGGTAAAATTCCGTTATAACTAATATCTTTACAACGAAATTTTCATTACAATGAAGTATTTTTATGGTCCTGACAGTTTCCCCATATGACGCGAGTCTATAGAAATCTTGTTACTAAGAAGTACATTCAGCAGATACTTTCATTATAATGAAATGTCCAAAAGACCTTGAAATGCCTGAATGAATCATCCGCAGAGCTGCTAGTTCTGTGGCCGTAGCTCAGTTGTGCACGATGATCCCCAAACAGAAACATCGTTTTTTTTTTCTTTCTTCGAACTTTCCTTGTACTGTTTTTTTTTTTTTTTTTGCCCCTTTTGTTTCCTGTAGTTTTCAGTGATACCTTTTGCTTATTTCTCATCAACATTTAAAAAACATCCATTTGAATTTAACTCATTGTCACCCTCCTATAGAAACGGCAGACACGAAAAAAGAATAACAGTTCATATTAGAAAAAAAAACTTTACATTTTTGCAGCTCTCGATTGCAGGGAAAAAAAAAAAAAAAAAAAGACGTTGCCAGTGAATTCGGAATTTCGCCATTGACGCTGTCAATTTTCTTGAAAGACTGAGCAAAAAAAGAAAAATAATCTTGGGTTGCTGCATTTGAAGACATCGAAAAAGCAGTTTTTATGTGGTTCAGAGTTGCTTTTTCAAGAAACATTCCTATTAATGCAGCACTCATTCAAGAAAATGTGAGGTTTGTAAACTCTCTTGGGACCTCCCCTAACTGGATGACACGCTGAAGAGCATCGAAAAGTCTGATCTCCGCATCTATGGAAGACTGTTTATCTGTTGCCAGGGCAACAGCTGGCTCAAAGATATGCTGTGTCTCTCCGCCAAAGCAAACAGAAAGGATATCGATGGGTGATGCAGCCTGACTACTGTGTCTGTGTATAGCAGAGTGGCAGATCACGCTACAATAAATAAGTGTGCCGTTCCTGTTTCAAGATGAATAAATTTGGTTTTCCTAAAGTACTGAGACTCAGCCTCGTGTTTTGGGGTGCAAGACAGGGACTTAAAGCGCGACCCTGATCTTTTCTGATTTGCTTCTGTGTCACTTCACTGCAGCGCTATAAGCCTGTTTTTGCCCTGCCCCAGCAACGGACAAACAATCTTCCACTGACGCTGCAATCGCACCTCAGGAAAGTGTATTATTGCAAGGAAATGCTGAGAAAAATTCTCGTCAGCACAACTTGTAGGCAGGAGGAGATTAAAATTAACACAAAAGAAGCAATTGAAATGATTGCAAACACCTGGGTGCAAGTTTAAAAAAAGCACTATAGTAACAAATACACAATCTTATTACAACTAAATTTTCGTTCCAAAGAAATATTTTTTAGGTTCCTGGGAGATTATTGTAATGGAATTTTACCTGTAAATGGCTTATTTTTTAGAAATGTAATATGACAGACAAACATATAAAATAATGTGCAAATTCTGCTACTTCCAAATAAAATAAAAAATGAGTAAAAATAAATAACATCTTTACAAAATAAATAAAATAACACAAAGTTCCAAATCTCAGTTTTTCACAACAAAGCTTTTGAAGCCAATACCTACAGTAGGTAACATGTATGTCTGAACAGTGCAAACTACTTACAGTGACAAGATATACTGTACACTGACAGTACAATACTGCATATTCACTTGCCCTCCAAATAGCACAGCTGATAGAAAATAACATTAGAACAAGGCAGCTTCTGCATGTACAAGAAGTCTCACTTTACCATGATTGTCTGTGTATGTTTGGTTAAAACGTGCTTGTTCGTCACTCAGTGAAGTGATGGTTAAACTTCAGCAGGAGTTGGCTCTCAAGGTTCCTGCAGTGAAGCTGTGACCGTTTAGCAGTGATCAGGACCCCTGTATGACTAAAAAGCCTCTCACAGGCTGCAGATGCAGGACGTTTGTGTGTGGTCATGTGACTGCATGGCTACGTCTGATTAGTGAAACAGAGTCATCTGATTATTGTTGCTACGTCTGTTTGGTGAAAGAGAGTCATGTGATTATTGTTGCTTCGTCTGATCGGTGAAACAGTCATTCAGTAGATCCACTGGCGACTTCTCTCCGACTAAAATATAGGGTATATAAATGTGTAAATGAAAAAAGCAACGAGTCGAGTTTTGCCCAATGTAGCGGAGTAAGAGTAGCGTTTCTTCTTCACAAATGTACTCAAGTAAAAGTAAAAAGTATGGTGCAGTAAAACTACTCGTAGAAGTACAATTTTTTTTAAAAGTTACTCAAGAAGATGTAACAGAGTAAGTGTAACTCGTTACTACCCACCTCTGTCAACTATCAGGGCACCAATCCATAGCAGGGTGAACACACACACAAGCACACATCAATTTAGTGTTGCCAGTACTTCTAACCAACATGTCTTTGGGCTATGGGAGGAAAATAAAGAACACGGACAAAATCCAAGAGGAGAACAGGCAAATTCCATACAGGGAGGATCTGGGACATGAACTGTGGACCTTTTACTGTGAGGTAGCAATGCTCCCACTGCAACACCATGTGGTCCACTGTTAAACATGCTATATACAATTGCACATTAGTAAAACATTCCTGCTGAAGATCAATTCTTGATTTTCCTAGTGATTTGCTTTTTTTAATGGTCACTGCAAAACAAAGCATTATATCAAGCTGTATTCTTAAAAATGAAACTGGTAATCGGAAGGAAAAAGGGAAATTTCAGGGAATAAACATTCCGACAAGCCTTTGCACTGAGAGGCAACTGTTCTTTCTGTTATTTTATTACTGTAGATTCCGGAATATAAGCCGAAAATTTCGTCCTAGAATTTTGGCTTGGAGTTTGGGGGTCGGCTTATACAACGAGTATCGTTTCAGATTCAAGATTTCCAGAGCAATGCCGGTTTTGCCGATGAATATGGAAGTAATTAATGATGAAACCACAGCGTCATCTTTCAGATGAAGAAGTAACTTTGCATGCCGGTACTTTAAATTAAATAAAGAATTTATTCAAAAAAGTGTTTCAGTTGTTGATTTTATTAATAAAATTTATAATAAATTATCGGGAAGTTTAAAATAAAATACCGCTGTTTTGATTTACGACCAACATCTTGCGTTACGACCCGAATGCGGTCACGTGTATCCGCTTGCGCGATTGTAAACAAACAACCGAGAGCGTTAGTAAGCGTCAGTTGGAGCCCAGATATATGTGTTTGTGGATGTAATTTCGGTCATTGCAGTGATTTACCTATATACAGTATAATTCCCTAAGACCATGCAAGCAAGACACATAATTGTTAAGGAAGGAAGAGAACGTAACGAAGGTAAAGAAAGCGATCACAATCGAAACAACGATGGAAATTGTTTGGAAATAAGAGAGTGCTATTCGTGTGACCGATCTCGCTAATATGTACAGCATGTCAAAATCCACCATCTCGACAATTTTACAAAAAAAAAAAAAGATTTGCATAAGGAGCCTCCTTCTAAACAATAACCACCTTCCGTTTCATTCTCCTCCTCCTCCTCCCTTCCTGCAGCCCAAAGATGTCAAATTAAATGGTGAGTACAGTATGAAATTGTTGTTTCTAGAATAGAATGCCTTTTATTGTCACTATACACGTACAATGAATTAAAAGCAGCTCCTTCAGTGCAGACATATGTGTAGAACACAAGTAAATAAACAAATAAACAAATGGTGCGAAAAGATGCAAAGAAGTTGCAAAAAAAAAAGTTCTGTATAGGGCTTGTATGGTTGTTTCTTTAGCCTTAGCATAACGCCAGATCTGCGGCCCCGCTTCTGCTTCCTTTCTCTCCTCCGTCTGCCGCTGGTCTCGCTATTTTGTCTGGGATGTTGTGCGTGTGATGAAAAACACTCGAAACATATGTCTGGCTCTGGACACCGATGTCTATAAGGTTCTGACGGGTGTAGCGGATGTTCGCCGAACCGATCGTGCACAAACAAGCAAAAAAAAAAAAAAGTACAAAAACAACAAAAAAGTGCACTGAAAAGGAGAGCCCTGAGCCGCTGCGACCATGCGCGCCGCCATACTCCTAGCTTAATCTAGCCCACTTCTGGTAAGCTAGGCACTTTTTATAACTTTTTGGTTAGTACATTAGAAAAATTATTGGTGTTTTGGTAAATTATGCACATTATACAACCCTTTTTTATTATGAAAAGGTTAAGTAAGTGTTGCAGTGGGAGGTTCGGAACACATTATGATTATTTCTTATAGGAAAAATAGTCTTGACTTACAACCAACTTGAGTTACAACCAGCCCTCGCGAACGAATTAAGTTCGTAAGTCAAGAGTTCACTGTATTGCGTAGTTAAGTTAATCAAATTTATAACGAGTCTCTGGAAATCCACTCGCCGATGTACTGTATTTGCGTATATAGTTTCAACACAAAGGTTTCATTTTACCAAACTTCTCTGCAATCACTTCCTGGTTTCCATCAAAAATGCCGGCATTCTCAAATTCTCGCCAATAAACATGATAAATATACCTGAAGAGACACTTTTAAGGAAATTTAGAAAATTTTGCTTGGAGAAGGGGGTTGGCTTAAATACCGGTCATCGGCAAATACATGTAATTTAGTAGGTAGGAAAGGGGGTCGGCTTATATACCAAGTCGGCTTATATTCCGGGATCTACGGTACTTACTGATGCCCTTTATTGCGTTGCTCATGCATTACTGATTAATGTTTACTTATTGTTTTATTATTTGCTTTTTTAATGTTTGCAGTTGTTTATTACTATGGATGTTACTAATTGTCTGTTAAATTCTTGAGTGTCATGAAACGCATCGGATATAAAATGTATCATTATTGCCATTATTAATTGGCAAACAGAACTCTGTAAAACAAAGATAAAAAGGCATTTTACTCATTCAGTTTGAACAATAAAATTTAGATACTATCTACAAGAGACATTAAAGACATACTTTCTCTCACTTCTTCTAAACTTTTGACTTACTTTGCTGTTGTTTTCTTGATCCAGTCCTCACATTCAATGTTCCCACAGAATGGTATCTGAACAATCTGCGAAAAAAGAAATAACCAAGTTAACAACTATGCTTAACAAAGGTTTGTATAAAAGAATGATCTCTGCAGGATTATCCTATTAATTTCAATACAAATCCCAGTACAGAATGCTTTCCCACAAATGTTTAACAGCTGAAGTTTAAACAAAATCTTAAAGATGAAGGCTTAAAATAGTCAACATATTTTTAATACTAAAAAAGCACTGGCCAATAAAATATTCTGACGTGTCTAAAATTAGGTGAGGTATATAATATAACTAGCAAAATACCTGCACTTCACAGCGGTGAAGTACTGCCTTAAAATTTTTATTAAGAAGAAAATTAAACCTTTTTAAACTGAGGGAAAATATACCAATAATTATTTGTTAAGGATCTCTTTGTATACCACATTGTCATTTCGGCCCTCCGGTAGTAATATGACCAAGTTGTGCGCTGAGCTTACTCTTGAGCATGCAACGGACAGTTGGCCATGTGAAAAGTAATCTTGTTTCAAATCTCACAGCTTAGATTGCTGCTGTCATAATCGGTTCGAGTTTCATGGTTTGTTTCAATTACGGCAGTATTTGCAGGACTTGTGTTGAAGTGACATTCGGCATCTGTCAAGTGTTTTAAGCATACAACTGGTTTCATCGATAACTTCACATCCAGCTTTTGAGAGTTGAAACATTCATAAACATCAAAGTGTCCACTACTGAAATCGTCACCTGGGAATCTAAGATATTTAAGAGGCACTGGCGGTTGTCCAAAGGTGTAAAATATTTGGCCATTTTGGTACACCTGAAAGCGACAACCGAACAATTCAGCAGCAGCCATCAACTCACATGCTGAACCATAGGTGAAGGGCTTAAGCATTTCACTCTTATAGTGCTCCTGTGTAGTATAATTATCTTCTGTACCGTCATCTGTCCACACCTTGAACCTGTCCCAGTCATTCAATACATAAGACACAAGGCTCCTCCGGATATCAAGAGTGAGCCTGATATGGCCGTGCGATATGTAACAAAGAGAATGGAAAAGGCAGGTGCCATCTCCGGGCATGGAAACCACTCGGTAAGTGACAGTTCTTTGATTGATGGTGATCACCTCGATAGACATGTTAATATGGGTATGGTTGGAACGATAAAGGTAATGGGTACCTGAACAATAGAAAGTAAGTCTAAAATACCTACACAATAACTATAATCGTAATAAACGAACAATAAAACAGCGGAGAAGCCGTGGATTAAATAAAAAGGCTGTAGTTATCAGCAGGGAGACGTGAATCCCGTGGCGAAGCAAGGAAGGGAATGTAGAGACCGGAGTAATGGATGGCCTTATATAGGCAGGCAGCCAACAACGTGGGAGGCGTTGGGATGGGGGACCCAACGGCGCCTCACACAGTGACTGAGCTGCAGGCTATGCACGTATATATGTACGTAAGTAGGATTCAGTTAGTGTTAGGAACCCGCATACCAAATTTCTTGAAGATGGGCCCATAAGTAACAAAGACCGTTGGAAAGTTCAATATGGCGGCCGACAGTGGCGTCATACCACCGAAATAAGTATGTACATTGGTTTCGGTTAGTGCAGAAAAGCCGCCTGCCAAATTTCATGAAGATGGGGCCATAAAAATGAAAGTTCAAACATGGCAGACGTTGTCGACCGTTATGACCGTTACGTGTAGAATTTCGAAATGAAACCTGCTTAACTTTTGTAAGTAAGCCGTAAGGAATGAGCCTGCCAAATTTTAGCCTTCAACCTACACGGGATGTTGGAGAATTAGTGACATTGAAAAGTTCAATATGGCGGCCGACAGGGGAGTCATACCACCGAAATAAGTACATACATCAGTTTCGGTTAGCGCAGGGAAGCAGACTACCAAATTTTGTGAAGATGGAGTCAGCCTTCTACCTACACGGGAAGTTGGAGAATTAGTGACGTTGGAAAGTTCAATATGGCGGTCGACAGTGGCGTCATACCACCAAAATAAGTACATACATCAGTTTCGGTTAGCGCAGGGAAGCAGACTACCAAATTTTGTGAAGATGAGGCCCTAAATAGAAAGTACAACATGGTGGACGTTGTCGACTGTTACGTGTAGAATTTCGAAATGAAACCTGCTTAACTTTTGTAAGTA
>JANRMT010027041.1:123445333-123456321 GCA_026402145.1 Polypterus bichir lapradei | reverse complement strand
ACGTGTAGAATTTCGAAATGAAACCTGCTTAACTTTTGTAAGTAAGCTGCAAGGAATACGCCTGCCAAATTTCAGCCTTTTACCTACACGGGAAGTTGGACAATTAGTGATGAGTGAGTGAGTGAGTGAGTGAGTGAGGGCTTTGCCTTTTATTAGTATAGATTAATGGCAATTTATATATTCTTTCAATGTTAAGTGAACAACTTATTATGTTTCAGAAATTATTTCAAATAAAATTTAACATTGGTTAATTACCTAAAACTGGCCTACCCTTGATTTCTGTGTTTGCATGTGAATCATGTATCCATGACTCCAGCAATAATTATCAAAGAAACAAAGAAAGCCTGAATTAATCTATTCCTGGTAACACTTCACCATGATAGTGATATCTTGAGGAGAGCATTTTTGTTGTCCCTCATACTAAATGCAAAACTATGGGGGACAGGGCTTTTGCAGCTGCTGCTCCTCGTCTGTGGAATTCTTTACCTTATTGCATTAAAGAGTCACCTTCAATTGAACTGTTAACAACTAGATTGAAGAAGCATTTCTATTCTCTTTCTGTGACCTTCAGTGATACTGATGGTTCCCTCCTCTTAGTGATTTGTTTGTTTTCAGTTTACTGCTAGTTGTATTGTGCTTTATAGCACTTGGGCTACAGCATTACTGATGTTGTTTTAAATGTGCTCTATAAATAGACTGACAATTACAAAGACCAAATGTGAAAAAAAAATGTTTAACTCACATAAAACACCTTACAGCACTATAGGCCTTAAGCACTCACTATTCCATATAATTTTCTTCATTACAATTTCCACAAAACACTTTTGTTAGTGACTGCTGTACAACTCCATTTTACTATATAGGCCGTAAGGTGAAGCAGCTTTTCGTTTCATTCCGTTCCCATATATGGGGCACTACATTCTTTTTATTCCAATAAAAGGATCAATTGGTATAGAATGAAAAAATAAAAGTTCTCCATGTATAATCCAGCAGTTATTTTTTTACAAGTGTATAAAGTTGGCAATAGTCCCATCCTCGCGTAATCATTTTTTAAAGGTGAGAGATGCGGCTTCGCGTCACGTGCTTGTCGCTAGACCATTGAGATGGCATAACGTCGGAACGACATGTAAACATGGTCCAAGATGGCAGCGCCCTTGTCGTCACTATCGAGTAGCGAAGAGGATGAAATTATTGTCAGACCTCCGCCAAAAGTCAGTAAAAGGGTTTATAAACAATGCTATATGCATCTCACGTCCATAAAAAAAGAAGAAACGAAGGATTTTACACGCACACGGTGGGATACATTTAGAAACTGCATCAAACGGTGGCTTGACTTGCAGGGTGAGAGTCAGAAAATAGCAGAAACATACAAACATTGTCTAGAAATCGAGTTTGACCGTGTGCCCGAAGACGCAGGGTTTCACTCCACTTGCTACCGGCGTTTTATTGACAAAAAGCGCTTGGATGCGGCCGAGAAACGAGTTTCACGGCGCCCTGAAGCTGGTGATGATCATAACACAGACCAGTCTGTGTCATCGGGAAATAGTATTTCATCAACGTATTGCCCAACAAAAAAACTTAGGTCCAGTACCGGACTGCCGATAGCTTGTTCGGGTCCTGTACTTCCTCTTTTGTGCATAATTTGCAAGAAAACGGACAAGTACATCACTGTGGCATGCAAACGCCAGAAGGACAATCTTTCACAAGCGGAGACGCTGTCGGCAGGTATAAAGCACACAAGCACACGTTTGAACTTAAAGTTATATGCCATATGCTGAGAACCATAACTAACTTTCAAATACATCAATATTTACATTACATGTACATTATAATGTTTATAGTGCTGTCAGTTTTTGCATACACATATGCATGAACAGTCAGAACTGTTATGTTTTTTTAAATACATATTTATTTACAATTTCATTTAATTAAATGTTTGTTTTCTTTACAGGCCAGTTGCTCAAAGCAGCTGAGATGAAGGAAGACACTAGCATTCTTGTGCATATTAAAGACAAAGACTGTGTGTCTCTGGAAGTACGATATCACAAGTCCTGTTACAGACAGTACACCAGGTTCTTGACAAAGTCTACTGGAACAAATACACAGACCTCAGAAGAACAGTAAGTTGTTATATTGCGTTTTAAAATAATTCATAATTGATTTGAATGATTGCTAATTTTGAAAAGAAATTAATCATTAATCTACATGGACCGCTTGTTACAATAATTCAGCATAATAAAAGGTCTAGTCATTTGTGAGGGCAAAAGAATATTTAAAATAATTTATTGTAAGTATTTTCTTTCTGAAGAATAAAAAAAAACTCAATTGGTTTGTCAGTTGCTTTTAGTTTGTACATGCACACAATATATGCATTCCAAATATAGAAGCCAGTGTAATAGTTACAGAACATAAAATATTTGATGCTTTTAATAGAAATGAGCCAACCTATGATGTCAGCTACAAGATCTTCTCTGAGAGAATCATCCGCCATCGAATAATTGTAAACCAAGAGGTGATGACAATGACACGGCTAAGAAGAATGTTTTTAAATCTTGTAAAAAGCCATGAAGATCTTGATGCTTCAAACTACAGGTAATTTAAATACCATAAGTTTATTTTGCAGATTTGGAATAAACATTTATGCAAACTTTTTTTCTCAGAAAAATTTAATAAATAATTTAATATTTAATAATTTAAAATGTAATAAATAATAGTAAATGGAGCTATACTTTTTGATGGCATGGCAGTCATTCAAGCCATTCAGTCCATACCAAGTACCTTCGGGGAGCTTGCTGACACTATACTACAGTACTTAGTCAAGCTTGCTCTCAAGCACAACTGTACACGGATAGATTTTGTGATAGACAAGTATCCAGAAATTAGTATTAAAAATGTAGAACGATCATGCAGAGCTGTTGGTGGCACACAACAGGTAAAAATTTATGGACGGGATCAAAAGACACCAACACAATGGAAGAAGTTTCTGTCGGATGGGACAAACAAAGAAGCACTGGCAGAATTCCTCTATGTAATGTGGCGAGACGCTGATCTTACCATTTTAGGTAAGGACTTACATTTATACATAACACATGGAGACCTGTGTCACTGCATGGCTGTAACAGAGGGTTTACAAACTGTCAGTGCTGTTGAAAATCTGACATGTGATCATGAGGAATGTGACACCAGGTTGTTTTTTCATGCAAAACATGCTGCACAGGAACACCAAACTGTAGTCATCAAGAGCCCTGATACTGATGTGGCAGTGATTGCATTAAGTCTGCAGCCAGATTTACCATGCAGATTGTATTTTTTCACTGGGGTTGGCAACAAAACGAGGATCATTGACTTACGTAAGGTGTCATCAGCTCTCGGCAACAGTGTATGTTTGGCACTTATTGGGATCCATACCTTCTCAGGCTGTGACTCTACAAGTGCCTTTTATGGCAAGGGGAAAAAAAAGTCATTTTCTGTTGCTTGAGAGAAAGAGGAATACCTGACTGCATTTAAAAATCTGGGTAGCAGTTTTAATTTGGACCAGTCTACCTTTGAAGTGCTTTGCAAATATGTCTGTCACCTATATGGCCAATCATGTGCTAAAAGTCTGAACGATGCACGATACAAAGCATTCTGCATGGCATCATCAGCTTTGCCAGAACGATCCATGCCTCCGACAAGTGATGCTTTGTACCAACACTGCAAAAGGGCAAACTACCAAGCAGCCATAATGAGACATTCTCTTAAAGGTAAAATGTGTGCCCCTTCACCTGTTGGCAATGGATGGCACCTCGAGGATGGGGAGTTAACAGTGACGTGGATGACTAGAAATCCAGCCCCTGAGAGTGTGTTGCAGGTTGTCCACTGCAGTTGCAAGCAAGGCAAATGTGAGACTGGAAGATGTTCCTGTATGTCTGCAAATCTGTCCTGTACAGATTTATGCCGCTGTCTCAATTGCACAAATGTTTTCCAGGAAACAGAGGAAAGAGCTACATGTGAAGATGGTTCTGATGATAGTGATAAGGATAGTAGTGATGAGTAAAGGTGATCTGTGTCACAGGTTAGTTTGATTTGAGCTGTAATGAAGCTGCTGTAAAATGTTTAATATTTGTCGTTATTGAAAAATTAGTGCAGCAGTCCAGCATTTCAAGTCATTTTAGCCAACTTTGACCAAAAACTGTTTTTATCTTTAATTTTGTGTGATTCCTAAGTGCCTACTGAACATTTTGATGAATAAAACATAACAAAAATGTTTAAGTTTCAATTTGTTCTTCAGTTTTATTTGGTGCCAATCTGTGAAGTTGAAGGGCGTTATAAAAAAAAATTGCATTATTTCATGGTCTTCCTTCAAACTTGAGTTGATTAATGCACCAATACTTGTCTCAGATATGTAGCTACATGTATAAATGTGGATTTGACATATATTTTGTGTTGATTAAATGCGTATTAATAAAGTTACAGGCCAAACTAGCAGCATGAGATTTTCGTTTTTTGTAAATTCCTAATTATACACATTTTTGCATCCTGACAAAAAACTGCAGTATTTTTTGTGGAGAACTTTTAACATAGAATCCATAAGACTGTTGTCTATCCAGAAATTCATTAAAAAAGTAGTGCCCAGACGTGGGAACGAAAAGTGATTTCTAGACACTTTTTCTAGGTTCACCTTATGGCCTAATAGTGTAATATTATAGTAATCTTTGACATGTTCAACACTCATCACTTTCCTAATTTAGAGGCCCCAAAAAGGTGCTTTTTCATTTTTGCCTAATTCTTGAAATATTACTTGTCAACTTAAAAGAAGTACATCAGTTTAATCCAACACCTTGATAAAGTTATTAACCATGATACTGCACATTCTTTAAGACATTTTTTCATTAGAAAGCAAGGCTGATCGTATAATATAGACTGGAGTCCTGACAGCTTTATTGTATGAGTGACCATCTTTCAACTTCCTAGTTTTATTATGGCAGAACTTTAACCGAGACAGACTGCACAGTAATGACAAGAAACACCACCACAACACCAAATGTTTCCCAAAAGATTAGGGTGCAAGCACACCTGCACAACACATCTGGCATTATCATACTTTTCTCACACTTGAATGATGAACTCTGTTTGAGATCAGTTTTTAAGAGTAGTGTTGCTGCCCCACTCACAAAAGAAGCAAAATTACTTTATGCATAAAAGTAGTAAAAGAACAATCTAGGGCTGCAAGCATTAATCAATGTTATTGATAAAAAATATGTCAATACATTTTGTTATCATTAGTAGCTTGTACTCATTAATTCAAAGTTTACTGACCAAAAATAATTTTACACACATTTTCAGATATGGCAGAGACAAAGAACATAAATAAAAGTAGAAAGTCAAAGACTAAAGAAGTCAAAAATGAGCAGCTATTCATACTTCATATGTAGTTAAGATGTCTGTGTCATGTGAGAACTGTAAAAATACTTCACTTGGCATTGGAGTGCAACTTTGAGTTGGGAGCACCAGAAAATAAAACACTATGGATTAAACGTGCTCCCTCTCACCCTCACATGTGGGCAGAGGTGGAGAAAGCACTAAATAAAATTTACTTAAATAGAAGCATTACTAGGTAGACAAAAATTTACTGAAGTAACAATTTCCAACATAGCCACTACTCTAGTAAAAGTAAAAAAAAAAATTTTTGTTTTAAAAAAAAAATAAAAGTACAATCAAGGTGCTTTTAAAAAAAAAAAAAAAAAAAAAAAAAAAAATCGGCCAAGTATTTTCAAATCATGCAATGCATTTGAAACCATAAACAAATATACAGTGGTGTGAAAAATATTTGCCCCCTTCCTGATTTCTTATTCTTTTGCATGTTTGTCACACAAAATGTTTCTGATCATCAAACACATGTAACCATTAGTCAAATATAACACAAGTAAACACAAAATGCAGTTTTTAAATGATGGTTTTTATTATTTAGGGAGAAAAAAAATCCAAACCTACATGGCCCTGTGTGAAAAAGTAATTGCCCCCTTGATAAAAAATAACCTAACTGTGGTGTATCACACCTCAGTTCAATTTCCGTAGCCACACCCAGGCCTGATTACTGCCACACCTGTTTCAATCAAGAAATCACTTAAATAGGAGCTGCCTGACACAGAGAAGTAGACCAAAAGCACCTCAAAAGCTAGACATCATGCCAAGATCCAAAGAAATTCAGGAACAAATGAGAACAGAAGTAATTGAGATCTATCAGTCTGGTAAAGGTTATAAAGCCATTTCTAAAGCTTTGGGACTCCAGCGAACCACAGTGAGAGCCATTATCCACAAATGGCAAAAACATGGAACAGTGGTGAACCTTCCCAGGAGTGGCCGGCCGACCAAAATTACCCCAAGAGCGCAGAGACGACTCATCCGAGAGGTCACAAAAGACCCCAGGACAACGTCTAAAGAACTGCAGGCCTCACTTGCCTCAATTAAGGTCAGTGTTCACGACTCCACCATAAGAAAGAGACTGGGCAAAAACGGCCTGCATGGCAGATTTCCAAGACGCAAACCACTGTTAAGCAAAAACATCATTAGGGCTCGTCTCAATTTTGCTAAGAAACATCTCAATGATTGCCAAGACTTTTGGGAAAATACCTTGTGAACTGATGAGACAAAAGTTGAACTTTTTGGAAGGCAAATGTCCCGTTACATCTGGCGTAAAAGGAACACAGCATTTCAGAAAAAGAACATCATACCAACAGTAAAATATGGTGGTGGTAGTGTGATGGTCTGGGGTTGTTTTGCTGCTTCAGGACCTGGAAGGCTTGCTGTGATAGATGGAACCATGAATTCTACTGTCTACCAAAAAATCCTGAAGGAGAATGTCCGGCCATCTGTTCGTCAACTCAAGCTGAAGCGATCTTGGGTGCTGCAACAGGACAATGACCCAAAACACACCAGCAAATCCACCTCTGAATGGCTGAAGAAAAACAAAATGAAGACTTTGGAGTGGCCTAGTCAAAGTCCTGACCTGAATCCAATTGAGATGCTATGGCATGACCTTAAAAAGGCGGTTCATGCTAGAAAACCCTCAAATAAAGCTGAATTACAACAATTCTGCAAAGATGAGTGGGCCAAAATTCCTCCAGAGTGCTGTAAAAGACTCATTGCAAGTTATCGCAAACGCTTGATTGCAGTTATTGCTGCTAAGGGTGGCCCAACCAGTTATTAGGTTCAGGGGGCAATTACTTTTTCACACAGGGCCATGTAGGTTTGGATTTTTTTTTCTCCCTAAATAATAAAAACCATCATTTAAAAACTGCATTTTGTGTTTACTTGTGTTATATTTGACTAATGGTTAAATGTGATAAATGATCAGAAACATTTTGTGTTACAAACATGCAAAAGAATAAGAAATCAGGAAGGGGGCAAATAGTAATAGGAAGATGCAATGAGGTGGAACATCAATTAAAAAAAATGCCACTTGTCATTCCAGCTTATTTTTTGGACAACTGTTCACAACAAGAAGTGATTATCAGAAATGTACTGTGGAATTGTTGAGTGTTATTATCTGATGTTTTTAATCATTTATGCTGTATTTTGAACACCCTGCAAGTTTTTAAAAAAAATCAGCTTATTTCTATGTGTTTTTGAGAAAGAGTTTTTGTATGCAGGTAACTTAACAACTTTTGGGGTACAGTTTAAACAACATAATGAAGCTGATTTGTCTTATGTTCATGAGACTGAACACCTCTTCTAAATGTAACCAGTGATGTATAGTACTGTCTCTTATATATATACTAGCAAAATACCCACGCTTTGCAGCGGAGAAGTAGTGTGTTAAAGAAGTTATGAAAAAGGAAACATTTTAAAAATACCATAACCAGCGGTAAAGCTAGGAAGACTCAGTAGTAAGGACGGTTGGGTGCACGTAGAAGGGATGCCTGCTAACCTAAAAGGGATATTTGGAGCTCACGGCTTTACTTGTCTGTTGTGAAGCAGGCGTCGGCCATGGATGGATGCTAACGCCGAGTCACCCAGGTGAGACGGACTTCATTCTTCAATAAAGGAACTGTTGCCGAGCCACTTCTTTACATGTAAATTAAGTAAACGTGTCCGCGGCGCACATCAGGATTGGTCGCTGCATTCACTGCAGACTTCCCAGGCCGTGTGATTATAAACTTTAAAAGAAAGTTCAGATAAAGGACTGGGCAACGTGTGGGGATTGTGTGTGTCTGGGTGTCTAATTTATACGTGTATATAGTTGTAATATAGGTTAGGTACATGTGAATATATTTGCGCTGTTTATAAATAAGATATTCTTTCTGTTTCTTTACCTTGCTTTCTTGCATTCTGTCGTTTTATGCAGCGTCTCTATGAAGTTGTGGATTTGCCTGCGAGTATTTAGTGACAGCGTGTCTATTAACTTGTGGATTTTTCTGTGAGTATTTAGCGACAGCATCACTAAGTTGTTTCCGTCTAGCTGCATCAGAAAATGTACCACGACATCTGACATGCCTCCTTTTTACTGTTTCCTCACAGCTTGGATTGCTGCTGATGGATGGCCTTATTTGGGCAGGCAGTCAATTACGTGGGAGGCGTGGGGATGGAGGACGCAATATAGGCAGGCAGCCAACTATGTGGGAGGCCTGGTGATTGGGGACGCAACTCCGCCTCAGCAACAGAGCTGCAGGCTATGGCTGTATATATGTACGTAGCTGGGATTCAGTTATGACCAATACGCGTAGAATTTCGAAATGACACCTGCTTAACTTTTGTAAGTAACCTGTAAGGAATGAGCCTGCCAAATTTCAGCCTTCTACCTACACGGGAAGTTGGAGAATTAGTGATGAGTAAGTCAGTAAGTCAGTCAGTCAGGGCTTTGCCTTTTATTAATATAGATATACTAGCCTTCCCCTGCGGCTCCGCCTGCGTAGTAGTGAAACAGGACAGTGAGGAGAGCCCTGCCAGGCTCCCTACTCCTGACGTCACACTTCCACCTCCCCTCAGCCAGCAGTCTTGCCTCTGTCTCGGATTACTGCAAATATATCGGTCCTAAAAGCGAACTACGATTCTAAGCGCGATGAGAAAAGTTGCAAAATCAACCAGAATGTTCAAGCAAATTATATAAAAAAAACCTGATCTAAATCTGTTAAGTAGTTGTGTTGTAAAAAAAGCGGACAGACGTTTTATTTTTATATATAAGTATGTAAACACACACACACACTGACACACACCAACGCTCATATACTATATATACACACACATAGTCTGAATAAACCAATAAACCCTATCAAGAATTTATACATGTGACATATACCTGTATACTTTCTCCCTTACTTGATCAGACATGGAAAATGCCACAATTTTCTGAATCAGTAATAGATGAGGGATTTACTTGCACCAAATGTAAGTTTAATTTCAATATATTTGTGTATTTTTCTTATTTCACTGGACTGCTGACATGCCTAGTCTTGACACTGGTGTTCTTCCAGTGCAACTGTGGTGTTTTATTGTGGATGACTGCTGTGTTAATGGCATCTACAGTGGTGAACAGGGGTGGAGAGCACATGCTGAGGGCTGCAGGAGTCTTATAATCAAGTTATGTCTCATGCTTGCACACAGAGTAAATTTTCCAATTTGGGCAAATGACCGGGGGATAGGGATGTTAGGTTTCTGTCAATTGATGTTTTGATTTGGAATGAAAGCCAGTAACGAGGTGGTAAGTTTAGACAAAAGAAAGATTGGAACCACTTAGGTCAGGTATACTGGGCAAAGTGTGTACAACACCAGAGGTGATGCAGAGTGACTTTTGCAAAGTTACATTGCTATAACTATTTTCCTTTAGAAAGAGAAGCAGATAGCAAGAATGTTTTTCCCCCAGATTATAAGGACTGACCACATACAGCCCTTCAAAACAGGATTTGTTTTTCAGATTTCTTATAGGTTTATGCAATAATGATTTTGTAAAAATGTTGAAATTTTTTTAATGAACATTTTATGATACATAGTTTATTTATATCACTTATTTATTGAAGATTTATATTAAGTGCACTTTATGGTATTGTTTAAAAATGAATAGTTACTTTGGTGCAACAAGTGCCTAAGGAAAGAACCTCAGAGCATGACATGGTATCTTACTGGTGGAAGGAATTACAATTTTTTGAGTATTTTCATCATGGCATCTTCAATATTATTATTATTACTAAAATGTTCTGAAACATCGTGCTATAATTTTAAGTCCCTTTTGTCCATCCAAAGTCCCTTGTACTTTGTGCAGATATTTTATGGTTCAGATATTTTTTTCATTTTTTACATTTGTATAGTATATATCTTTGGTCAACAATCGGACAAAGCAAGCACATAAGATTAACAAATTCTCATTTAACATGCACAATATTCCTGCATGTATGGTTTGGTTTATACTTAATGCCAACAATGACTAGGTATACTTCTGTAAATCATAAAAAGAATGAATGGAATGGGAAAAAAATCATCAAACTGAAAACACCAATGTTTCCCGTGCAATCTGTAAAAACGTATTCAGTAATATGGAGAAGTTGTCTGAAAATGGTATTTTTTTCTATTAAAGGGCTAATTTAAAATGTTTTTTAAAAGTTGTATCTAGAACTACTATGAAATTAGATGAAACCAAGCACCATAGACTCATCAAATTTAAATGATGAGAAAAACAATCTACCTGTATACTAATAAAAGGCAAAGCCCTCACTGACCGACTGACTCACTCACTGACTCACTACTAATTCTCCAACTTCCCGTGTAGGTAGAAGGCTGAAATTTGGCAGGCTAATTCCTTACAGTTTACTTACAAAAGTTAAGCAGGTTTCATTTTGAAATTCTACGCGTAACGCTCATAACGGTTGACAATGTTCGCCATGTTCAACTTTCTTATTTATGGCCCCATCTTCACGAAATTTGGTAGGTGGCTTCCCTGCGCTAACCAAAACTGATGTACGTACTTATTTCAGTGGTATGATGCCACTGTCGGCTGCCATATTGAAGTTTCCAAC
>JANRMT010027041.1:123405856-123416289 GCA_026402145.1 Polypterus bichir lapradei | reverse complement strand
GTATTTTAGACTTACTTTACATTGTTCAGGTACCCATTTCCTTTATCATTCCAACCGTACCCCCATTAACATGTCTATCGAGGTGATCACCATCGATCAAAGAACTGTCACTTACCAAGTGGTTTCCATGCCCGGAGATGGCACCTGCCTTTTCCATTCTCTTTGTTACATATTGCACGGCCATATCAGGCTCACTCTTGATATCCGGAGGAACATTGTGTCTTATGTATTGAATGACTGGGACAGGTCCAAGGTGTGGACTGATGACGGTACAGGAGATAATTATACCACACAGGAGCACTATAAGAGTGAAATGCTTAAGTGTACCGAAATGGCCAAATATTTTAAACCTTTGGACAACCGCCAATGCCTCTTAAACATCTTAGATTCACAGGTGACGATTTCAGTAGTGGACACTTTGATGTTTAGAAATGTTTAAACTCTCAAAAGCTGGATGTGAAGTTATCAATCAAACTGGTTGTATGCTTACAACGCTTGACAGATGCCGAATGTCTCTTCAACACAAGTCCTACAAATACTGTCGTAATTGAAACAAACCATGAAACTCAAACCGATTATGACAGCAGCAATCCAAGCAGTGAGATTTGAAACAAGATTACTGTTCACATGGCCAACTGTACGTTGTATGCTCAAGAGTAAGCTCAGCGCACAGCTACAGCTTGGTCATATTACAACTGAAGGGCCGAACTGACAACGTGGCATACAAAGAGATCCTTAACAAATAATTATTGGTATATTTTCCCTCAGTTTTAAAAACGTTTAATTGTCTTCTTAATAAAAATTTTAAGGCAGTACTTCGCCGCTGCGAAGCGCGGGTATTTTGCTAGTCAATTATAAACCTCATTTCATACGGCAAAAACTTCAGTGGAGAGAAAAGAAAATCCTATAATTTTGCAAATAAAGTTTTGCAGAAGGAGACATAAGAAATAAAAAGTGGTATTTACAGCAGGACAGGAAAAGGCTTTTTCATCTTACTGATATTAAACAAGTACAATCTGCACAGAACCAGCATATACAAGCAATTTTTTAAAATTCAGATTAATGTGGCTGTGTTGTACTTCCTCAGATAAATGAGGATATTGAATAAGATCTGGAGCAGAAAGTTTCTCAAACAGAAAGGGTCACTGATTATTGCTGAATTAAAGTACAGTACTTTATGTGCACAGGTGTTGTATATTTTGTCAACCATCTATCAGAAACATATTTGGCAACAATGGAATATTTACAGGTTTTTTCTGGATCTGAACACACAGACCTTGTTGGAGCCACTTTCTGTTATCAAAATATTACGTAACCTAACAATGTTATATTAAATTTCAAATGAAATGTGCAGTTCGCGTTACTGTAGCAAAAAGTAACTATAGTTTAAAAAAAAAAAAAAGTCAGAAAAACCAGACACCTATAAGTTTTACATCAGCAAATACAGCAAACATGTAAAATTCTATCAACCATTATCATGAGATTCAAATATTTCAGTAAGAGACCAGAAAATCGGCAAAGCAGATATTAGTTAAATAAATATAAAACATTAATAAACATTAAATAACTATTTTTAAACTGTTGACTACTTTTTTTAAAAGATCTATATTGCACTTCAGTAATCACTGAACTTGATACATATTGGTGAACTACAGAGGTACATGTTATCTCTTTTACTGTAAGTGCACTAAACAACCTTATTTTTAGTAACGGAAGTGGGCCATCTCATCTTTTACTAGCACTAATGTAACTTACAGATGCAGCTTTGTTTATTTTTTCCTCCATTGTACAGGTATTACCATGTGCAGAAAACAAAGTCACATCATACAAGTTTTTAAGGCAGGTTTTTTAACAGTTTTCAATCGCCACGTACGAAAACAATCTATGCTCCAATATTATGATGACCATCAACCACAAAAATATTTCTGCGGAGTTACATTTTAAATGTTCATTGAAAACCTTAAGCAACTAACTGCACTTCAAAACGACCTGCTTTAAAAATGTTACAAAGTAGAATAGTTACAAAATAAATGTACTTTTTTAAAGAGTAGAAGTATTTGTACTTAAAAACACTTTAAAAAGCACAATTCCCTATATAATATACAAAAGTACGGTAACAAAACTAAATGTAATATGTTACTTTCCAGCACTGAAAAGGAGCTAACACAAAATGCAGTACAGAAGTAGTATGATTTATGGACCCTATACATACTGTAAGCATCTGTGCACTTACCTGCACACTGGCAATTCGGGGAGGCAGGACAAGGCCAACATTATCTCCATGTACCATTGTTAGAACCCCAATAGTACGGGTTGTTAATCCCCAAGAGTTCTGGTAAGCAAACTGCTTCTCGCCTGGACGCTGGGGGTCTTCAAAGGTAATTTCAAACATTTTGGAGAAGTTTTGTCCCAGGTGGTGAGAGGTGGCTCCCTAGACAAAAAAATCTGTTACTGGCTCTATAAACATGCATACATACATAAACACACATAAATAAACAGTATTCCTAACAATTCCTTTTTATTTGTACACTAGTGCACATCTTTACCTGGATAGCTCTTCCACTAGCAGAGATGTAGGCTTCAATAGTGGTGGTGTAGTCACCACCTGCAAATTTTTCCTTTTCTGTCTTTCTGCCTTTTACCACTGGAATAGCCATCAGTTCCTCATACACACGGGCATAAAGATCCAAAATTTGCAGTACCTATTGGACAGTCAGAGTAAAGGAAGAGTGAAAGTAACAATAGAAAGATTTAGATAAGAACAGTTAATTCAGCCCAATAAAGCCCTCTAGTCCTATCCACTTAATTCTGCCAAAAAAACATCAACCTGAGTTTCGAAGGACCATGCATCTATATTTCTCTGCATGAAAATTTCCTAATGCTTCTGCGAAAGTTATCATTAACAAGTTCCCAACTGTGTCCCTGTGTTCTTGTTGAACTCATTTTAACATAACAGTCTCAATCCATTGTACTAATTACTTTCATAATTTTGAACACTTCAAACATGTCACCTCTTAATCTCCTTTGCTTAAACCGAAAAGGCTCAGATGTTTTAATCTGTTTTAAAGTGAAAAGAGTTAGTCAAATCCTGCATTATAAAAATAGCAACACTCATCTAAAAATCATTCATCAGAGCAGAAAGAAGTATCTAGTCCCTTGCCTGATCGTTGACACAATGAACACATTTACTTCATATGTGCAAGGTGCTTGTGACTGAAGATGCATGAAATATTAGTCTTAGAATAATAAGCAGCAAGTCCAAATTGCATCGCTCTTTGACTGACCTCTACAGCAGCCTCCTCTTGTGTTGCAAATGCAGTGTGACCTTCCTGCCAAAGGAACTCTCGTGTCCTAAGAAAAGGCTGAGGGTGTTTGAACTCCCAGCGCTATAAAAATAATGAAAACAGGATCTCATGAGATAATTCACAAAACATTTTGATGAAAGAAAATAACTCAACAGACATTCAAACCTACACATCTACTGTTGGGTTTACCTTAAATGTATTTTACTCATATTTCTGGTAAATATAAGGATCCAAAATTTATACCAGAGACACTGGTGCAAGGTAAGAATCAGCTTAATTCATGCCCAACACCAGGCCAAGTTCCTCAGTAGGAGTAATCATATAATCTCCACTCTGAAGTTACCCTAAATAATGCTGTTTCCTATATTGTTGTTGAGCATAACCTATCAAATTACTGTAGTCTAATTAAACTTTCTTGATAACGGTTATTATGCCAATTTGTTAATCTAATGTTTCATTGAACTTGAACTTTACTGACAGACAACATAGTTAGTTGATAGGAACTTCTCTTGGTGTTGCATCCATAGATTTAAACAAGACAATATACATGACACCAACCCAATATTATATACTGTTGTAATAAACTATCCATCCATCCATTATCCAACCAGTTATATCCTATTTACTTAAAATATAGGTATATTTTTTAATGTTACCTAAAGCATATTAAAGCCTACATTATCTAATCCATGCATTAGATCATGCAGTACTGAAATTCTACAATGACTACACAACTATACAGAAAGAAAATTTTGAACAAGTTTTTAAATGGGATTACTTGTTTTGGTCCTTTCATATTTATTCCTTACTGACAGAGTCAGTTTTACTCTTTCAATCATTTAAATCTCTGAACTGGATTAATTCTCTCCTTATTATAATGGGCTAGTGACCAAAAAGTTAATCTAAACAACACATCAAATTCTTCCTTTATGCAATGATAGCTAATGCACATACCACCACATTGCACCACTGGTTAAGCTTGATTGGAAGATCTCGATGGGATTGGACCCACTTAGCATAGGCAGGATACATCACTGGAAAAGTTGAAACAAGCCAAGACTTAGAAAAGCAAAAGTAAACTGGATCAATACAGAGGATACAGTAAATAAAACGATCCAAATGGAACACCAGAAGAAATGTAACCAATTGTATCATAAATATTGTAAGTCACCTTGGATAAAGGTGTCAGCCAAATAAGCTAATGTAATGTAATGATGGTTTACCTGTTTCACTAGTGGGACGTACAGCTATGGGTTCTGCCAGCTCAGTTTTTCCAGATCTGGTTACCCAAGCAACCTATTTAAAACAAAAAGATTCAACATATGAATATCTGAGCTATGACTGTGGTCTGTTGTCCCTACTGTATGAGAAAGTGGCACAACATTCTTTTCTTTGGAATGGCTCATAAGACTTCAGAAAGTCTGAGCCGTAGCAGCCCTTTTACTGATGGTTAACATCAGTCAAAGGAGAGCTCTGTGGAATGGCTACAATGGCTTTTTTTAAAGCAGCACCTGGATCTTTATCAAACAAGACAATAGCAATCATAGTCAAATGTTACTTTTTCTGATATATCCAGGTTCAGAGATGACCACTGTCCCCTATGAAATTCTTACTTGCATGCGCTAATCAGCGCAGGCAACACCCTGTGCCATGATCAGTGAGTATCAATATCCTACTTTGAAACTTCCATTTTCCTAATTTGAATAAGGAAGTTGTTTCAGATGTTAAGCTGTTTCTCAATGTCCTAATGCTAGAGTAGACAGCATGACTGAGTGAACAAACATGTTCATATCTAAATTAAACATGTCAAGATTAAACATTTGGCCCAAATCTACACTGTCAAAAACCAATCACATCTTATAGTCTTCACACTGATTACTATTATCCTATGAATAAGAACCAAAGAGCTTTTTAAATTAGGAAACTTTCTCTTCAGTCCATTAATTTTGTATAAAAAACTAAAGGATAAGCTGTTCAACTTAAAAATTTTAAAAAAGATGCCAGGATCTACAATTGAGGTAGGAAACATGGCAGTATCTGATGGCCGCAACCATTTTTGTTAAGAGGTAGTTTCTGGGTTTCATAATGAATATACTTTTCATCTTCCACTTATGTTCCTGTACACAATTCTCTGTTTACCAAAAAAAAAAAAAATCTGAAGGACAATATTTTACAAAAGCCTTTAGTACAGGCATCACTAAATGGCAGACCAAGTGACAGTACTATCCAGACCATGACGCCTTTCTAATAAGTGAATGAGAATGACTTATAATATTCATGCAGCGTTTTTTTTTTTCTTTATTCTAGAGGTGGGTGCGCCTATACATGTTACTCAACAGAGAATGAATGCTACAGTGATTGATACAGTGCATAGGTAAAATGTGCACATGCCGTAGAAAAAAATAACAGAAACAGAAGTGTGACAGGGAGCATGACTTGTTCCAAAAAAAAAAAAAAAAAGGAAAGTAGATGCTGTTGTGATGTAAGATTTTGCATATATCTTGATAAATATTTTGTATAAATATTTTGTATGTCTTTATTTGTAATTTAGGCAAAGCAATGAAATTTAGTGTTACATTAGTGAGAAGCATTCATGTTTACAACCCCCGTCCCGGGGAGGAAGTGCCTTAAAAAAGTTTGGCGAGTGTTTCTCTGCTAAAGTCTTTCAACCCACGCAAGAAAGCCAGGTTACCTTAACATATGGTTTGGGGGCAGGTTTTAAGATGTTGTATTCCCCCACTGGTCTGAAGTATGGCTGTTTGGAACTGGCATGGATCAGAAGCTTTTAAGTACGTCCTATTGGCTCTAGGGGTTAGACAGAACATCCATAAATTTACTTGCTAAACCTCACACTGTCTCTCTCTTACTAACATCTGATGAAGAAGCATCTCTCACCATGAACTGACAAGAACACCACAATGAAGAGCACAGCTTGGCAAAGTCCAAGTAGGACCGGAGCCTGCTGTTGCGGAGAAGATCCCAGTTTGATAAGGAGCGCCTGGAGTCCCAGCCCGTGGGGTGTGGCCTGAGGAAGCAGGCAATGGCGAAGGCCCTGGAGGCCCCGTCCGACGCAGGTAAAGGGGGTGGGTACCAAGGCCCTTTGTAACCATAGCTTAAAGGTGAGTAGGGGCGGTGAACCTTTTCCCCTCATCAGACTACCCAACTGAGTCTGCGCAGGTCGCGCAGTGTGGGTGGGGATCACAGCTGGCAGGTAAGGGCAAGCGGTATGCGAGTCCTCAGTTGGCTGACTTTATTTCTGTGCTTATGGCCATACGTGAGCTGAAGGAGGTCCTTCAGCCAATCTGGTCGTTTTCACAGGTGATTCGTGGCCTCCGGGAGACCATCGAGAAGCCGGAGGAGAAAGCGATCATGCCTCTGAGAACGCTGTGAGAGTGGGTGGAGCGGTGCAGTGCTGAATTCTCCAGTCGGAGTAACACGGCGGTACAGGTAAGTGAGACCTGTACCGTACATGAAAGAGGACGGCTGAGCGAAGTGGGGCTGGTACTGTTTCATTCCGGTTGGCCAGGCCTCCTACAGTGGACGTGGGGCGAGTGGCCAATCGCGCCATAGGGGCGAGTCCGGTGTGGGGTTGCACGAGGAGCTGGCTGGTGAGTGCCAGTTGCAGAAGCATATCGCTCCAAAAGCCGGTGGCAGGCTCGCCGAGGTCCACAGGGACGCAGACTGCGCGGGGTCTCTTTTTGTCCAATAAGGAGACCTGGACCGTCATTGCGCCCCAGAAGGAGGAAGAACCGGAGACAGAGGTCCAGACTCCTGACAAGGGGCAGGCTGGGCCTGTGCTCTCATCTGCTGTCGAGAGCCGCCATCTGCCGGTGCAGAGGGAAGCCCCAAGCCTGGCTGGGTACGAGGCGGAGCACAGAAACCTGTCCTGTTGCCACGTCCGGAGGGTACGGGGACATGGAGGGAAGCAACGGTGCTTTAATTGCAATAATAGCAGTCACAGGTGGAGGCGCTGCCCATATAGGCTGACGAATGATGCCACAGAGTGGCATTGTGGACGCGCCACCCCGCCCTTGTCTTGTTTGTCTCTCTTAGGGTGGAACTGTGACCCAAGACATGCCAGCACCCCAGCCTGTCAAAGGACAGCCCTCGCGGGACGGGCTGCTCCGCCCTATGGGCTTCAGCTGGTGGTGGAGCAGTGTGATAGACGGCCAGGAACCCTGCCCTGCCTGGAAGCCTGGAGGAAGGAGGGACCGGTAGAGCGGCACTTCTTTTTCCTGGACAACCGTGCTTCCGGGACACCAGGAATTGCTGACAGACCAGGGATGGTTTATGCCCGGAATAATACCGGGTGCAAGGGCAGCACTTCCGCCACACTGAGGAGTGCTGCCGGAAGTACATCGTTAGGCACCTGACGCACATCCAGGACAAGATAAAAGGGGCTGCCTCACTACATTTGAGGAGCCGGAGTCAGGTGGAAGAAGGACGGAGCTTGCGAGGCAAGAGTGGAGGCGGCCGAAGGAACCAAGGACTGGACTTTGTAAATAGTAATAGTACTTGTATATAATAGTATGTAAATAAACGTATGTGTTGGACATTCCGTTGTTGTGTCTGTCTGTGGCCAGGCTAGCTTTTACAACAGACATATTGTAACTGATAATGTCTAGCTTTTTCTGTAAGTTAAGAATTTTTCACAAAGAAACAGCAGAACTTTGTGAGGACCTGTTAGGTGTAACACCACTTGAAAAACATCCAAGAAGAATAGAGGTTTGGGAGGGATAAAAAAAAAATGGAAAGAAAGCAGAATGGACGTTAAAAATAATTATTTGTTCAAGAAGAATTACTTGTTGAAGTAGAAAAGTGTAAACAATAAAGAGCAAGAGGAAAGCCAAGGCTTTGTTTGTGCTTTTTCTAACACACACTTTCTAATTTTATTCAGATTGCTCTGTTTTCTTTTACTTAAAATGTGCATCTGATAGGCCTACTTTTGTTTTTTATTAAACAGTGTTGTTTATTTCTTTTACATGTTATGTTAAAGATAGCAATTTGTGTTCTATACAAATACAAGTCTAATTAAATTCAAAGGGTCCACATGTTTAAAGCCCTTACTGAAAATAAATATTGTTGAAATCCTGTGTTAATTATACATTGATAATTTTTTATAGACATTCAATGACTACATATATGGAGGATCTGAATCATAGCACAAACATACAGTTCAGACCTTTGATAAGAGAAAGTTTTGTTAGTCGGACCTCTTTAAATTTTAATTTAATAATTAGGTGTTCGAGTACCCTTCCCTGTTTAAACATAACAATTTTAAGTTTCTTAGCTCTGTCAGAGTAGGAAATGTCCTTTAATATGGAAAACAATTTAGTTGTTATTCTCTGTAGAACTTATAGTCCCAAGTCTTTTTTTGTAGCAAAGAGGCCAGAATAGGAAAGAATATTCAAATATAGTCACTCCAGAGCATTATAATTTAAATTTTTGCTAAGAGTTTATTTTCTTTCTTTCTTTCTCTCTCAACACACTGCTTTATATGAAAAGTAAAACATCAAACAGGTGAATCCATACCTCAGGAGCAAAGTCAGCAATGTGCGTTTTTTCCTTCTCCAAGGCTGCCTGAGACACAAACATGGGGAAATAACAGTTCTCTACACCAAGCTTCTTGATTTCTGCATCAAAGAAGTCCTTGATGATCTCCCAGATAGAAAAAGCCCAAGGCCGTAAAACATAACACCCGCTCACATCATAGTACTCAATCATCTCAGATTTTGTGATCACCTACAATAATATAAAAAAAGGGTAAATATTCACAAATGGATCCAGTTCAAACTTCAAAATTTCATGTATAACATTCTAAATTTATCACAAACATTTTTTTGGGGCATACGCACCGTCCAGATCTAAACACTAGCGTGGAGAGTCGCTTGCGTACTGAAGAGTCTATAGCTGCAGTTGGAAGCTGCCGTCGCTGTACTTTGTATATAAGAGCCAGATCGAATGTTATTTACTTATTTACCTTGGTTTATTTACTTACTTCCTACTGCGTAAAGTCCCAAGTAGACTGCAGAGGTATAGCACGTCTTTATGTGAAAAAAGCAGTGTCTAAATAGGATCGTGAACGTGACAGAGAGAATAAAACTGAATAAAAAAAACAAAGCTAACCTTTAAAAGTATCATACATTTACACCAGCTGTTACAGATTGAAATCAAATGTATATTTTTATTCTAAAATAGTAAGAATAAGAGCAGCTCACGTCTCAAAACGGACTCATCCAGGATCGAACCCGTGAAGTTTTAAATACCAGTCAACAGTTACCGTTGCGCCACTGAAGCGGTCGTAGCAAATGCGTGTCAATGTCATACCCTAACGCGGGTTCTTTTTCTGCAGTTATATTCTTAAATAGAAGCGCACTTGTTCTGTTATATTTGTACCTTTTGTGAAAGTGTTTATTTGATATTTAGAATTCAGGCTTAACACATTATACACTTCATGTCTACATTTTGTCAATTATTACTAAAGCATGAAAAACGTTTCTGTTTAAACGATGTGTTTGTTGTAGACACGGAACACACATGAAATGCATGTATTCCAAATAATGATAAAGCATTTATAAAAGGTGTGATTTTGCTTGACTTCTCACTCTATACAACTCCAAGCAACCGACACATAGGTAAACAGACTAGAGCTGAGAAAACTGTGCGGAGGTGGGGGATGTGATAGCAGGCTGCTTGCTGCTTATCGACACATTTACAGGACAAGAGACACTGACGGAGTGGTGCGAAGCGATTTAAGGTGGGAAGGATCACGAGTTTTTCGTAGGCTCTGGTAATTCTACTGTTAAGAATGACTAGGTAATATCTGACATATATATTAATTAGTTCATTGAATATTAAAGATGAGGTAAAAATATTGTAGCCCAAATGTTTAATTACATCCAACATGAAATAAGCAACATGCAGTATAGTCAAGAAAGAAGTCACTACACCATGTGAGGGAAAGGACAATATGCTGGGTTAAGAATGTTCTTACCTGAGAGTACCAGTCAGCAAGATTCTCTTCCTTTTTAGCCTCTAGACCTAATCTGAAATTAAAAGAGCACAAAAGAGAAATAAGCATTACAGTAATCCCTCCTCGATCGCGGAGGTTGCATTCCAGACCCCCCC
>JANRMT010027041.1:123368993-123385856 GCA_026402145.1 Polypterus bichir lapradei | reverse complement strand
ACACACACACACACACACACACACACACACACACACACACAATATATATTTTTGTTCTCTGCAAGAAGGTGACGTCAATATAATGTAATTCCTCTCTGCCCCAACTCATCCTGCTTCCCCGATCTAGGTTAAGATCCAGGAGATGAGACTCCCTGTTCTCTGATATACCACATAGCAAGGCACAAAAGATAAAAATAAGTCCTGCCAACAATGTACTAATGAACAAGAACTAAACATTATTGGTCAAGTTACTTTTTCGTTTTTTTAATGGTAAGCAGGTACAACTACAATGCTAAAATATGCAATTTTATGCTATAAATACTTTTTTTCAGTTCAAGTACATTAATACAGAACAGGGTTAAAAGTAGTAACATAGGACCAATTCCATACAGGGTTATTATCATAGTATATCATCTAGCTGATTTATATCTATAAAAAAGACAGAGTTCAGAGTTGTACAATGTTTATAATAATATTACAGTACTATTGAAATGTACTGTACTGACAGAGAATTAACACAGAGAAAACAAAACTGCACAATAGTTATGTATAATATAAAGTTTAATCTGTGGTTTTAAAGGCTATGAAACCAACTGCAAAAGATAATGTGCCACATTCTACTAGCTGGTTTCAATGCAGGTATTCTATTCCAGTAATTTAATAAATTTAAGGGTAAGAAGAGAGGTGAACATAAGGTTAGAAATTTGAAGAAAAAAAAAAAAGGTGGAACAGTACAGAATTTGGAAATTCAGAAACTAAAGAAATATGTCCAGCTATGTGCAACTTTTGCTAATGAGCTGCTCTGTACCACCAGTGAAAATGAGCATTGCAAGACGGGTAAAGCTTGATTTTGTGCACTGGGTTTAAAACGGGGGTCTTAGAAGTCAAAATTTAGTCCCTCGGCACCCAGGTCACCAATTCGGACCCAGAACAGATTCTCAGCACTCTGCAGTGTGCCTGTGGTAGTGCTGGGCGGTATGACCAAAATTCTCTATCACAGTATTTTTCAAAATTATACCGGTTTTATGGTATTCGACTATATTTTCTCCCATGCACGAGTGGATGTTAACCACATTTTCCACTGCAATTACTGCAGTACACTAGCTAAGAATAACCTACTCCACTGTCATGGGCATTGTACAAAAAAAATTTTAATATGCACACAAGTATTTTGACATCATATGGTCAACCATCCATAGAGGTATTTAGACTTAGTAAAATATCCAGAGGTACTTGTCAAAAGTTGTATTGCACTGAACATGTCTTAGAAAAGGAAGAGTAAATATTTTTTGTAAACCAACTACACTTTCTGTTAATGTTAACAATCTCTGTCCACTGACACGTTAAATGGACTTTTTAAACAACTTTACCATCATTAAACTGCATAATATTTAAATTAATAAATAATAACAATCAAATAAATAATAGTGCAACTTCCAGTAATAATACTATTACTTCAAAACTTCAAGGCCAGGTACATTACATAGTATTCACCAAAATAAAATAAAACAAGTGCAACTTGGTGATGACATCTTTACCAACTGAACCGTAATTAAGGTAAATTGCATTAATATGGACCTTCCTTCAACCTAAGCTACATACATAAATAATAAAACTGCAACTTGTATTTATAATGCTATTTGTGGTATAGCCCTACGGAATCGTATTAGGGCCAGGGTGAAGAAAAAAAAAAAATACAGACACAGGGAAGAAAAAAAACAAACTACTGTATATGTCGAGAATAAAGTCGATATGTTGACTTTATTCTCGACATTTCCACTTTAATTTTGACGCTTATGTCAAGATTAAAGTCGACATTTCCACTTTATTTTCATAGTTTATTTTATAATTAAAGCAGAATGTCGCAAACTAAACTTCATCCTTAAATCATTGTTTAATTTACTAGATTTTCTCAAACCCCGTCATAAGTTAATGTAGCATATTAAATACTTTATGTTAAGTGTTCCCCAACCCAGTTGTTAATCACTACGCTTCTTAAACTGACTTCCTCCTCAATAAGAGGAGGCACTGGCAACGATCACAACACAGAATCTATTCACTTCATGATATTCCTGCTCTCTGAAAATTTAGAATGCTAAGATATATAACTGATGATATTTTCATGCTAAAATGTATTAAAGCATGTATTAAACATGCACAGTATTATGGCGGTAGTGCTGCTCCCTCGCAGTAAAGGGTCCCCAGGTGTATGTTCAGTGTAGAGTACTTTATGGCAGGTGTGACGAGGCTCCAAAAAACTGGATGTATGAATAGGTATCGCACAGGTTTAACTTAAATATCGTGAAAATGTTGGGTTTGTGATTTGGTGGTCGGAGACACGAACACAGATTTCAATGGATGTTCTTCTGAGCGGTCTTTTTTTATTGCATGTGTGCTGTCTGTCTGACATACCAAACCCTCAGCTCCTATCCTTCCTTTTTCTTTCTCCATCTAACCAATCACCACACGATAAACGTCTTTGTGAAATTAAAACTAGTTATAAACTTAGCCAACGGAGTGTTCAGAACATTAAAAAAATGTTTTGTTATACATGTTTAATTATGCCATCCATTCAGGGTTGCGCCCATCCCAGCAAGCACTGTGTGCGAGGCAGGAACAAATCCTGAACGCCAGCACATCGCAGGGTGAATACTAGCAAAACATACACTAGCAGGGTCAATATAGCATAACAAATCCCCATATCCTAAATGACTTTGAAAGGAAACTGAAGCACGCCGAGTAAACCCACCAGAAAAACATGCAAATTCAAGGCTGGGTACACCAGAGACCTCCTTGCTGCGAGGCAGCAGTGCAAACTCCACGCTGCCGTGCCCCCACATGATTAATACATACATTAATGTATTTCATCACGAAAATTATATCAATTATTTATCTTAGCGTTCTAAATATTCAGGGAGCAGGAATATCACAAAGTGAATGTATTCTGTGCAGCGATCTATGCCGGTGCCTCCTCAGTACAAGAGGAAGTCAGTTTAAGAAGCACATACCAATTTAATATGGCTCGGGGAACACTTAACACAAAGCATTTAATGTGCTATGTAACTTATGACGGGGTTTGAGAAAATCTAGTAAATTAAATATTCATTTTACGATAAAGTTTAGTTTACGATGTTCTACTTCAATGACAAATTACGAGAATAGAGGCAACATGTCGACTTTAATCTTGACATAAACGGCGAGAATAAAGTAAAAATGTCGTGATTAAAGTCAACATGTCGTCACACTATTACACAGTACCCAGGTACATTACACTGTATTAAAAAAAATAAAACAAGTACAACTTGGCTTGCAGTATTATCCAGTACTATAGAAACATAATGGTCCACATCCGACCTTTTAAAACCAAAGCATCTCCAGGCAACGGACTTGACTCCTTTTTTTTGGCAAAAATTCTTCTGTGTCATCATGTTCAACTTTATCGTCAGCTACAGCTTCAGTTTCAAAATGTTCTCTGTCCATTTTCACCGCGCAATACCTACACTATGAAATGTACTGCCTTGCATGCCTATTAAGCGGTGTAGCAGTATAAAAGGAGCCCCCGCGCAACACTGCCACTAACGCATGTACTTTGCTGTATGTGATTAGCGGTGTAGCAGTGAAAAAGGTCCCCCTTGAACAGTTTCCCGCTGCGCCACGTTCCGAACGTCGTTTAGACAATTTAAACCGGTGTTGCGGTATAAGAAAAATTCATATCATAACAAAAATAAAAAACAGTTTTCGGTATGAACCAGTATACTGCCAAGCATAAGCCTGTGGATACTCAGAACAAGGTGCTCATAATTGGCGATTCTACAGTGCGGAATGTTAGAATTCCAAACTATGTTAAACCAGCAGTTAATATTAAATTCCTTGCAGGGGCCAGGATTTCTGACATAAAGGCCACATTGGATTGTATTGTGGACAATGAAGTATCTACTTTATTGCTGCATGTTGGTACTATCTATCTAATGACATTTATTTACAGCAATCTGAGGTATTAAAGATGAACTTTATCTCTCTAGCCACCAAAGCTAAAAGAAAATGTCGGAATTCAGTTGTAACTGGCCCCTTACCAAGATAGAGGGGATGTGATTTATAGCAGATTGCATTCCTTTCACTGCTGGCTAGAAGCCTGGTGTGAAAATAAAAGCATAGCCTTTGTGAACAACTGAAATGATTTTTGGTAAAGGCCTGGATTTTTCAAAAGAGGTAGTCTTCATCCTAACTGAAGGGGATATTAATGTATTATCTGAAAATATGGCAGCAAAATTGCCTGGCTGATTAATTAGGTATGCAAGCAAAAGGTTGGGAAAGATTTCCTGAACACTTTAGTGGTTCATCCCGTCATGAAAGACGCATTTGAAAGGGTCATGAGGATAACAGCTGACCAGACTGATGATTTAAGCCAAGGTTTTCACACCCAAAGCCTGCCATATTGTCTCCTGGCGAGACGGCAAGAGTTAGGGGGATTCCAAAATATTTAGGAAAATTTTCTAATAAAACTTTGCTAGTGGATCATCCTGAAGAGCCACGGTTTCCTGAGGCATTATTGGTGAGGCCAGAAGTGCAGAACTCTCCAGTTGATAACTCAAGAAGGATCACAGTCACTATTCGGAATATGACCAATCAGGCTGTTACTTTGAAACAGGGTATGCCAAATGCTCACATCTTCCCAGTAGAGGTTGTTCCACATATTTCCTCCCCTGGTGAGATGACTGCTGAGAATCAATTGACCTTGGACTCCTTTGATTTTAGTGATTCTTCTCTGCCTGGAGATTAGAAGAAAAGACTAGCTTAAAAGCTGCTGGAGAGGAAAGATGTTTTCTCCTGTCATGAATTTGATATGGGCTGTGCTAAGAGTTCTCAACACGAAATCAGGCTAACTGAAGATAAACCTTTCCGGGAGAGGTCTCGCCGGCTTGCCCCTGCTGACATTGAAGACGTAAGACAGCATTTGGGAAAACTGAAGGATGCTGGTATTATTATTCAGTCCAGGAGCCCTTATGCATCACCCATAGTAGTAGTGCGTAAAAAGACTACAGAACCCAAAATCGACATACAATTCCAGATCAGTACACTGTCCCTAGAATTGAAGACGCTCTTGCCTGCATTAGTGGAAGCAAGTTGTTTAGTGCGTTGGATCTTAGAAGTGGATACTATCAAATTCCTCTCTGTGAAAAAGACAAAGAAAAAACAGCTTTAATTTGACCAATTGGGTTCTTCCACTTTGAAAGGATGCCTCAGGGTATAATGGGAGCTCCAGCCTCTTTTCAGCGAGTTATGGAGAGAACAGTTGGGGACATGAATTTATTGGAGGTTTTGGTGTATCTGGATGACCTCATTGTGTTTGGGTGAACATTGGAAGAACATGAAGAGCACCTCCTTAAGGTTCTGGATCGCCTGATAAGTGAAGGACTAAAATTATCACTTGATAAATGCAAGTTCTGCCAAACATCTGTCAGTTATGTTGGACACATTGTCTCTCAAAATGGAATCTCAACTGATCCCTCCAAGATAGAAGCAGTAATTTCATGGCCCAGACCCCAGTCTATATCAGAACTGCGCTCCTTCTTGGGTTTTTGTGGTTACTACAGGAGGTTTGTCAAAGACTTTTCCCAAGTTTCTTACCCACTGAACCAATTACTGCAAGGCTGCTTGCCTAAGAAGAAGGCAGCAGAAAAACATGAGAAAGAGCCAGGAAGGGTCTACTTTAAGCCTACTGAGCCATTTGGAGATAGATGGGATGAGAGATGTGAAGTAGCTTTTGAAATTCTAAAAGCTCAACTTACTCAGGCACCTGTATTGGCTTTTGCGGATCCTCAACTACCTTATGTGTTGCACATTGATGCAAGCTGTGATGGATTAGGAGGTGCCCTATATCAAGACCAGGGGCAGGGTTTGCGGCCAGTGGCTTTAATTAGTAGAAGCCTAACACCCACTGAGAGGAATTACCCAGTACACAAATTAGAATTTTTGGCATTAAAATGGGCTGTGGTAGAAAAGCTCCATGACTATCTGTACGGGGCCAAGTTTGAGGTACAAACTGACAACAATCCTCTTACTTACATACTGACATCTGCCAAATTGGATGCTGCAGGACATTGATGGTTGGCAGCTCTATCAGCCTATGATTTCAGCCTCAAATACTGACCTGGCAAGCAAAACACAGATGCGGATGCTTTGTCTCGGTGTGCCCATGAGAGCCCAGTGGAGGATGAGGACTGGATAAGCATTTCTCCTAATGGAGTGAGAGGCCTGTGTGAGCTGTTGGAGGTTAATAAGCTTAACTATCCTTCATTCAACTGAGTTGTTAACTGTTTAGGATGCTCCGTTAGGGCAGTACCTGCAGCATACTGCAACCTAGCTACATTAAGCACTGCATTACTGCCCCAACTGAACCTATATGATCTATCAGCCTCACAGCAGGAAAACCCTTGGTTGGGTGAGCTGTGGAACGCATTTAGAAAGGGAGATATTCACATGGTGAACAAGAGAAAACACAAATATATCTCTTTACTTTTGAAAGAATGGGGAAGGTTGAAGATGGAAGATGGAGTGATGTACCACTACACTCAGCCACCCAACAAACCAAAGTGTAAACAATTGCTTTTGCCACAGAAATTTCACCAGATTGTTCTACGATCATTGCATGATGATTCTGGACATTTGGGTTTGAGAAGACCTATGGATTTGTTAGGAAGTGGTTCTATTGGCCCCATATGAAGACAGATGTGGAGCAGTACTGTCAGACTTGTGCTCGGTGTATACAGAGAAAAACTTTGCCAAAGAGAGTTGCACCTTTGGGTCATTTGAGCAGCAGTGCACCAATGGACTTAGTGTGCATGGATTTCCTCTCCATTGAACCAGATTCCAGTAACACTTGCAATGTTCTAGTCATTACAAACCATTACACAAGATATGCACAAGCTTTTCCCACCAAGTATCAGAAGGCATCCATTGTGGCTAAAGTACTGTGGGAAAAGTACTTAATTCACTATGGTCTACCCAAGCGTGTACACTCCGATCAAGGAAGAGATTTGAGAGTCAGCTAATTCATGAGTTGTTGGATCTATTAGGTGTGAAAAAAACGAGAACCACTCCATATCATCTTCTGGGTGACCCTCAACCAGAGAGTTTTAACCGGACTCTGCTTGACATGTTGGCCACTCTGGACCCAAAACAAAAATGTAGATGGAGTTGTCATATTGGGCACCTTGTACATGTCTATAATTGCAGCCGCAATGAAGCAACTGGATACTCCCTTTATTTTTTGATGTTTGGGAGGAAGGCCCGATTGCCTGTTAATTTGAGTTTCAGTGTTTCAAGTGACAGTTCGTCAGTAAAGTCATATCAGATGTATGTCAGGAATATGAAAAATGAACTGAGGGTAGCATATGAGTTGGCCGAAGCTGCTGCTGGGAAAAACAATGATGGAAAAAAAAAAAGACAGGACCAAAGAATCCACTACTCTCATCTTGCTCCCGGTCATAGAGTACTGATTCGAAATCTTGGATTGCAAGGGAAGCACAAATTGGCTGATCGATGGAGTTCCAAGCCATATATTGTTGAAAGCCAAAGGCCCAATTTACCTGTTTTCCGAGTGAAGCCAGAAGATGGTGAGGGACCTGTAAAATTTTTTCAACAAAATCATCTGCTTCCAGTGGAACAGAATCTGAGATTACTGCCTGAGGTTGACAGTAATGCTAACTCCCAGAAAAGAACTTTGAGAGAGAACAAGGGCAGAGGGAGAACCCAATGTTTGAACCAGGAGATGAGTGATGTGCAAAAAGTCCAAGATAAAGAAGTTGTCGATTTGCCAGGGTCTGGAAAAGATTCGGACAGTGAAGATGATGAGGGTGGAGAATGGATTTATGCACCTTCCAGAGGTGCTAGTGGTCATGATCTCCTGGAACCTTCCTGTATGGGTTTAGACCCTGTTGGATCAGAGCATGTAGGGAATGCTAGAGAGCAAGTCACGGATGAGGAGTCTGGGAGCTTCAACATAAGAAGTCCTGCTGTGGAATTCTGTGATGATTGTGGAGATACAGTAAGGTCTCTGGAATTTTCCCAAGGAGCTCAAAATAGTGCCCCAGAGATCTTTGATTCTTCTGTGGAAAATGAAGGGGCAGTACAAATTGCTAATGAAGAGGTTGGAACATACAGAAAATCTCAGAGAATCAGGAAAGTTCCAAACCGTTTAGAATATGATTTCCTTGGAGAGTCAAACATAGGTACTAAGTGTCCAGAGCGATATTGTTCTACACAGTATATTTGGATAGGTGCACCTAAATACAGATGACAGTTTCATCATTCAGTAGGGCTAACTGCAAAATAGTTTCCAGTTTGTTTAACTTGTGAAATTTTCCATAATGTTGCTTATAGTATATTTGGTTTCCAGTGTTATCCAATGTGACTAATGTATTTTCCTTCGTTATGAGGACACGATGATTTTTTTTTTGGTGGGGGGAGAGTGTAGCACCCCCCTAGTTGTGTATAATAGTGAACTCAGAAGTGTTTACTTGACGCTAAGTGCGTGTGCGGCTTTCGGCGCCGCAGGAGAGCGGGAAGGGTACTTGCGCGGTAAGCAGGTTCACGCCTCACCTGTCGAAGAGGAAAACGCGGCTGCACAGTCGCACGCTCTCCCTTTTAAGCGATACAGAGCTCGGTGATAAGGACTTTTTGGAGGACCGCCACAGCCGCAATCTACAGAGGCACAGCTGGCACGCAATACGTCTGACATGATTTATCCCAGAAGGAGAAATGCAAATGTGTGGGGAAAAGTTCTGGAAGGACACCGTGAGTACACGTGAAGTTATGTACTGCATATGTGCTCCAACGATTTTTTTTTATATATATATACCTATATATTTATTGTTGATTTTTATGTGTGAAGCTTGCTTGTGCTGAAACTCAGACAAATTTAGTTAAGTTGAACTGTGATAATATCCCATAAGCGGTGTGTTTAAATGTGTTTTATGTTTTTGTTTGTTGTTTTCTATCCATGATTGTGTGAAGTGCTTACATGGTGGTTGCATTCAAATAATTAATAAAAAGGAGTGAGTGTTTATAAATCATTACTTTGAAATACTGTAACAATTATAAATAATAATTGTTTTCATTGGATCCATTGGTTATTAGAATTTATTGGGAGGTGTTTAATGTGGATCCCACCAGTGAAATTTCATCCTATGTCACAGGTAACATGCCAGTTAAATGGTGGGAGGGCTACATAATTATAACTTACAAAGTTAAAATTCAAAACTTAAATATTACTCCATTAAATGCAGTTATTACCGATCACTACTTAATTATGTTTGATTTGGTTCTGCCTTTACCAATACACTCACAGATTAAAACAAAGACAGAGTGACATCTAGATTGTAATTCTGCTTCAAAATTTATAGATACTTTGAGTAAGTCAAGTGTACTTGCGGAAAACCATTTAGATCAGTTAACATCAAATGTAAATGTGGAAAACAATTCAGATCAGCTAACATCACATTATAATGTGACCTTGAGCGATGCTCTGGACGCAGTGGCTCCCCTTAAAGCAAAAGTGATCAAAGCACATAGAAACTCTCCCTGGTTTAATGAAAACACGAGCTCTTATATTAGAGTGTCAAAAACTGAAGCGCAGATGGAGAACAACAAGGCTGCAGGTCTTTCAAACTGCATGGACAGAGAGTGTTAAAAAATTTTAAAAAAACTCTCTTTAAAACTCGCTCAGACTACTATTCTATAATTGACAGGAATAATAAAATTCATTGGGTACTGTTTAGAACAGTGGCCAAATTAACAAATGAGAATTCAGATCTACAGTGCAAAATAACAATAGATATTAATAGTACAGACTTTATGAACTTCTTTAATGAGAAAATTAAAAATATAAGATCCCAGATCTCAGCATCACAGTGCAAACCACATACAGTACTAGCTTGGCAGACCCTGTCTCACATTGCATTCAATACTTTAGAAATTTTAATCCTGTAACAGAGCAGAAGTCTTGACTTTAATTTCTAAAATGAAACCTACTACTTGTTCCCTAGATCCAGTGCCAACAAAACTAGTAAAAAGTGCAATGGATGTTCTTGCAGAACCTATTCTTAACATTATGAAAAATTCATTATTACATGGACAGTACCTGATGCACTAAAAGTGTTAATCATTAAACCATTACTTAAAAAGTCAGACACCCACCCACAAATACTTAATAACTATACACCTATTTCAAATTTACCCTCTTTTTAAAATACTTGGAAAAAGTAGTCGCCAATCAGCTTCAATCACACCATACACATCACAATTTTTTCAAGAAATTCCAGTCTGGTTTCTGCACTGCTCATAGTATAGAAACAGCATTAACGCATGATGTAAACGACATTCTGATATCCTCTGATGATGGAAACTCCACTGCAATTATGTTGTTTGACACCACTGACTATTCTATTTTACTGCACAGGCTAGAAAATGACATTGGCCTCACATACACTGTGCTCGCCTAGTTTAGTTATTATTTATCAAATCAATTCCAAAACGTAAAGAAATGTGCTGACAGTACTCTATCATTATACATAAAAGTGAGATATGGTGTCCCACAGGGCTCAGTACTGGGACCTTTGCTGTTTTTACTTTACATGCTTCCACTGAGATCTAATATTAGAAAACATCAGGTTAATTTTCACTCGTACGTTGATGACACCCAGTCATATCTTTCTTTTAGATCAAATGAAGATTCTGCGATGTTTTCTTTAATCAGTTGTATTAGAAAATTAAAGGAGTGGATGGATGAGAACTACTTATCTTTAAACACAGATAAAACAGAGATGTTAATTATTGGAGGTAATAATGCTGACCACAACAATATTTTGTCAACATTTAACTTGGTTGGAATCACCATTCATTTTACTGAATCAACCCATGATCTAGGAGTTATCTTTGACTCTAGCATGTCATTTAAAGCTCACATTACAAAATTGTCCAATTCATGTTTCTTTCATCTTAAAAATGTTGCAAAATGAAGGCATTTCTAAAAAAGCCAGGACTCTTAAAAAATTAATTCATGCATTTATTTCTAGCAGGATTGACTACTGCAATGCGGTGTTCACTGGATGCTCCGACTGTTCTTTATACAGCTTCCAGTTAATCCAAAATGCTGCTGCAGAAATTATTACAAGAACAAGAAAATATGAACACATAACTCCAATTCTTAAATCCTTACACTGGTTCCAGATTAAGTTTAGGGTATATTTCAAAATCCTCCTTTTAACATATAAAGCCTTAAATGGCCATGGTCCGGTTACTTCTCGGAACTTATCATGACTTACAAACCAGAGCGCACATTAAAATCTCAAGATGCTGGTCTGCTTATGATTCTAAGGGTTAATAAAGTAACAGTGGGAGGTAGAGATTTTAGTTACAGGGCCCCTAAACTGTGGAATGGTCTACCTGCTACTATAAGAGATGCCCCTTCAACCTCAGCTTTCAAATCCCGGCTGAAGTCTCACTAATTCAGTTTAGCATATCCTGACTAGAGCTGCTGATTAACCGTATAGACTGCATCTGTGTTGTTGGTCATTAGCACTAAAATATAATATGACAGTTATAATCTGTTACTAACCCTCACCTATTCTGTTTCTCTTCAAGGTACTCAAATGTGGCACTTGGTGCCACTGCCCACCTGCCAAGTTGTTTTGCCTGCTTAAGGTCTCCAGGACTCTAAACAAATCCAAATTGTATTATGTGATAACATCTACTGTTAAATTCTGCTCTATACTTGTAATATTTTTATTTTACTATTATATTGTATTGAGGATTACTTGTGTTCTGTTCTGTGTATCTGTATTTACCCCCTTCTTTTTGACACCCACTGCACAAACAACCTACCTGAAAAGGGGTCTCTCTTTGAACTGCCTTTCCCAAGGTTTCTTCCATTTTTTTCCCCTACTAGGTTTTTTTTTTTGGGAGTTTTTCCTTGTCTTCTTGGAGTGTCAAGGCTGGGGGGCTGTTAAGAGGCAAGGCCTGTTAAAGCCCATTGCGGCACTTTTTGTGCGATTTTGGGCTTTGCAAAAATAAATTGTATTGTATTGTATTATCTAGTGGAAAGCAAGCTTAATTTAGCTTTTTAAAAACTAAGCAGCATACTTCTTTGGATTGTTGCTGTTTCATACCCAGCTCTGCTGTTTTCAACCTTCTGGGAACACTGTACAAAATAATTAGGTAAATAATCACTTAATTACTGCTCAAAAACATTGTTCTACCCCTTCACCTGTGGCTAAATCAACATAGGAAATTGTCATCATGGTTATTCATGAATGGGTGAATCCCATTTAATCCCATCAAATTCCTAGAATGGACAAACTAGGACAGTCACCTGATGTTATGTAACAAGTGTTTGAATTATCTAGATTATGCTTTGACTTTCATGAGGTTAATACATAAAAAAACACAGAAAACCCTGTCTTACTACTTATTATTTGCTCCTTTCAGCTTGGGCTCACTGCAGGTTTTATGGGATTACTTTTGGTGCCTTTTCTGCTTTTAGTCTACGAACCAAACAAGTTTTGCTTGCTGCATAGACTTCTCAAAGGGATAGGCACTTCAGCATTAGACATCAGGAACTGAGAAGAAAATATCAAAATTGGGCATGGACATGTATGTTTAACAAATGCGAACAGCCAAGGCATGAAATAACAGATTCAAATGTATAGAGCTGAATAAAAAAATAACAAAACCAATAAGATAAACGTTGCACCTACAGCTGAATGAAACCATAAGAATATTACCTTAGGTGCCTTTTCTGCTTTAAGCTTGCGGACAAGTTCACCCTGCTGAGCTACTTTTTCATATAAGCAAGATGAGGAAAGGCTGGTGGTAGCATAAACTGAATCTGAAGTAACTTGTGCAGATTCAGAAGTTGGCAGAGTCATTCCAGGCTTGTATTCTTGGCCTGTAATATCTTTAAATTCTGCTTTCAGAGCCAGTAGCTGTTTTACAGCAGCATCAATCTGATCCTGGTGAAGTAAGAAAAAAAAGATTTACATAACAGATGTATGGAACAGTTACCTTGACCTTCAACAATGTATTAAGTATAGTGTCTAGCATATTTAAGTTTTGCTTAATACATTATTTTTGCACAACAAAAATTTGCATTCATAACTCAAATGCTTTTACCAAAAAAATCATCCATAAAGTATAAAAACCTTATTTTGAAGGCCCATACTTACACTCTAACAGTACCTCTAAAGTTTGATTTGTTTTTAAATCAAATAAGACATATATAGACCAAGAACACAAGGCAATCATAGTTACTTCAACCTTGTTGGGATTTGCCTCTTAGAATTACTGTTCTGTCTAAAGCTGAACAAAGAACTTGTCTTTTCTAATAACAATGATCACATATGTACAATCTTCTGAGCAAAGGTAATCATAATATGTTATCTTTGAGTTTTTAGCGGTCAAGGAACTTTTTTAACAAGGTTAAAAATAAGTAGTATTCTTCTTTGTAGCATATTTCCTTATAGGCGCCACCATGTTCAGCATTATTTGTTGATAGTTGCTATGCCTAAGTGTGTGGCCCGTGACAACAACATGTTGAAGGTACAAAGGTCAAGTTGTGAATGTTGTGGTTGCCCAAGATAATTGTTTTTCCCAAAAGACCACTGTGTTCATTCTTAATGGTTACTGAATTCCTGTTTATGAATACCTTTGTCATGCTTTTTGACCATGTGTTATGATTTGGCTTTAGTTATGTGTTCCTTTTTTATTTGGGTTTATCGATCTTTCCTTCACTATATTCTGACTACAATTTCCAAAGCATGTTGTGAGCAATTTTTGACTTTTTGCTTTCCATCTTTCCAATTCTGACTCTTGGCTTGAAATGTATTTAATGATTACATTTCCTCACAAAACTACTGTTAATTCATGCAGTCAAACCAACACACACTCACAAGTTATAACAATAGGTAAAATAAAAACAAAAAGAAATATCCTAAATTGGTATTTTAAAATTTTACAACATAAAGGAGAGATTTTAGCAGTAAATTATTGAATAGTTAATATGGATTATCGCACATCTAGCGCGCATACTTTTATTGGTCAAATTAGGGAAGAAAAAAAAAATTCTCAATTATAGCATATGACTTAATATTTTAAAAACATGGCAAGAATGCATTAATATCATTTTAGAATTGCCTCTCTTTTGCTTTAAACTGTTCTATTATAAAAATATACATATTTATAATTAAAAAGTTAGTTTTTTTTTGCTAATATTTCCTTTATTTCTTCATTATTCTCTTAGAGGAGATGAATCTGGTTTTGCTTTTGTTTCATTCCCTTTGTATTTCAATATTGCCTTTGTTTTTTCTGTATTCATTTTAAGTAAATGGTTGTATCTGCAATGTTATTTGTTTGATTAAGTTGCAATTCATTGTAAAGTTCTGGTTTTCGAAAATAAAATATAAATACAGTAACACATATAAAGAAAAAACAAACATTACCTTTGGGGCCTTTTCAGATTTTAGCTTTCTGACAAGCTCCCCTTGCTGTGATACTTTTTCATAAGGGCAGCTGTTGACAGGATTTGGAGACAACCCTGTGAGTGAACTGCATAAGCTTGGTGGTGACATGCCTGGTTTGTATTCCTTTCCAGTTTTCTCTTTAAACTCTGCCTTAAGAGCAAGAAGCTCTTTAACTGCAGCATCAATTTCCTCCTTGGGTGCCTTCTTGGCTTTAAGATTGCGTACTTTGTCTCCTTGAAGAGTAACATTGCTGAAGAGTAACAAAGGATCCTCTTTAGTTGATGAGGGCAGTGCAGAAGAAGCTTGGATACCAGGCACTTCTTTTTTAACCTGTAGATCGAGTAAACAGACAAGCTAAGGCTAAATGTCATGCTGGATCATTTGTTGCAACCAAAACCCTGAAGCAAAGATTGTTTTTCAGTGAGCTTTTTTTTTGCCAAGAAAATGGCATAACAAGGGTTTAAGTACAACAGTTATGGTCCACTACCTACTTACCACTTTCTTGGCAGCTTCTGCTTTACTCTTCTCTTTGGACCCTGCTGTGGGCATCTCTTTTGTGTGACCATCAGGAATGTACAAGAGAATGCAGGGTGACTCCTTACAGCTGAATGGACTGTAATAAAGACAGACAATCTTAATGATGATCAACTGTATTTTTCTAATCAAACTTCAAAAAAAATGTCCTAAAGTGAGAACTTTAAATCTAATTTGGAATTCACAGCAAAAACATTTAACCAAAACGATATAGTATAAAAAGGCCAGTATGGGAACTGCTAGATTTGAACAGGCTAAAGGTGCAGAATCTACATAGTGTTACATTGTTAAACAATCCACATGTTAGTATCCATATCTTTAAAAAAAAAAAAAAAAAAAAAAACACGATTCTCTCTTTAAGAATTCCAGCAATAAATAGAAGCTATTACCTGACAGGCTCATAGGTCTGGTCACAGATGTAGAATCCTCGTCTCTGAAGTTGGATAATGTCACCTTTCTTTAAATTCCTAAGACAAGGATCTCCGAGCATCTTCTCCTCAACCTGTAAGTGGTACATTTGTGAGTCAAAAACCACAGTTTACTCCATTGGGAAGTGCAAATTGAGGTTGCTTCTCTATTGACCCACTCCCGTAGCAGAATAGCTTTACAGAATGTATATATCTATAAGCCTATATGCAAAGGATATTTATGTGAAAGCTGTGATTTGGGTAATACTATGTATTAAAGTATCCAATCACATTCACAGTAAAATTGCATGTATAAAACTGAAGATGGCTGAATTAAAAGAAAAATGAGGAGACAAATTATTTTTATTACTACACACAAATTATGATTGTATAATTAACCTAGATGACAGCATAAAATTAAAGTATAATACAGCCCCGATTTACCAAGGATCTGTATTATCTGAGGTAAACCTACTAAGTGCAATGCTCTACTATAATTCACAAAAGCTTTTCCGTAAATACTATAACCGAGTGCAGAAATACTATACTTTCAACTTCAGCTATATTGAGCAAGCGGTCAGGAAGCTGGTGATGTTACGGAAATGTGGGTATGACTCACTCACCCTTCCCCAATTGCATCCCTCTATTTTTGTGATTATACAATGCAAAGCACTGTGATGAACTACAGGTTGGAACTGCAAATCTGCATTCTTTGACGCAGAGGTGAGCGCTCTGTGGCACGAGTTAAATGGAGAGCTCCATGCAGAGCTCTCTGACCACAGTGAACAGTGAGCTTCATTGGTGATTTCAGCTAATCTGGCTATGTGTTAGCCCTCACCTTCTCTGTAAGCACTACATTCCACCTGTCCACAGTGCAAATTCCACCCATATCGCAAATTAAATTTCTGTGGATTCACACCACAAAGTATCTCAGTTCGTAGATTTGAACTATGGTGAACTGCCAGTGGTAATCTGCAAAACTGCTTTCTCTGGTTCAGAAGCGATTACTCTGCAGTACGAACTAAACAGAGAAATGTCAAATGTATGTTTTTATTGTATAATATTAACAATAAGAGCAGCTCACTACTCAAAACGGTAAATTTGTGAAGCAGCTGATATCGACCCCACGATCTCTTGATTATGAGTAAACAGTTCTTACCATTGCGCCACGCAAACTGTCGTATCAACAGCCTACTGTAACCTGCTTTCTTTTTCTTTATATTCTTGAATAAAAGTGCAGACCCCCGTGACCCTGTGTTAGGATATAGCGGGTTGGATAATGGATGGATGGGTAAAAGTGCACTTGTTTTGTTAAACTTGTACCTTTTGTGAAAGTATTTATTTGATATTTGGGCTTCAGGCTTCACACATTATACACTTCATGTCTACATTTTGTCAATTATTAC
>JANRMT010027041.1:123348281-123368983 GCA_026402145.1 Polypterus bichir lapradei | reverse complement strand
GGCTTCACACATTATACACTTCATGTCTACATTTTGTCAATTATTACTAAAACATGGAAAAAAGTTTGTTGTAATGATGTGTTTACATAGATTGTTATAGATACGGAACATACATGAAATGTATGCACTTCAAATGACAATGTATTATTTATCCTATACAGCTCCAGGTACTTCACTCCAAGATAAACACTGAGCACTGAGAACCTTCATTGCGAATGGAACTACAGCAGGGGGGATAGGATACCAGGCTGCTTGCTGTTTGTGCTGATCGACACATTTACAATACAAAAGACGCTGACAGAGAGATGTGAACGGATTTAAAGTGGGCCGGGATTACAGGTTTTTTCGTAGGTTTTGGTAATTCTACTGTTAATATGTCACTGTGCTCTGTGCAAATATATCTTATAAATCTGTTTTTTTTTCTACTCACATGCACTGCTGGCACAGAACATGTTTAACACTAGAATTACCAGAGCCTACGAAAACACTCGTAGGTCCGTCCCACCTTAAATCGCTTCTTAAAACCGTTCTCACCTCTCCGCCAGCGTCTTTTGTTAATCTAAATGTGCTGATAAAAGAAAAGCTGCAAGTAGCCGGCTATTCCATCCCCCCAACGACTTAGAACGTGCACAAACATCTCCCAGCTCATGCCTTGATTATCTGGGAGTGAAGTGGAGTTTTAGAGTGGAAATAATAGATCATTATTTGGAATACACGCATTTCACGTGTGTTCTGTTTCTACAGTAATCCGTGTAAACACATTTTTAAAACAGAAACGTTTTTCATATTGTAGTAGTAAATGAGAAAATGTAAGCATAAACTATATAATGTATGAAGCCTGAAGTCCAAATATCAAACACATTTACAAAAGGTACAAATATAACAGAACAAGTATGCTTTTATTCAAAAATATAACTGCAGAAAAAAGCCACCTTAGCATACCACATTGACACATACTCATTACAACTGCCACGGTAGCATAATGGTGTCAGTCACTGACTAATATTCAAAAGGTCATGAGTTCGATCCCGCGCGATTCAGTTTTGAGACGTAAACTGCTGTTATTCTTACTATTTTATAATAAAAACATACATTTGATTTCAGTGTGTAACCGCCGGTGTAATTTATCATACTTGTAAAGGTTAGTTTTTTTTTATTCACTTTTCATTCTCTCAGTCGTGTTCAGGATCCTTCCCTACACCCCCCCCCCAAATTGAGAATGCTATTTTCACATAAAGATGCGCTGTAGCTCTGCAGCGTATTTGTGACTGCATTCTCGTACCAATGCTTCCGAACTGAAGAGCCTGTGTGCACTTTTCGTGGCATTACACGTCTATTTTTTTGAGCATGCCCGTGTCGCTCAAACACAGGAATATATGTTGGTGTACAAGAATAACAAAACAAGTGCACTTTTATTCTAGACTATACGTGAAGAAAAAATAAAGCAAGTTACAGTAGGCGGTTGATACGACAGCTTGCGTGGTGCAATGCTAAGAACTGCTGATTTCCGATCCGTGCTATATAAAATCATCCCATTCAAATATTAACAATTCCCACACACCCTTCCTACATTCACGACATGTGTACTTGTTGCAGTTTACACACCTCTGTGCTATGGTTCCTATTACACTGAATGAGCACCTGACATTGTACTTTCTTCCCTATACAAATAACATTCGAGTATAGCGCGTCTCCAAATAAATCACATTCGAGCTATAGCGCGTCTCCAAATAAATCGCATTTGAGTTATAGCGCGTCTTTATGTGAAAAAAAGCAGTGTCAGATATGGGGGGGGGGGGGGGCATCGTGGACGCTACTGCGGTAATGGAACGTGAATTAAAAAAAAAGCTAACCTTTATAATTATCATGCATTTACACTGGCTCTTACAGACTGACTGAAATCAAATGTATGTTTTTATTCTAAAATAGTTCAATACATGCAATATTATTTGAAAAAGAAGAGCGTCAGATCGGGTTTGAATACACGCTGACACTGTTACAGAAGGAGTCTGCTTATTCAGTGCCGCAGTTTCAACGCACAGTACATGCAATATTATTTGAAAACGAACAGCGTCAGATCGGGCGCATATTCAAACCCGATCTGACGCTGTTTGTTTTCAAATAATATTGCATTAGTGCGATTATGTTTTTACATATATTGTCTCTTTCATTCATCTTGCGGTTTGTTATCAGTGACCGCATGTTTTTTCCCCCGATCTTGCCAGTTCGCACATGTTGCTGTATGGTGGTGTTTCTTTTGTACTCCAGGACATGCAGAAGACAGAATAGTACAGAGCAGTAAGTTCAGCGCTATATGCAATCAGACAGACAGACAGACAGACAGACAGGCAGAGAAGGCACTAGATATATAAATAAACAGGGAAGGCATTGTATAATAGATATATAAAAAACAGCTAAGGGGATAGATATATAGATAGGTAGGAAGGAAAGGCACTATATGATAGGCAGACAGGGAAGCTCCTATATAATAATAAAATTACTGTTATTACTATATAGATAGACAGGGAGTTCAGACAGGCAGAACGGCGAAGGTTAAAAATAAATAAATTTTCTCCCTAGCGGAGATTCGAACTCGGATCTCTTGAGGTAAAAGAAGCCTGCTGCGCGCTAAGTGATGAAATCTTACCAGTACGCCACGGAAGCTGTTGTAAAAGTCCTGAACCTTTTATGAAAGTGTATTTGCTCTTTGGCTGTCAGGCTTCACACATTTTATAGTTTATGTCTACATTTTGTGACATTTATTACTAAAATATGAAAAAGTTTCTGTTTTAACATTGTGTTTACACAGATTACTGTAGAAACGGAACACACATGAAATGCGTGTGTTCCAAATAACAATCTATTATTTCCACTCTAAAACTCCACTCCCAGATAATCAAGGCATGAGCTCGGAGAAGTTCGTGCACGTTCTGAGTCGGTGGGGGGATGGAATAGCTGGCTGCTTGCAGTTTGTTTTTATCGGCACATTTACAGGACAAAGGAGGCTGGCGGAGAGGTGAGAGCGGTTTTAAGAAGCGATTTAAGGTGGGACGGATCTACGAGTTTTTTCGTAGGCTCTGGTAATTCTAGTGTTAAGCACAGGGGTTACCATATAGAACTGCTAGGCAAGCAGTATAAGACTGCTTGAAACAACTGGAAAACATGCAGTCATCCTTAGAATTTCTGTATACTACTTTTTCTGTCAAAGTTGGCATAATTGTAGAAATCTTTATTGCCGTAATAGCAGCCCGATATAATCCAAACTATGTGATTTGTCCGCCTGTTAAAACACCCAGTTTATGAGCTGTGCAACTGTTGTTGTCACATGTTGTTCAAAGGTTAACCCTTAAACCGCTAGAACCGGCTACAGTCGATTCCCAATGCAATTTGCCCACAGGCCGGAGCCGAGTATATTCGGCAAAGTACATTCGTTGAACACCGCAACTGGCTAAAGTCGGTTTCCAGGGCAATTTGGATGCAGACCGGAGCCAAGTTTATACGACGACATACATTCGGTGACATATATTCAATGAACTACGCAACTAGCTAAAGTTGTTTCCCCAATACAATTTGCCATCACGCTGGAGCTGAGTATATTAAGCACTTTGAGCTACTGTTTGTATGAAAATGTGCTATATAAATAAATGTTGTTGTTGTTGTTATTCGGTGATGTATATTCATTGGATGCTGCAACCGGCTATACACTGTGTGCACAATTATTAGGCAAGTTGTATTTTTGAGGATTAATTTTAATATGGAACAAACACAGTGCTATCAGTCAATCCAAAATGTTAATAAACCTGAATGTTTCACAAAGGAAATGTGAGTGTGAACATCATCAGGGGAATACATATGTGCGCACAATTATTAGGCAACTATTAGTGTGCAGATTTATTATGCAACTAAAGGAAAAATGAAAATTTTCCCATCTCACTTGTTTATTTTCATCTGTTATAGTGAGAATAATAAACAAACACCTCAAAATTTACAAATAAACATCTCTGACATTTCAAAAAAAATAAATCAGTCAATCAATGACCAATATAGCCACCCTTCTTTCCAATAACAGTCATAAGCCTTTCCATTCATGGAGTCTGTCAGTTTCTTGATCTGTTGACGATCAGCTTTTTGTGGAGCAGTGACTACAGCCTCCCAGACACTCTTCAGAGAGGTGTATTGTTTTTCTCCCCCGTAAATCTAACGTTTAAGAAGTGCCCACAAGTCCTTGATAGGGTTTAGGTCAGATGAGGAAGGGGGGCCATGTCATTATTCCTTCATCTTTAAGGCCTTTACTGGCTGGCCACGCAGTGGAGAACTTCGATGCAAGCGATGGAGCATTGGCCTGCATAAAAATCATGGTCTTCTTCAAAGATGTAGACTTTTTCCTGTATCACTGTTTGAAGAAAGTGTCTTCGAAAAACTGGCAGTAGGTTTGGGAGTTGATTTTAAGTTCATCTTCAATGCAAAAAGGTCCAACTAGCTCATCTTTAGAAATACCAGCTCATACCAGTACCCCACCTCCACGTTGGAGTGGAGCTCTGTGCCCATTACTGATCCACAGGTCCATCCATCTGGTCCATCAAGAGTCACTCTCATCTCATCGGTCCATAAAACCTTTGAAAAAAATCTGTCTTCAGATATTTCTTGGCCCAGTTTTGACGTTTCAACTTATTTTCTTGTTCAGTGGTGGTTGGGTTTCAGCCCTCCTTACCTTGGCCATGTCTTTGAGCACTGAACACCTTGTACTTCTGGGCACTCCAGGTAGGTTGCAGCTCTGGAATATGAAAGCACTGGAGGATAATGGGTTCCTGGTAGCTTCACGTTTGATTCTTCTCAAATCTTTGGTAGCTAATTTGCGTCTTTTGTTCTCAACACGTTTCTTGCGAACCTGTTGACTATTTGCAACAAAATGTTTGATGGTTCTGTGATCACACACCAATATCTTAGCAATTCCAAAAGTGCTGCATCCCTCTGAAAGACTTTTTTTACAATTTTTGACTTTTCAGAGTCAGTTAAATCTCTTTTTTGGCCCATTTTGCCCGAGGAAAACTAGCTGCCTAATAATTCTGCACACCTTGATATAGGGTGTTGATCTCCTTAGGCCACACCCTCCCTCATTACACAAATACACATCACCTGACGTGCTTAAATCCAATAAGCATTCAAGTTAATACAGCTTGGAGTTGGAATATATGCATTAAAAATGATGATATGGTCAAAATACTCACTTGCCTAATAATTGTGCACACAGTGTAGTCGTGTCTCAGTGCAATTTGCCAGCACGCCAGAACTGATCAGTCAGTGCCATATATTCATTGAGCAGCCAGCTCCGGCAGAACTGCAATATCATTGTCCCTGGGATTCAGCCGCTGCACTAGACTAGCCTGCAAGCACCAGCTCTTACCTTTGTGTGCTTGCGTGCGGCCAGTTCAAGTGCAGTTGGCTTGGTGATTTACTGAATTTCATCAATGGTGTCAGTTGCACCTTTTAAATATAATAATAGTTTGATGCAGTAGTTTTTTTTTAATAGTTTTTACAGTTCATTGGCAGTGTGTAAAATGATCAGTGTTGCAGTAATTGTGATGCTCTTTGCATTAAACGTGTTCCATTAAAATTTCATATTTTCTTTGTAAACTGTGACATTTACTTAAAAAGTACAGCAAAAAGGTATTTGACGTCCAGGGGTGCATTAACCCTCAAGTATGTGGCAGTTTAAGGGTTAATGCAGCAACACCCCCCCCCCCCACGATAAGTGTCAGAGCTGGCAGTCAGTTATTTTAAAATGAACAATGTCAATGCCAATAAAATCCATAAAGTCTTGATCGTGCTCACTAAAATAACTGTAGAAATCTTTATTGGTGTAATAGCAGCCAGATATAATCCAAAATATATGATTCATCTGCCTGCTAAAAACCCAAATTATGATGTGTGCAGCTGTTGCTGTCACCTGCTGCCCTAAGTTTAACGCAGCAACCCCCAACAAAGATAATTGTCATGAAACATGTTCAAAATGTTAATGTACCATCCTGTAGGACAACAAAAACACACAAACTATGAAACTATTGATGTTATCTGTAAGTATTGCTTAAATTACAAACCTGTGTTAACACTGTTTTTATAAGCTAGTGTTTAAAAGGAAACTGCAGACTGTATACACAAATAACACTAACATATAAAGAGCTCTGACTTAAATTGGAAAAAGAACAAATAAAATTGGTTTTAACTTTGCAATAAGAAGCACGTCTCTAAGTTACCTTCCTGTGAGTACTGGCCATACTTTAGGAAGGTATCAATTATATAAGTCTGGATTTAAAATGAGACAGCTTCTCACATGACAAAGAAATATGGATACAAATTAAAACAAAAATTAGGTTAAAGTATTTGGAGAAATGAAAATGTCTCCACTTTTGTTTAAAACTGATCAAGTTTAAAGGAAAAATGCTCTGTTGATAATAATGGAAGACAAGGGAGACAATTTTTTGCAAGAATCAGAAAGGGCCTGATGTGCGTGTATGGAGGTTATGTGTTATAGGAACTGTTATGGTCAAACGTGTGGTGGCGCAGTGGTTAGCACTCTTGCCCAACGATGGGAAGTAAAGGTTCTAGCTTATGTTTTCCTTGTCGAGTCAGTATATTCTGTGACTGCAAAGTTTTTTTATGGGAATGCTTTTTTGTTGTGGAATTGTGCCACGCAGTTTCCCGATGGTTGTATTCACCTTGTTGTCGCTGAATCAGATCGCCACAGATCTGGCAGAAATATATATTTTTTCCCCGTTGATTGCTGCTGACTCGGTTCTCCACAGAGTCTCCATGATCTGGAGACCAACGTCTCTGGATATGCTCCCAATTTGACAAAAGTAATACTAGCTTGTGTCTTGAGAAGTGGTTTGCTTGTTCTGATAAGTAAATATAAGCGTGAACAGCAAGGAGTGTTTAAGTGCGTTGAACAGTAAAAACAAACAAAAAATAGCACAACCTCGAGTGAGTTTATAGTAAGTGTGATAGAGATGTCTGTGAATAAAGTGCAATTGTAAAAGAAAATATGAGTATGATAATGTGTTTTGTTAAATGTATGAGAATATGTGATATTTGAAAGAATGAAGCAAATGCTAAGGGAGTATGACTGAATGCTATAGACGAGAGGCTGCTGTTAAGAGACATTGGAGGCTATCTTTTGTGAAAATTTGCTTTCTCCAGTCTGCTGAATGTTGTCTAAAGAACGTCTGTCTTAGCCAAGTAAGCTACTTGGGCATGAAATGGGATAAAATCTAGTTTAAAAATAGGAGCACTTTGGTTGACAGATAACAGGGTCCAAAGAAGATTAAATACTATTGTTCAGAGTCTGGGGTAGCAGATGATCTCATATGTCATTATTTGTAAGTTTGTGTTTATTTAAAACTATGTGCTTCTTTGTCTGTCAGCTGACTAATCAGTAATGTGAAGCAGATCCCAAGGGTGTGGGGTGCCCCACATAGTAATGGGTTAACATTCAAATATTTACATACTAATACATGTGAATGTTTAAAAAAATGCTATAGCAAGTAAAATTAAATGTGATAATAAGAACAATATTAATTGGTAATTCATCCTGCATGCTAGTCAGTGAGCCTACAATGTCATTGATGAAGCCTAGAAACAGATGTAGTGTTAAATAAAGCAATGACCTACTGACCATTATTTTAAGTCCAGCTAAGTAAATCTGATGCCATGATATAGTTGTGCATATATTTATTGCAGAAACAATGTTTTTACGGATTTTAACACAAACAGACTGTGAAATGCCTCTGAAGTAAAGAGATGAAATGACAGCTGTTAAATGCAAGGATTCTCATGATTGACAGCTATATCAAGAGCAGGACGTAAAGTGAAGTGTTCCTCTGCTGAATGGACAGTCACCATATGTGCATTTTATTTGCTCTGTAATGGCAATCAGACTGTTTAGTTTCTGTTCCAGTAATGACAAAGATTGTATCAGTCACATGTTTGTTCAGAGGGATCCACAAAGCCACCAAGCAAAAGACTTTATCTACAAACCATTGGGTCGGACGAGTCAAGTATAAGTTTTGAAAAACAAAATAAAAAAAAATTATATACATTTGAAAATGTTATAAGAGGGGTTCAATGATATGAGGATATGCATAATTTACCACCAATCATACTGAATTGTAAACTGAAGGGGAATAGAGAATCCCAGAGTGGAGTTGGGGAGGATAAAAGACAGTGGAATATTTTCTCTACAAATTATGCAATAATACTTGTAAAGAACAATTATCATAATCATAGTAATAGATCTGGAGTAATACAATAACATCTGATTTGTGTTGCAACTATTATAACTCATTAAAAGGGATTAGACACCAAAGGGTGGGCACATATACCAACATACTCTAGTTAGAAATGTTATAAGTGCTAAAGGTCAGTAAAATCCTCTAAGGTGATCTACTGCACGGGCCAAGTCATTTACAGCTGCAACACTAACTATGTAAGTAATGTAAGACACAACAGGAGAAGAATATATTCACCTCTGCAGAAGAAATTAAGGATATCTCCACATACACCACTGGTGTAATTTAGTGATCATCATTTAGTAACACTATTTTAAATGTAACTGTACATCCCCCATTGTATTGTTAATTATTTTCATTTTCACTATTACAAATATTTACTTATGCTTGCGCATTAGCCTAATGAAACAGGAGTTAGATCGACACTACACCCAATGCCTCTACAAACGTTCTGGAGGAGCAGTTTACACGGTGAGGGGGGGATTGAGTACCTTTTACTTTATGGATAAAACCCTCAAGGATTGTTTTTGTCACAGACACAGTGATAAAGGATGGAATATAATAAGCTTAAGTTTAATATGTCACTGTGCTCTGTGCAAATATGTCTTATAAATCTGTTTTTACTTTACTCACATGCACAGCTGACAGAGAGCCAGATGAAGCACAGGGGTTCACTATATAGAACTGCTAGGTAAGCAGTATAAGACAGAATGAAACAACTGGAAAACGTGCAATGAGACTGAGAACTGCTGTATACTATTTTTTGTCTGTCAAAGTCAGCATGAAACTGTATCCTTGTTTGGAATTACATGTTCACTCAAGTGGGGGCCTGCACGTGGAGAAACAACCAAGGAAAACGACCAAGCACACCTATAAAGCTGATGGGCGGATGGGAGATATCGTCATCTGATCCCAAAAATGCCTTCCTCTGCACAAACAAACAAACATCGAGAGACTCAACACCTCAGGCCCCAACTCCCAAACTGGGTTTTGTCATTGGCTTCCTTCCTCTGTTATGCAGCGTAAGCCAACATTAAACAAAGCTGGTATTTCTCTTGTGATTTCTTACCACTTTATCACTAAGGAAGGGTAGCGCCTTTTTATTTTATATCTATATAGATTTGGGTTACGTAACATGCCGCAAAAATGAAAGAACTTATTCCCAGAGAATGCTGGACACACTATGTCAGCGCCCACCTTCTCTGGACAGTGTCACCACTACAGAGTCTTTAGCTATGCGAGCATTGGTGCACATTATCTCAAATAAGTTACAAAAGTTAACAAATTAAACAATGCCCTTTTATTTTAAACTAGCAACTGGGAGCCCGATCGAATCGGGCTACAAATTCTACATTTGTGAAATCCATACTTTCTCTGCAAAGAATTATTATTATTTTTTTTTTTTTTAAGTCCTTGAAATGATTTTGTTATCATGGCACTGATTTGTGCTTAAAATAGACCTTTTCGGCCGATGTAATGAAGAGCTTCCTATTTAAACAGGGCTGCGAGACGTGAACTCAGCTCTTCAGCGCACCTCACTTGATTTTTTCCGGCAAACAAATTTTCAAAACAAACCATATTTTACGACTCTAATCGGAGTCGGAATAATAATTATGTTGCCGTGGTCATTTTAGACCCGAGATTGGCTAAAATTTAAACAATGACCGTTGTTAATACCCAGCCTTATTACTCAGTTTGCCAATAGATGTCAGAAGGAAAGATGCCAAAACCGAACTGCCCAAACATAGATTTCGACGTAACAAGCAAATGGCGATACGTTCTAAATTACTTACGGTTCCAGAGCTGTCGAAGGGTTTAAGTCAGTCGACGATGTTACTCCTGGAAAGTACGCCCCACCAAACCAACATTCCAAAAACCAACCGAACTTACTGTTATCTGCTTGAACCAACACCGACTTACTATACTCGGCCGCCCAGCAGCATCACTTAAGTATTTGAACATTCTTAGCCAATCATGCAATACTGCGGCCACGTTTGCCACATTATGTTCTAACTACAGAGGCAGAGTCCCATTGCATGATTCTAACTTGTATTGAGTCAAGGTATTGACGCGAACACCATACATACGGGGTATTGACGTGGACACCATACATACGGATAGTATTAAATTATATATAATGACTAGCAGAATACCCGCGCTTCGCAGCGGAGAAGTAGTGTGTTAAAGAAGGTATGAAAAAGAAAAGGAAAAATTTAAAAAATGACGTAACATGATTGTTAATGTAATTGTTTTGTCATTGATATGAGTGTTGTTCCCATATCTATATATATATAGCAAAATAACTGCGCTTGGCAGCGGAGAAGTAGTGTGTTAAAGAAGGAAAGAGAAACAAAAGGAAACATTTTGAAAATAACGTAACATGATTGTCAATGTAATTGTTTTGTCACTGTTATGAGTGTCGCTGTGATATATATATATATAGCAAAATACCCGCGCTTCGCAGCGGTGAAGTACTGCCTTAAAATTTTTATTAAGAAGAAAATTAAACCTTTTTAAACTGAGGGAAAATATACCAATAATTATTTGTTAAAGATCTCTTTGTATGCCACGTTGTCAGTTCGGCCCTCCAGTTGCAATATGACCAAGCTGTAGCTGTGCGCTGAGCTTACTCTTGAGCATGCAACGTACAGTTGGCCATGTGAACAGTAATCTTGTTTCAAATCTCACAGCTTGGATTGCTGCTGTCATAATCGGTTTGAGTTTCATGGTTTGTTTCAGTTACGACAGTATTTGTAGGACTTGTGTTGAAGAGACATTCGGCATCTGTCAAGCGTTGTAAGTATACAACCAGTTTCATTGATAACTTCACATCCAGCTTTTGAGAGTTTAAACATTTCTAAACATCAAAGTGTCCACTACTGAAATCGTCACCTGTGAAGCTAAGATGTTTAAGAGGCATTGGCGGTTGTCCAAAGGTGTAAAATATTTGGCCATTTTGGTACACTTAAGCATTTCACTCTTCTAGTGCTCCTGTGTAGTATAATTATCTCCTGTACCGTCATCAGTCCACACCTTGAACCTGTCCCAGTCATTCAATACATAAGACACAATGTTCCTCTGAATATCAATAGTGAGCCTGATATGGCTGTGCAATATGTAACAAAGAGAATGGAAAGGCAGGTGCCATCTCCGGGCATGGAAACCACTTGGTAAGTGACAGTTCTTTGATCGATGGTGATTACCTCGATAGACATGTTAATGGGGGTACGGTTGGAATGATAAAGGAAATGGGTACCTGAACAATGTAAAGTAAGTCTAAAATTCCTATACAATAACTATAATCGTAATAAATGAACAATAAAACAGCGGAGAAGCCGTGGATTAAATAAAAAGGCTGTAGTTATCAGCAGGGAGACGTGAATACCGTGGCGAAGCAAGGAAGGGAATGTAGAGACTGGAGCGACAGACGGCCTTATATAGGCAGGCAGCCAACAACGTGGGAGGCGTTAGGATGGGGGACCCAACGCCGCCTCACACGGTGACCGAGCTGCAGGCTATGGACGTATATATGTACGTAAGTAGGATTCAGTTAGCGTTGGGAACCCGCGTACCAAATTTCTTGAAGATGGGCCCATAAGTAACAAAGACCGTTGAAAAGTTCAATATGGCAGCCGACAGTGGCATCATATCACCGAAATAAGTACCAAATTTCAGCCTTCTACCTATGAATAAGAAAGTTCAACATGGCGGACGTTGTTGACCGTTACGCGTAGAATTTTGAAATGAAACCTGCTTAACTTTTGTAAGTAAGCTGTAAGGAATGAGCCTGCCAAATTTCAGCCTTCTACCTACATGGGAAGTTGGAGAATTAGTGACGTTGGAAACTTCAATATGGCGGCCGACAGTGGCATCATACCACTGAAATAAGTACGTACATCGGTTTTGGTTAGCGCAGGGAAGCCACCTACCAAATTTCGTGAAGATGGGGCCATAAATAAGAAAGTTCAACATGGCGGACATTGTGAAAATTAGTGACATTGGAAAGTTGAATATGGCGGCCGACGGTGGCGTCATACCATCGAAATAAGTACATACATCGGTTTCGGTTAGCGCAGGGAATCCGCCTACCAAATTTCGTGAAGATGGGGCTATGAATAAGAAAGTTCAACATGGCGGACATTGTTGACCGTTATGACCGTTACGCGTAGAATTTCGAAATGAAACCTGCTTAACTTTTGTAAGTAAGGTGTAAGGAATGAGCCAGCCAAATTTCAGCCTTCTACCTACACGGGAAGTTGGAGAATTAGTGACGTTGGAAAGTTCAAAATGGCGGCCGACAATGGCGTCATACCATCGAAATAAGTACATTCATCGGTTTTGGTTAGCGCAGGGAAGCCGCCTACCAAATTTCGTGAAGATGGTGCCATAAATAAGAAAGTTCAACATGGCGGACATTGTCGACCGTTATCGACCGTTATGACCGTTACGTGTAGAATTTCGAAATGAAACCTGCTTAACTTTTGTAAGTGAGCTGTAAGGAATAAGCCTGCCAAATTTCAGCCTTCTACCTACACGGGAAGTTGGAGAATTAGTGATGAGTGAGTGAGTGAGTGAGTGAGTGAGTGAGTGAATGAGTGAGTGAGTGAGGGCTTTGCCTTTTATTAGTATAGATTAAATGGAATTCATTCTATTACTAACCACAATATATTTTTTTACATTTTATGTGGTGTTGTTATAATTCTACAACTCAGCCTTAATATACTGAACATTGCCTCAACATGTTCCTCAATACTGCCTCAATATACACTTTCAATTTGAGGAAACATACAATATGTAAAAAAAATATTTAAAAATTTAAAATAACAGCAAAGAATTAACTAATAAATCCAATAACTCACATATGACATGACAAAGCCTAATGTCCTCAATACCAGAAATCAAACAATAAACAACCATTTGGGTTAAATATAATATTTACACTTATGTTGTCCATAGCAAAATGAACCAGCCAAGACAAAAACTTTATGACAGAAGGAATGTGTAAGCATTAAATGCATTTCAATATATAATACAAATGGTCAGTGACTATATTATAAAATGTTCTTTCTACACAGACAGAAAGACGTGCAGTGCTTTCCAAAGTTAGTTGCCCTACGGTTATAGATGCCTAGGTTGGATTGGAATCAGGGCCACAATCCATGTGGTATTTGTACTTTATCCTGTGTCTGCCCTTGCAGATGTCTCTTGTACTTCAGTTATTTTCCCCTTTTCCAAATACAGTGTCTTCAGAAAGCATTAAGAACCATTCATTCTAAAAATCATTAAATTTTTTTTTTTATTGGACAATCAATACCCCAAAATGACAAAAGCAGAAACAAGACTGTGTGAATTATGGCAAGTTTACAAATAAAAAAAATAAAACTGAAATATCACATTGGCACATTGCTGTGGTTCTTGAAATTTGCCTGAGGTGAGTTCCATTATATTGATCATGTTGAGATGTTTCTACACCTTGTTTGGAATCAAACTGTGGTAAATTTCACTGATTGCATATGAACAGGAAAGGCATACACCTGTCTGTACATGGTTCCACATGCTTATCAGAACAAAAAGTAAGTCACGAGGCTGAAGGAATTACCTGTAGACAGGATTATGTCAATGCACAGACTTGCGAAAGGCTACAAAAAAAAAAAAAAAAAAAAAAACCCTGCACCTTTAAAAATTCCCAAGAGCCAAGTGTCCTGCATAATTCTTAAATGGATGAAGTTTGGAACAACCACAACTCTTCGTAAAACTGACTGTCTGGTTAAATTGAGCAACCGTGTGAGAAGGGCTTTGGTAAGAGTGGTGACCAACAAACTGCTGATCACTCTAGCTGAACTCAAGAGAACCTAAGTGGAAATGGGGAGAAATAATGCAACATCGCACTAAACTGGGCTTAAAGGATGATTGGATAGATGAAACTTGTAAGCCTGCTTGGGTCTGCAAAAATACGCATAAAGGATACTCAGACTACAAGAAACAATATTTCCTGATTCTGAAGAAATCAGGATTTAAATGTATGGCATTATTTCCAAACTAGCAAAATACCCGCACTTCGCAGCGGCGAAGTACTGCCTTAAAATTTTTATTAAGAAGACAATTTAACCTTTTTAAACTGAGGGAAAATATGCCAATAATTATTTGTTAAGGATCTCTTTGTATACCATGTTGTCAGTTCGGCCCTCCGGTTGTAACATGACCAAGCTGTGCGCTGAGCTTACTCTTGAGCATGTAACTTACAGTTGGCCATGTGAACAGTAATCTTGTCTCAAATCTCACAGCTTGGATTGCTGCTGTCATAATCGGTTTGAGTTTCATGGTTTGTTTCAATTATGACAGTATTTGCAGGATTTGTTGGGTTGAAGTGACATTCGGCATCTGTCAAGCGTTGTAAGCACACAACCGGTTTCATAAAATCACATCCAGCTTTTCAGAGTTTAAACATTCATAAACATCAAAGTGTCCACTACTGAAATCGTCACCTGTGAATCTAAGATATTTAAGAGGCATTGGCGGTTGTCGAAAGGTGTAAAATATTTGGCCATTTCAGTACACTTGAAAGCGACAACCGAACAATTCAGCGGCAGCCATCAACTCACATGCAGGACCATAGGTGAAGGGCTTAAGCATTTCACTCTTATAGTGCTCCTGTGTAGTATAATTATCTCCTGTACCATCATCAGTCCACACCTTGAACTTGTCCCAGTCATTCAATACATAAGACACAATGTTCCTCCGGATATCAAGAGTGAGCCTGATATGGCCGTGCAATATGTAACAAAGAGAATGGAAAAGGTAGGTGCCATCTCCGGGCATGGAAACCACTCAGTAAGTGACAGTTCTTTGATGGGATAGTAGGCTGCTTGTTGCTTGTCTTGATCAGGACATTTACAAGACAAAAGAAGCTGATGGAGAGGTGCGAAGGGATTTAAGGTGGGCCAGATTTGCGAGTTTTTTCATAGGCTTTGGTAGTTCTAGTGTTAAATAATAAAAAAATATGTATTGCTGGACTAAAATGTCCAACAAAAAAAGAATACGAGATAATATAATGGGGTAATTGTATATCAACTAAATGAAAACTACAAATATTGATTAGAATTAAAAAATGAAATAACCACTGAAAATCATACTAAGAATCTATATATATAATTTACTAAGTGCACGCAAGACAGAGAGCCCCGCCCGCCAACTGTAAGACCATGGGATACGCACGACAGGGCCACGCCTGCCAACTGTAACCCTCCTCCTGCGTCCACCGTCGCTCTCGAGGCATGTCCACTGCCTCCTCATTTGCCCGCACGCAACAACTCACCAAACACAGCCCCAGTCGCTTTTGTCTGTGCTACAGTCGACATGAGAGAGACACACACACAGGCGTGCAAGAGAGAGACACACACACAGAGGCGCGCGAGAGAGAGACACACACACACACACGCGTGAGAGAGAGAGACACACACACACACAGGCGCGCGTGAGAGAGAGAGAGACACACACACACACACACACGCGTGCATTGTTGCAATGTTACTTTTCTTGGTTGTTTATTAAAATTACAGATTTTTCAAATGTTCATTTTTTCCCCCTGTGCTTTAAACTCATTAAAAAAAAAGTGTTTTTAGCGAGCGACAGAGCCCCGACTGCCCACTCTAACCCTCCTGCTGCATCATGGGGAACGCACGACAGAGCCCCGACCGCCAACTCTCACCCCTCCGCCCACATCCACCCTCGCTCTCGAGGCATGCACACTGCTTGCTCATGTGCCCGCCCCCAACATATCAACAAACACATCCTCACTCGCTTTCGTCTGTGCTACAGTCCACATGCAGCCGTGAGCCACTTTGACTGTTCATGTTGATAACTATGCGGCGTATGCTACGCCACGGGTTGGCTAGTAAACAATAAAAATATTTCTTTTTGTTCTGTTTCTTTAATAAACTTAACAAATATTAGTTTTGGGAAGATATATAAATTTCAGTGTGGACACTGCATAGTGTTTTTGTATTACATATTATATTTTATACGTTTCTCATATGCAGTTTAATATTTTTCTTTGTCAAAGCAAACAGCACGTTGTTCTTATAAGTGGAGACTACAGATTATAAAAACAAACTGAACTGAAGTAGGAGTTTCAGGAACTTCAGTGATGAAAGAATTAACTCAAGATCAAAACGAAGCATTCACATCACCACACTAAAGATGACAATAAACAACACTAGAGATGAAACATTAAAAGAAGATTTTCAAACAATGAATTAAATTACCAATTTTCAGAATACACTCTTCCTCAGCCTGTGTTATACACATGGTAATTCAGTTTAGAACCATAAAATAAACATGTCTCTGAAGGAATACTAGATAGATATTAACTAGTACTTATAAAAGGTGCCTTTAACACAATCCCAAATGACCACATCTTATCGCTTATGTTTTTGCTTATTTACTGGAAACTGTAAATCTTGCTACTCTGACAGTTCTTTTTTGAGTAATGTTAGAAAAAAAATAATGCTTGAACAACCACCAAATGTAAAATACTTATTTTGTTCACTTATTGTCTTATATTATTTAGCAGTGTATTATTTAGCAGTAAAAAATTCACTCCATGAAACATTACAATGGGAGTAAGATGTATAGAATTACAAAATGATAACTCCTAATTTTACCATCATATAGCACCACTGTATCAAAAACATTTGCAAAATGAACCCTTTAAAATTCACACTTAGGCTCTGTGGTTGTAGCACTTAAAATTTCTGTCACTTTCATTAAACTAGATTAATTATAAATGAGTTAAAATACAATGGGTTAGAAGTGGTGGTCCCACGGATACTCTAAGTAGCAAGTACATTACAAGTGCAAGGCTTCCAATAACATAGGTAATAGACGGCTTAAACAAGCTAACGTATTTCAATACTGAAAAAGTTTAAAATGTCCTTAATGGCTTTGCAATGCATTAATATAATTTAAAATTTATGAGCTGCAAAAATATATAGAATTCACAGTTAAACATGTAATACATTTCCATCTATAGCTTTGAACTTACCTTGCTGTTCTGATTTATATACTGTTTAAAGTCTTCATCCTTGCCCAGCACAGGTTTGGTAATGAGATGTTCATAGTTAACACAGACAGTGGGAACCAAAGGAGCCTGTTCTGTCTCAGTCAACCATGTAATTTTAGTTGTTTTTTTGTAATCACAGTTTTCCAAGTTCAGGCATCCATCAAGTGATACAATACGGCCACTGTCATCTCTGAAATAAACCCAGACTCTGTTAGTGGTTTATTTGACAGAATATCAAAATGCTTACCTGGTATTCTGTATTTGTGCAGGTGACACTACTCCCTCTCCTTCAATGCACTTCCACTATCAAAGGACAGTCTTACAAGATTCTACTAAACCCTATCCGTCTTATAAACATGTATGGTGTTCTACATGTCAGGGCCTGGGACAGAACTGTACAAATGAGGCATCATTCCTCAGCCATATTAGGTATTAAAAATACCCTTACTGATAACATTATTGAGTATTTTATAATATTTAACCACATGCAAAATATTATCAATAAATGTTGGGTAACATTTCAACCGAAAGGGGGACACAGTGCTGCAGTGGTAGCGTTGCTACCTCACAAAAAGGAGACCAGGACCCTGTGTCCTCCAATCAAGAAGCTTGCATGTTCTCCCTCTGTACGGATAGGTTTCCTCCATGTGCTCCAGTACCCTCCAACAGTCCAAAGAAATGCATGTTATGTAGACTGGCATTGCTAAATTGGCCCTGTTGTGTGTGTGTGGAGTAGGTCTGGTTGTTCATAATGTGATAGACTTGCACTATATCTAGGGATTCATTTTGTCTTGCACCCTATTAATATTAAAACATTCTTTTAATATGTTCGCTTGCAAAATTAAACTCTGGCAAAAATATTCTGCACATCTATACTGTGCTTTGTCCTGTTTTGTCACATTACAACCAATTAAAATGATTTTTCATTTGGATTTTACTAAAGATAACAGACTTAACAATAGAGTCCAAATTGTTGAAAAAAGACTGATAAAGTGTCACAAAAGTTTTACTTGAACAGGGGTGGGGATCGATCTATTCTTAATTTTTCTCTTTGTAAAAACTTGATTGCTTTGTATGGATTGTATTAAATTAATAAAAAAATTAAAAAAAAAAAAAAAAAAAAAGTTTTACTTGAACAATCGCTGACTTCGTAAACCCAAACACAACTTTCTAGCAATCCCTCATCCCCCGCGTCTCGCCCCCTCCCTTACCGCATCAATCAATAACCCGCTATCAGTCTTCCGTGCTGTACTCCGTCCTTCCTCAGTTGGACTGAACAGTCACTTAAAACCAAAAAGGCCTCAACCTAGCTGGGACGCTACAATACTTTAGAATTTTACTGGTTTCATAATCTGCCTTTTTTTTTTCTCTCCAACGCCTTTGGGTGTCTATTCTCCATATTGTCCTTATACAGTGGCTTGCAAAAGTATTCGGCCCCCTTGAACTTTTCCACATTTTGTCACATTACAGCCACAAACATGAATTAATTTTATTGGAATTCCACGTGAAAGACCAATACAAAGTGGTGTACACGTGAGAAGTGGAACGAAAATCATACATGATTCCAAACATTTTAACAAATAAATAACTGCAAAGTGGGGTGTGCGTAATTATTCAGCCCCCTTTGGTCTGAGTGCAGTCAGTTGCCCATAGACATTGCCTGATGAGTGCTAATGACTAAATAGTGTGCACCTGTGTGTAATCTAATGTCAGTACAAATAGAGCTGCTCTGTGACAGCCTCAGAGGTTGTCTAAGAGAATATTGGGAGCAACAACACCACGAAGTCCAAAGAACACACCAGACAGGTCAGGGATAAAGTTATTGAGAAATTTAAAGCAGGCTTAGGCTACAAAAAGATTTCCAAAGCCTTGAACATTCCACGGAGCACTGTTCAAGCGATCATTCAGAAATGGGAGTATGGCACAACTGTAAACCTACCAAGACAAGGCCGTCCACCTAAACTCACAGGCCGAAAAAGGAGAGCGCTGATCAGAAATGCAGCCAAGAGGCCCATGGTGACTCTGGACGAGTTGCAGAGATCTACAGCTCAGGTGGGGGAATCTGTCCATAGGACAACTATTAGTCGTGCACTGCACAAAGTTGGCCTTTATGGAAGAGTGGCAAGAAGAAAGCCATTGTTAACAGAAAACCATAAGAAGTCCCGTTTGCAGTTTGCCACAAGTCATGTGGGGGACACAGCAAACATGTGGAAGAAGGTGCTCTGGTCAGATGAGACCAAAATGGAACATTTTGGCCAAAATGCAAAACGCTATGTGTGGCGGAAAACTAACACTGCACATCACTCTGAACACACCATCCCCACTGTCAAATATGGTGGTGGCAGCATCATGCTCTGGGGGTGCTTCTCTTCAGCAGGGACAGGGAAGCTGGTCAGAGTTGAAGGGAAGATGGATGGAGCCAAATACAGGGCAATCTTGGAAGAAAACCTCTTGGGAGTCTGCAAAAGACTTGAGACTGGGGCGGAGGTTCAGCTTCCAGCAGGACAACGACCCTAAACATAAAGCCAGGGCAACAATGGAATGGTTTAAAACAAAAAATATCCATGTGTTAGAATGGCCCAGTCAAAGTCCAGATCTAAATCCAATCGAGAATCTGTGGCAAGATCTGAAAACTGCTGTTCACAAACGCTGTCCATCTAATCTGACTGAGCTGGAGCTGTTTTGCAAAGAAGAATGGGCAAGGATTTCAGTCTCTAGATGTACAAAGCTGGTAGAGACATACCCTAAAAGACTGGCAGCTGTAATAGCAGCAAAAGGTGGATCTACAAAGTATTGACTCAGGGGGCTGAATAATTACGCACACCCCACTTTTCAGTTATTTATTTGTAAAAAATGTTTGGAATCATGTATGATTTTCGTTCCACTTCTCACGTGTACACCACTTTGTATTGGTCTTTCACGTGGAATTCCAATAAAATTGATTCATGTTTGTGGCTGTAATGTGACAAAATGTGGAAAAGTTCAAGGGGGCTGAATACTTTTGCAAGCCACTGTATGTGTTGAGAGCACAGGATGTGTGTGCACTATGTGCTTTTACACGACTTACAGTTTTTTGATGCATGTGCTCTTGTATGAGATCTGTTGTAAGAAGGGCGTGTCTTACATGAATCTCATATTCCACGACCTTGGGACAATCTCTTGGCACCAAGCCTTATGTTTACGGTCCCCGCGAGACGCTCTGTGACAAGTGTATTTTATCTCGCGGGTCTTTTAAAATGTCTTCCGAGAGAAGATCACGTATCGTAGCCTTGCTTTTGCATTCCAGGAATTCTTTTTATTATATACAGGTATATATATATATATATATATATATATATATATATATATATATATAT
>JANRMT010027041.1:123255013-123346533 GCA_026402145.1 Polypterus bichir lapradei | reverse complement strand
TATATATATATATATATATATATATATATATATATACACACTAGCAAAATACCCGTGCTTCGCAGTGGCGAAGTACTGCCTTAAAATTTTTATTAAGAAGAAAAGTAAACCTTTGTAAACTGAAGGAAAATATACCAATAATTATTTGTTAAGGATCTCCTTGTATGCCACATTGTCATTTCGGCCCTTCGGTTGTAATATGACCAAGCTTGTTGGCCATGTGAAAAGCAATCTTGCCTGAAATCTCACAGCTTGGATTGCTGCTGTCATAATCGGTTTGAGTTTCATGGTTTGTTTCAATTACGTTAGTATTTGCAGAACATGTTGTGTTGAAGTGACATTCGGCATCTGTCAAGCGCTGTAAGCATACAAAGGGTTTCATCAATAACTTCGCATCCAGCTTTTGAGAATTTAAACATTCATAAATATCAAAGTGTCCATTACTCAAATCGTCACCTGTGAATCTAAGATGTTTAAGAGGCATTGGCGGTTGTCGAAAGGTGTAAAATATGTGGCCATTTCGGTACACTTGAAAGCGACAACCGAACGATTCAGCGGCAGCCATCAACTCACATGCAGAACCATTGGTGAAGGGCTTAAGCATTTCACTCTTATAGTGCTCCTGTGTAGTATAATTATCTCAAGCACATGCTTCCGTTAGGTCAGATTATCTCAGGGCACAACGTGAGCTACCACAGCTATGCTGATGACACACAGCTGTATTTATCAGTAGCACTTGATGACCCCGATTCTATTGATTCACTAACACAATGTCTGACTTGTATCTCAGAATGGATGAATAGTAACTTTCTCAAGTTAAATAAAGAGAAAACTGAAATCTTAGTGATTGGCAATAATGGATACAATGAGGCTATTAGAAATAAACTGGATACATTAGGATTAAAAGTCAAGACGGAGGTAAAAAGCTTAGGGGTAATTGTTGACTGTAATCTGAATTTTAAATCGCATATTAATCAGATCACTAGGACAGCATTTTTTCACTTAAGAAACATAAGTAAAGTTAGACCTCTTATATCACTGAAAGATGCTGAGAAATTAGTTCACGCGTTTGTTTTCAGTCGACTAGATTACTGTAACGCACTCCTCTCAGGACTACCCAAGAAAGACATAAATCGTTTGCAACTAGTGCAGAATGCAGCTGCTAGAATCCTAACTAGGAAAAGAAAATCCGAACACATTTCTCCAGTTCTGATGTCACTACACTGGTTACCTGTGTCATTCAGGATTGACTTTAAGGCTTTATAAACCATAAGCAGAATTTTAAATAATCTCGCCCCTTCTTATATATCTATCACAGCAAGCCTTCCAGGGCCTGCAAGGCCTTCTCTGCTGGCCTAAAAAAATATCTGAATCACAAACTGATGTTAATTATATTTTGTCCATGAATACTTATAAAATAATTCCAAATAGTCTGTCCACTTCCTTTCATAGCTTTTCCGATGGTTGTGCTGCTTCCAGACATGTATTTTCATATTAAAGCATTTAACCAATCACATTTCAGTCATCATTTGTTGCCAGGCAGAGTCAAAGTCAAAGAAGTCTGCCCGGAGGCCTTCACAATCCGTTCTGCAGGCCCTCTAACACAAAATAAATGTCGATTAAACTGTTGCTTCAACCAATCAGATTTTGAGTTGGTGTCAGTAGGGCCCTCTAGCAGGCGTACGGCAACTTCACCGTATTCAGACCCATTGATTGGATAGGATGGTGTAATAGCTATTTTGTCACCCCACAATGGCTGAAGGAGGAGAAGAAATAGATTTGGTGGCAGATTTACTTTCAAGGCCATCTTCAAGACAGACTTTTCAAGAAAAGCTGGACATTGTTAAGAAAGGTCGGACAACTCCGAAGTTAGCTAGCCTGTCACAAACAGGAAGAGGATTTGTCCGCCAGTTTCAGGTTACCAACTACGAGCGGTACCCCTGGCTCACAGGGTCCAAGGAACACTGCAAATTGTATTTGCAGTGTGCTTATTATTTGCCACTGATCGACATGGTGTTTGAAGCCACACTGGGTTTGTAAATTTGACTTGCCTAACCAAGGCAGCAACGAGACATCAAAGCACTGCCGGACACTTACAAGCAACGGTGCTTTCCAAAACTTTTGGGGAAACCAGAGTGGATCTACAGCTGAACGAGCAAGTGCGCAGGGAAACGGAGCTCCACAACGAAAAGGTGAAGAAAAACTGAGAAATCTTAAAAAGACTGATAGATGTGTCATTTTTTTGGGCAAACAGGAACTTTCATTTCGGGGACATGATGAAAGCGCGGGATCCAATAATAGAGGGAACTTTGTGGAGCTTCTTTCTCTCATTGCTGAGAGCAACACGGATTTACATTACCACCTGTCCACCAATAAAGTGTTTAGTGGGACGTCGGGTAAAATACAAAACGACCTGATCACTGATATTGCTTAAGTGATGGGAGAAGAGATAAGAAGTGACGTTAAAAAAGCACCGTTCGTCTCTATTATGGTGGATGAGACGACAGACGCGAGTAACGTAGCGCAGCTAGCGTTACGTAACGGGCACAGGTGTCAAGGAGCGATTTGTCAGATTTGAAGATGTTACCAGTGGGAAGCGAGCCGATGACATTGCAGGTCTTATCATCAGATTTTTGTTGGAAAATGAATGTCTGGGTAAAGTTGTGGCACAGTGTTTTGACGGTGCAGCGGTCATGTCTTCTGGATTAAATAGGGTGCAGGCTAAAGTTAGAGAGAGCACCTTTAGCCTTATTCATACACTGCTATGCACATCGGCTCAATTTAGTACTGACTCAAGGGGCCTCAAAGCTTAAAGAATGCAAGATCTTTTTCGGCCACCTCAATGGCCTTGCTGCATTTTTTTCTAGATCACCTCGGCGCACACAACTATTGGACGAAATCTGCCAGCGGTGTCTCCCTTGTGTGGCACCAACACGGTGGCAGTACACATCCAGAGTGGTCAATACGGTCTTTGAGAAGAGAGATGCTCTAAAGGAACTGTTTCATCACATCCTGGAGCATCATGACGAGTATGATGAGGACACAGTGCACTGTGCTGATGGATTTAAAGCACGTTTGGATGATTTAGAGTTTTGTTTTTTTGCTTCACACATTTAATGGCATTTTTGAGTATTCAGACGTGCTCTTTTCAATACTACAGGACAAAAACTGGATGTGCAGTTTTGTCTGGCTAGGATAAAGGAGTTCTGTGACACCGTTAAGCGAGAGGTCAAGCGCAAGATCCTCACGCACACTACAAATAAAATGTATGTTTTTATTGTATAATAGTAACAATAAGAGCAGCTCACTACTCAAAATGTTTATTTTGGGACACGGGAAGGATCAAACCTGCAAATTGTTGATTATGAGTCAGCAGTTCTTACTGCTGTACTACCAAAGCAGTCACTACGACGACGTACACTAACCTGATTTTCTTTTTCTCTGGTTATAGTCTTGAATAAAAGCGCACTTGTTCTGTTATATTTGTACCTTTTGTAAAAGTGCTCATTTGACATTTGGACTTCAGTCTTCACACATTATACACTTCATGTCAAAATTTTGTCGTTAGTAGTAAAACATGAAAAAAGTTTGTCTTTTAGTTATGTGTTCAACATTTCTTGCATTTCCCGTCATTCGACACTTACATAGATCTTTGTAGATACGGAACACACATGAAATGCATGTGTTCCAAATAAAGATATATTTTTTAGCCTATACAGCTCTAGGTACTACCTCACTCCCTGATAAACAAGGCTTAAGCTGGGAGAGGTTTTTGCCGTTTCTGTGGCGGTGGGTGGATGGGATAGCAGGCTGCTTGCTGCTTTTGCTTATCGACACATTTACAAGACAAAAGAGGCTGACAGAGAGGTGCGAATGGGTTTATGGTGGGTCGGGTTTACATGTTTTTTGTAGGCTTTGGTAATTCTATTGCTAATTAACTTTATTGGTACAATGCGATTATTTACTTTCAAATGCCAATATCAGTTACTGCTGCTTTCAACCCTTACTCCTTCATGTTAGCTCAAATACAGATAACATAAAAGGACAAAGAACTTTTCCAGGCACACCTCCAAACACCCAGCTTTTGCTCCTGTGCAGGTGAAAAAAAAAAAAAAAAAACCTTTCTAGAGAAAAAAAAGCTTTAAAAATTCTTGCACAGTTCTTAGTGGCACCCAAAACCTAAGGTTATAGGAGCAAAATGCATTTTTTAATTAACTCTCACACCAAGGAAACTGAAAAACTTTTAGCAACTCTCAGCAGCCTTTCTTGTTAGCAAAATTGGCATCAGGCTGGAGGGTCTAATAGAGCCCAAACATCCCCCCAGTTGAATTCAGCATGATCGTCAGAGAGAGGGAGAGGGTTTGATCAAGCGGGATCAACAGATTGCTGTGGTGAATGAGTGTGATCGTCAGAAGCAGATTTTACTTGGTGACTTAACCATGATCACTGAAGTTTTTAGGAGGGTTGGGGGTAGTGTTTGGGCCAGTTTTTATCCCACTTGGTGACCTAAGTGCAACTGTCAGAGCAGGGTTGTGTGTGTATGTGTGCAAGCAGGTGTGGGTTTTGGAGAGATGGGGTATTGGATGGGTGTTTTCGTCAAACACGATCATCAGAGCAGGGACCCACTCAAACTTACTACCATTATAACAATTTTAAACAAATATACAATAACAACTCACAACCCATTGACTGCTGCCTGTGACCAAAAAGTGGATCATGACCCAGTGCCAGAGAAACACTAGTCTAGGCAACTGTTAAGAAGATGGCAAACTGTGGTGAGGGCATAGGTAGTATGGTACAATTTCATTTAGAAAACTAACATATTAGGTGAATTTAATTTTATTGTAAAATGTTGCGTCCCCAGCAGCCTACTATGTGAACATCACCTCTACTTAGTTTACTTCAAATAACATGTCTACTGACTTTAGGCCTGTAAATGTATGTTAATAATAATAATAATAATAATAATAAGTATCCAAGTTAATAGGTCTTCAGTGTCCACAATGTGCATTGAGAGGAAACCCGCCCATGTGCATCACTCTTGTGGTGCAAATTAGGGTGTTTAATCATCAGCCACACAGGACATTAGTTTTTTGCCAACTCTGTATGTGGTTTGATCTGTCTGATTACAAGTGATTATTTTTAGGTCAATTGCTGCACAATCCAAGATAAAGCGGTTCTGAAGCTGAATTAGGCCCTAGGACTGATTTGACTGAATGGTACTTGTGTGAGGTGTTCTATAAGAACATGTGTTTGTTTTTATCTGATATTGTGTAATTACTGGCAGAAATGTTTCTCATAAAGCATATTATTATCTACAGTGACATTGGTCCCATGTCACATGACATTCATACCTAAAACGATCCACTGCAGGGTTCGGCTGGTACCATACCATGGTCACGATTTCTAATGAGTTTCGGTCCAGTTGTTATGGACCGCACTAGAGTGTGATAGGTGTGTTTTTAATGAACTTTACAACAGGGAAAATCACCCCAGAGTTTGAAAAAACTGGTTCAGAACAATTAGTTGTGAAACACCTTAGTTCAGGGTTGTCAGAAACCAACCCTACAAACAGCTTATGCAAGGTGTGCAGGATCCATTAATATAGGAATAATCTATAACTGACAATTAACCTATTCGTGAAAAGAAAGCTGGAGCCCTATAGAAAAACCCAAAGATACAGGAAGAATGTATACATTTCATAAAGAAATTGAATATAATTAGTACTCTAAATCTTGATTGTTAGTTAAACATTTTTCAACAAAACACATGGATGCAGATGGAAACTTGTTAATGATACATTTTGCATAAAAACCACCAACAGATATGAGTTACCAATTAGTGTGTTAGACCATAGTACTTTGGGGACCGTCAAAACTTGACACGGTCATTTGTGAAAAATTAGATGAAATGAACTAGTGAGCTTGTTGAACTGAATGGCCTATTTTAGTCAAAAACTTTCTAATGTTCATTATCATGAAATACAGCAGACTCCTTCAAACATGTACTTTTAAAAAAACAACACCACTAGTCTAGATTTTCAACAACCAAAATAGAACAAAAAAGCAATGATTTTTAATTATAAGGAATGAACATTTGCTAACTTTTGTTTACTAAAAAACAGTAACAAACAATAAAATGCATCAACTATTACTATCTAGTTTGAACTAGATTTAATTTCTATTAAGTGACACAAATTTCAACAAAAATAACACAAATACTCTAAGAATGTTAACACATTGTGACTTTTGTGATAAAGAAACATATTTTTAATATACAACAATTTTAAAGAGCTTCTTTGTGGCCCAAATTTGATTTACACTTTAAATGAAGACTAACTGGTACAATTGTTTATACCGCATTGAAATATGTTGATTCATGAAAATGGACAATAGGCATTAAGCATTTTAGGCATTTATATAGTACAGTCTGGTAAAGATAATATTTCTCACATATTGACATTATGTAAAATATTTAGTTTATTATTCAAAGAATGTGCACTTTCTATTTGAATCTGACAATTTATACTGCATCTTCTGACCAGAAGGATGCTACACAAAAATAAAAAGAAAATTACCTGTTTATTTTTTTGATGATTATGTTTCCCCAATTAATGAAAGTAACCACTTCTCCTTCATGGAAGGTTTCTGCATCAGCTCCCTCCACCAGGACACGTGAACCATACCAAACAGACTTCATTCCCACTTCAGCATTCTACAACCATATTACAATAAATGATCAATGGGAAGCAAATCAAACAGAACCTAACCGAAAGACTGAGAGTTCAGCATTACTTTTTCTTACCTTAGGATGTTTGGGGATTTCCTTGGATTCCTCTTTGGCTCCTGGAATATTAACAGGGACCACATCATTTTTTAGTAGTGCAGTATAACGTGGAGCCACTGGGTCAATGACCTACAGGTAAAAAAAAAAATGTTTGTTCAAAATGATAACAAATGTAGTGTAACAAACACATACAACCACGTATTCTAGTACGTAATCTAGTATGAGTCTTACAGATTCCCTATAGGTGCAGTATTTGGAGATTTTGTATGTTAAACCATTTTTCCTTTCACATTATTACTATCTAACATTTGGCTAAAAGCTTTACCCATGACAGTTTACAAATTCATAATCTTTATGCTTTTAGGTGGACTGTATATTTTAATTTTTACAGACAGAGGCCAATAGGAATTAGATTGGAAACCTTGAGAATTTAAGTTAAGTGCCTTACCCACTAAGTTACATTGTCTCCTTCATATGACAAAGACATACATTAAATTTTATAATTCTGAATTGGCCAGGTTCAAGTTAATGTCTCAACTGATGGACTAAAACTCCATTGTATTTGTCTCCTATATTGTACCCTAAGCTGCTAGGATACGTCGTGGAATGCTGCTACCCTAAACTGAATAAATAAGTCACAGAGTGGACCGCCAGATTTCAGTTAACGTATTTAATACTCTGAGCTTGTCAAGTGAATTGTGCTATACAAGAAAAATAATTAAGATAAAAAGAAAGCATCCATTAAATGTAGTATGTAGAACATCATAGTTTTCCAACAACATTTTTCTACAGATCCTAAAGTTAGTCAAAGCTTCAGAGCCCAGAGTTCATCAGGGAGTTCATCAAGGAAGTCAATCCCATCTTTTAGGATTTTCTTCCAGTTACTCAACCCACTCACAAGGATGCAGTCCCTACCTAGCCTTTCCAAATATTAACAAGACGACTAATTTTACAAGTCAGAACAACAACCAGAATTAACAATATAAGCAAAAAAGAAAATATAATGATAACTGAACAGAAAACTAAAAAGAAACTAAATGTTAAAAGAATCTAAATGAAGAACTAAGAAACAAGCACTAAAACAGAAAACCATGACCAATTCTACCAAGTACTAAATGCAAAACTTTATTGGGACAAAATAACATATTTTGATTTCCACACTCTAATAATTAATCCAAGTGGACAAGCTAATTAAAAAAAATGCACTAAGTGCCTTCCATTATGTTTGGGACAAAGACCCCCCTGCTCCACAGTTTAAAAATTCAAATCAAACAAAGTGCACATTGCAGGCATTGGTTTAAGGATATTTGTATACATTTCGGTCACACCATGTAGAACTATTTTTTAAAAGGTCACCCCTTTTCAGGGCACCATAACGTTTGGGACAATTGGCGTCACAGGGGTTTCATTGCTTCATTAGTGCAGGCGCAAGATACCTAGGCTTGCGTCTACCCTTTGGATTCTGTAGTTATCCCAAATGACAAATCTGACAGATTAGAAACGGGTCTTCAGGAGGCAGATGTGCATGTGTCAAGTGACTACTATCCAATGAAGACTTCATGAATGGAAATACACGGAAAAGTGCAAACCACTAGCTAGCAACAAAAAAAGGATGGTCTGATTACAGCTTGCAAAAAGCAACTTAAAACAGCTTGCAGAATTCTGGAAAAAGGAAAGGTCTTCTGGACAGACGAGACTAAGCTTAACCTGTATCAGAGTGTTGGCAAAGCTAACCACATCATCTGTTCAACATGGAGAGGAGGAATACGGCTTGGGCATGTATGGCTGCCACAGGAATTGGCATGGTTATCATCATTGGTGATGTAACTGCTGATGGCAACTGTACAATGAATTTTGAGGTGTACAGACACATCTTATCTGCTCCAGTAAATGCCTCCAAGCCCATTGGATAGCACTTCATCCTACAACAAGATAATGATCCCAGACATCCTGCTAAGGCAACACAGGAGTTTCTCATTGCTAACAAATAGAAAATTCTTGAATGTCCAAAACAGTCACCTGATTTAAATCCAACTGAGCATGCCTTTCATATGCTGAAGAGACAACCTAAGGGTAAGCCCCTGAACAAAGCAAGAGCTGAAGATTAGAAACTTGACAGACACGATAACCACTACCTGGTGATGTCTATGAATAGTAGACTTTAAGTAGTCATTGCATGTAAGGCATGTGCAACAAAGTACTAAATATGACTACTTCAATATATCTACAATTGCTATGTCCCAAAAATGAAGGAACCAGGAATAACTGTTGTAATTTGTAAATAGTGTAACCAAAATGTATGTAAATACACAAAAATTGAAGTCTGCAATGTACACTTTGAATCACGTCTGAATCATCTGATTGGAAATTTTAAACTGTGGAGCAGTGGGAAAATTGAGGAAAACTGGAGGGCACTACAAATCCAAATTAGTCAAATACTAGAAAATCAACACCTGAAAGCAAGGAACAACTATCATGACAATACCTACTGTAGAGTAGAACCAATGACAAGGTGAAATAACTAATATTCAATTTCTCAGCAAAGAACTTGGGTTTGAGCTGCTACCATAACTGACAGCAAGACCTGGAAAAATAATAATTGCAGAGAACAGAGGAAACCAGGAAAAACTAAGCACACTAAAGTTTGAAAACTATACAGTAATCCCTCCTCGATCGTGGAGGTTGCATTCCAGAACCCCCTGCGATAGGTGAAAATCCACGAAGTAGAAACCATATGTTTGTATGGTTATTTTTATATATTTTAAGCCCTTAGAAACTCTCCCACACTGTTTATAAATATTCTCCGCACAGTTATACAGTAAACCCTTGTCTATCGCAGTTAATCCGCTACAAGATAGATAAATGGATTTCCACGAAGTAGGATTCTTTATTTATAAATCTAATATTTTCGCAGTTAGAGCATAGAAAACCTGTTTATGACCTTCTAAATACGTTTTTTAACATTATTAGAGCCCTCAAGACATGAAATAACACCCTTTAGTCAAAAGTTTAAACTGTGCTCCATGAAAAAACAGAGATAACAGTTCCGTCTCTCAATTAAAAGAATGCAAACATATATTCCTCTTCAAGTGAGTGCGCGTCAGGAACGGAGAATGTCAGAGAGAGAAAGAGAAGTAAACGATCAAAAATCAATAGGGCTGTTGGGCTTTTAAGTAAACGAAGTACCACGATAAAGTGGCCGCAATGATGGGATCAATGTGAAGGTAGTCTTTCAGCATTTTTTAGAGTAGCATCCGTATCTTCTAAGCAAACAGCCTCTGTGCAAATAGCCCCTCTGCTCATACCCCCTCCGTCAGGAGCTGAGAATGTCAGAGAAAGTGAGAGAGACAGAGAAAAGCAAACAATCAAAAAACAATACAGGCTGTTAGAGCTTTGAAGTGTGCGAAGCACCACGCAGGAAGCATATCATATATCATTGAGGAGTTTTAGTTAATACGTAATACGTGCTCTGATTGGGTAGCTTCTCAGCCATTCGCCAATAGTGTCCCTTGTATAAAATCAACTGGGCAAACAAACTGAGGAAGCATGTACCATAAACTAAAAGACCCATTGTCCGCAGAAATCCGCGAACCAGCAAAAAATCTGTGATATATATTTAGATATGCTTACATTTAAAATCCGCGATGGAGTGAAGCCGCGAAAGTCGAAGTGCGATATAGCGAGGGATCACTGTATATTAAAGAAACACAAACCTGAAACACACTTAATATCTGTTCAGAAATTTCCACCAACTTGTATTAAACTCATACTGGATGTACATTTATGCTTTCCTAAGTTCACTTTTCATATGTATAATCTACCAAAAACAGGCCAATCCCCAGAAAATTAAGAATAGTAACATTATGCGGAGTAGGCAGATGAGAAAGTACGACGTGAACTACATCCAAGATGCATGAACACACATTAGGCTTGTGTTATATTGTTCACTGACATACACAGAACTGCATCAATACATGGAAGTGCCACAGATATGTCAAAATGTAAATATTATACAATAACTATATTTAAGAAATTGGCAGGCAAGTTAGTGTAGTCAGCTTGAAAAGAGGGAGGAAAACAGCACCAACTGTTCTTAAACTGCATTCCCACTTTCTAATTATAGATGATCCATAACATTTTTTTCCAACAAAGAAATATGTGCAAACTGATGCCGTATTTGGGAAAAGTCAAATGGAAAAAGACTTGAGTAATGTTCTGTTTTGAAACTTTTTAAAAACACACATTTTCCTTATACAGTGATTCTGCTTGTGTGGTTTCCAACTTGCATGTCCAAATAAAAAGTGCACTAATCTATAACAAGGTAACAACAGGAATTTGCTTTCACAGCAGCTTTTACAGTGTAAAATATATAATAGAGACAGAAAAGAAACTTGTATAAACAACCACACATACTGTGAGGAATTAGTGTATGTGTGCTAAACCAGATGGAAAGAACATTTTGGAAAAAAGAATTATGTCAAAAGAAAATTTGAAGTATTGAGAAGTAAATCAGTTTAATTAGGAGGTCTTTAAAAAGTTGACACATGCAGGCTTAGGCAGGATCTTACAAGTAAAATACCAGGTGTTATCTTTATATTAAAAAAAGCGCTTCAATATACAACAAAAAAAAAAAAAAAAAAACTTCCTTAACTCAAAAAGTTTCAATTATGTAGTAGTGAAAGAACCAGTTACAGATGACTCAATCAATAATGCCTGCCAATCTGTAACTAGCCCAACATATTTGTCAAACATTCAGGGACCTCACTCAGTTTGTTCTGAAATGTTACTTATTTGAAAACAGAATTTGGATTGGCTGAAATAAGGACAGCTACACTCCATGTGATTAGTGTAGGAAATTGTAATTTCTTCTAATTAGTTGACAAATCCATATACATTCCTGCTTCACAGGTATTTACATGATATGTCATTAGAAGCATTGTCCATAAGCACGGAGGCAGTGTAGTCAAACCTAACTAAAGCAGTTGTGAAACAGAAATTAAACTGGACTTTTCATGTGGAATAGAAGCATTTTGTGACTTTTCTGAAATAAAAAGTAAACTAATGTCTACGGTTTTTCTGGAGTAAAGTAACAATCATACAACACCATATATGGTGCTTAACAATTAAATATATATTATGTACAGTACTTTCCATAAAGTTTGGGACAAAGACACATTTCTCCATGATTTACCCCCTCTTCTTCACAGTTTCAAACTACAAATCAAACAATTCAGATGTGATTAAAGTGCACACTGCAGACTTACATTTATGGGTATTTGCATACATTTCAGCTACACCATGTAGATATTACACTTTTTCAACATGGTCCTCCATTTGAGGGCAGCATAATTTTTGGGACATAACAATGTTGCAATCCCTTGCATGCAATGACTGCTGGAAGTCTACGATTCATAGATTTTACCAGGTTTTGAGCATCTTTCTGGGGATAGTCTGTCATGACTCTAATGCAGCCATCTTTAGTGACTTCTTGTTTCGGAGCCTTGTTTCCTTAAATTGTTGCCTTAGCATATGGAAGACATGCTAAGTTGGATTTAAATCAGGTGACTAGCTTGACCATTTATGAATTTTCAGTTTTTTAGCTTTGAAAATTTCCTGTGTTGCCATAGCAGGAATTTTGGATTCTGGAACTTGAGCAGATAAGATGTTTCTATACACCTCTGAACTCACTATGCAGGTCTGCCAGCACCAGTGGCAGCAATACAAGCCCAAGCCATAATACTCTGCCACCATGTTGAACAGATGAGGTGGTATGCTTTGGATCTTGGGTAGATCCTTCTCATCTCCACTCTTTACTTTTGACATAACTCTAATACAGGTTCATCTATGTCTTGTCTGTCCACAAGACCTTGTTCCAGAATTCTTCCAGTCTCTTATAAGTACATTTTCGCAAATGTAATCTAGATATCTGGTTTTTGTGGCTAACTAGTGGTTTGCAACTTGCAGTATGGCATGTATTTTTCTGTTCATGAAGTATTCTTCAGATAGTAGTCTCTGATACATACACATCTGCCACCTGAGGAAGCTTCTGCTCTGTTGGACAGGCGTTTGGGGCTTTTCTTTATCATAATGAGGATTCTTCTGTCATCAGCAGTGGAGGTCTTCCTTGGCCTACCAGTCCCTTTGTGATTACTGAGCTTACCAGTGCATTCTTTCTTCTTAATGATATTCCAGACAGTTGATTTGGGTAACCCTAAGGTTTTACTAATGTCTCTAAAGGTTTTATTCGTTTCCAGACTCATAATGGCTTCTTTGACTTTCAATAGCACAGCTCTTGTCCTCATGTTGAACTATGGCAACTACAGACTCCAAAGGTAGTGTGCAAGTAGAAGGAAGTCTAGGTATCTTATTCCTGAAGCAATGAAACACAATAATCACAAACACCTGTGTTGCCAATTGTCCTGAACATTTTGTTGCCCTGAAATATGGGGGCCATGTATAAAAAGTACTGTCATTTCTACATGGTATGTCCAAAATGTATGCAAATACCCAGAAGTTGAAGTCTGCAATTTGCAACTGAATCACATCTCAATTGTCTGATTTGTAATTTTAAACTGTGGAGCAGCTGGGTAAATCAAGGAAAAATGTGTCTTTGTCCAAACATTATGGAGGGCACTATATTTATCTATCTGACTACTTGCATTATTTATGCTATTTTGCATGGGGGAAAGTTATGTTTTATGTGATACCATGAAAATATAAGAATAAATATTGTATTACAAGAAATATTAAAAGAAAAAATAGACACAATTAAAAAAAAATTTGGACATGGATTACATGCGCAACAAGAATGCATCACTCAATCATTTACCAATAAAGGTTTTCAAAGATTACTTACATAAAAAAATTGCAAATGATTTTCTGTCACAGACCAATTGTATATAACATGATACCTTTACTGACAATACCACACCAAAAATGTAATTGGCCAGGTTGCCAAGTAGATAAACCCTGGCTATATAGCTAATTGATTAACTTGGCTCAAAAAAGTTTTCTTCACAAAAGAAGCAGGCTATTAAGTTGGAAAATATGACTAAGTGGCCTTAAAGCATGAAAGGAATAAAACACAAATTATTTAACTAAAAAATTCAAATACACCAAATTAATGAGGATTTTTAAAACCAATCCTAGCAATGAAGTCCTTTTCTTTAAGAAAACATTTCCCAAACTATGCATATTATCCTTAGAATAAATTGCTTATTTTCTAGTAAATCACTTTTAATATTGTTCAGTAAAAAGCAAAGTTCATTCAGTCAAATAGGAATTTAAAATGTCACTTTCTGAAATATTTTACTGACTAAAATTTTTAACAAAATCTTATTCCAGTCTAGTCTAATAATTAAAGTGAGGGCTACTCACTTTGTTGATGTAGATGGGAAATGTCATCTTAAAACGTGAAATGACACAGGAGAATTTATGTTACTTAGGCTAAGCATTATATCTGATTTAAATAAAAAGTGAAAGGTAGGGGGTAGCCAGTCATTATGGATATATGTACATTTCTATCAATCCCAAGATAATTTACATTTAATGATGGAAATTTCAAAAAAGCTCAACTCTGATAATTTTGTACTAAGGACAAGAATGAAACTGGGAATTGCTATGCTTTTGCCTAGATCTGACAGCAACTTGGATTAAAAAAGGAGCAAGAATGTGAGATTTTAGAATTATGACGAAAGCCATCTGCTAATACTTTTTTGTATGATTCCAACTGATCTGTCCTCCATTTGGGCAAAAATGGTTTCATTTTGTTTTAGCATTGTTAAAAAAATCAACTACTCAAACATTTTCCATATTGCCCTGGAAGAACATATTGGCTGTCAATTTTTATTGTAGTCAATTTTATCTAATTTTTTAACTAAAACTGCAGATTTTTATTTTTTGCGAGATTCTGAACTGCTATATGTTGAGTTTAACTTGTATCAAAGCCAGCGAAAGCTGATGACAAAAATTAGCTTGCACCGATTAACATTTTTACATCAAACTGGTGTTTCAATTATTAGAGATCGCTGCCTTGTAGCACAGCTTTAAATCTTTTAGGAATTAGTAATCTGGTCTAAAGTAATTATGATTGGCAAAACTGCGTCAGTATTTGCATAAAACCCACACCCCCACAGATACACAGTCCAGTCCGGCTACTCCCTAGGAGGAAAAAAAAAAAAAAAAAAAAAAAAAAAAAAAAAGACATAGGTAAAGCAGGAGCAGTAGGTAAGAGATGTACCTTTTTACAGTTATTTGGCAGCTTGGAAACAGAAAATGAAATGCAGTTTAATATTAAATCAGACCATGGATACAAAATTAGTTAAAAAATATCAAGGCGCAGGTCTACTCTCAATACTTTTTATGTCAGAAGAAATGGGGAAAGAATGGAAGGAATAACAATTATAATACAGCAAACAGAGAAGTGGGCAATGAAAATTCTGAGGTATAAAAAAGAATTTAAAAAGGTAAAAAAAAAAAAGGACCAAGCAAGTTGAACTCCAAACATATAATGCAGATTTGTTCTACAAAGACATACTGAAAATGCACAGTTGTGAAGTGTCTGCTACATAACTGTGTTTAAATGTAAAGCAGTTTTCCATTTGACAACCCATTCACTAACTCTTTCAATCAATAAATTCATTTCATTTCAGGTAGTTCTGATAAAGTATTTTTGCAAACCAAGCATTATCACCTTGAAAAAACAAGACAGGACAAGCTAGAAAATGAAATATTCATGCCTTCAAAAACATTTTATGCATCATACTTTAAAAAAAAAAAACAAAAAAACACATTACTTGACAATGCTCATTATATATAGGGTGATCTTTTATTAGAAAAGTTTGATTAAAAAAACAACAAAAAAAAAAAAGACTACTAGTAAGATGGGCAAATCTTAACCCCAAGATAAATGAGGCTCAAAAATGAATGGGGAAAAAAAATAAAAACACAGAAAATCAAATGGGGAATTAGAGTAAACTTAAGAAATGTATGTATCATGAGATTCATTTTCCTCCTCAAATGGACAGTGTGGTATTATTCAGTTGATGTAAAAGTAAATGAATCATACTTTTAAAAAAAAAAAAGAAGTGCTAAACTTCGAAAGGATATTTTAAGCCACTGCATATTCACATTATAAATGTTGATGAAATCTCACAAATGCTTTGTAAAGATAAATTGTACATGGCTACTACATACATTAAAGATGTACTAAAGCAGGAAATATTTTGAAGGACCTCTGAATGAATTTTAGAAAAAAGTTGGGGGTTCACTGATACATAAATTAGATTATGAAATTACATTTCTATCCACTATAGCAAATAAGCTATGAGAATATGTGAAATTCACCAGTCTCCTCTGGTCATGTTGGGGAGAATGCACTTGTACAACACATTGCCAAACTCATCACATGACAAAACAGCTCAGGAGCCCAGTTGACAACACCCCAGGTGGACATGACGTCCAGTCCCATGATCCAGAAATGACCCTCCACCAGCCACAGCCATGTATTATGTGGGCATCTCCTTGGTCTGGTCCAGCTGCTCGTGTCCTAAACAATAAGGATGCTGACAGCTGGATCATCTTCAGGGCATCGCACCACATGGCCATAGTGGCATAACTGACACTCCCTCACAAAACAGGTAATGTGTCTCATTTAGGACTCCATGAGCAACCCCTCGTTCGACACAAAGTCAAACCAGTGGCATCCAAGGATGCTTTGAATAGACAAAGTACTGAAGGAGTCCAGTCTTCATTTCAGGTCACTGGATAGTGTCCATGTCTCACAACAATATAGGAAAACAGGGAGCACCAGGACTCTAAAGACTTGAATCTTTGTCCTCAGTACAGGCCCCTGCTTAAGAAAAACTAGTAGCTTTATAACATTTTATTCAAACACAAAAACACACACTTACTTTTATTTACCAACAATGGACAAGTTACAAATATCTTGTTGGATTACTGACGGCGTGCTACAGGCACTTATTTATTCCACAAAAGACAAAAAGTGAATGATCCCAGAAAAATAAGCTGTAAAGAGAATACCTAAATATCTACGTAACACTATGAAGGGTAAGTTAAATCCAGGAAAACTAAATATTAAGATAGACAAATCGAGGGTCGGCTTTATTTTTATTAATTTAATAACAAGTGACATGTAACCCAAACATGTGTTTTGTTTTTCACTATTGCAGGAAATAACTTTATACAGAATTATTTTTAAATATCGTGCAGCATTGCTTTCTGCACAAGACATGTTTACTTTTTTGCAATATTAATTAACTGCAATTTTTGATTGTCCATTAATAAATAAACAGCTAACAATCTCAATTTATCATATGTATGGGCAGAATGATACTGATATTGCACAACCTCCATCACTGATTTATCTCATAAATTACCGTTATAACATTAGTACCAGATTTATTGTTTAATTTAAATTTTTCCCTAAATCAAGCAGCATCAACAGGTAATAATCTTAAAGTGCTACTGAAATCATGTTCCAGACTAAATTTAATAATATATACATTACTTGTGAAATGGCTTAAGTACGATACATATATTCAGGTACAGAATGATGTCATGTGTTGTTTTGGACTGTTGTTTATTTTATAAAGTTCTCTGTGATGGTGTGCTGTAAGAAGTGAGCTACATAAAATATACTATGACTAGTTTACAGTGGGTTTGTGCATTATTGCCATCATTAATAGATAGAAAAGCGTTATAAGAACAGCACAAACAGCAGATATTTAAAAACACTGAAAAGCACAAACCTCAATTAAAACAATTTCAAAACATTAAATCAAATCAGAGGGACTTCAGGGTGAGTGAACAACAGTCTTCGATTAGTTGTTTTACTTCTGATGCTGTTTTAAGATCAGCCCATGCCACAGGGTCCTCACTTTGTTTTAGAGAATGATCTGTTGTACTGGGTAGAGGAGCATGAGGGGGAGATGCGGAAGCTGCTGCTACTTCCCCAAACCTTCCGGTGGCAGGTCTGTGAATTAGCACCTGCCCATCTCCTAGGAGGCCTATTTAGGCACTGAGAAAACCTTGGAGGGAATTAAGCTCCTATTTTATTGGCTAGGAATTAATGAGGAGATTTGTCACTTTTGCACATCTTGCCTAGAGTGTCAATTGCAACGAATTCCTAGCACAGACCGTGCTCCTCTCGTTCCCATTCCCCTGACTGATGTCCCATTTGAAAGAATCAGGGTCGACTTCGTAGAACCCCTAGAGCTCCCAGCCAGAGGACACAAATATATTCTGGTCCTCAAAGATTACACAATCTGGTATCTGGACGCTGTTCCCTTGTGCTTAGCTATTTCTGAAGCCATTGCACGGGAATTGGTAGGGGTCTTTGCACCAGTCGGAATCCCTAAGGAAACAGCAAAATTACTTAAAATTAAGAATCTAAAAACCGCAGTGTATCATCCTCAAACCGATGGGACTCAGAGAGGTTTAATCAGACTCTCAAAAAGATGCTTCGCCAGGTGGTCAGCAAGGATGGAAGGAACTGGGACCAGCTCCTCCCCCTTGTTCTTGTTGCATATCAGGAAGTGCCAAAAAACCTCCGCGGGGTCCTCGCCTTTTGAATTATTATACAGACGACAACCCTGGGGCATACAAGATATTTTAAATGAAGGCTGGGAAAACGAGGTTCTTTGCTCCACAAACATATTAGAATACATCGCACAGTTAAGCGATAGATTTGGAAAAATTCATCCCATACTAAAATGTCACATGGAAGAAGAGCAAGCAGCACAGGTCTGAAATTATGACCGAGTCCTAGTACCTACCACCCATTCTAAATTACTTGCCCATTGGCAACTTCCATATGAAGTTAAGGAGAGGAAAAGACTCGTCGACTATTGGGTGAAACAGCCCAAATGCTGACTGAGCGAACGGGTCTATCATATAAACCTGCTGAAATTGTAGAAGGACAGGGATCCTGATCCCTCCTCCAGCCAGCCCCGCTCACTCTTTGCTTACAAGGAGAACCTTAATTTCGGCCCGGATTTAAGCCCCAAACAACAGCGGGAGCTGGAATCAGTCATCCTGTTCGTCCAGAGATAGTGAGTGAAAAACCCAGAAGGACCTCTCTAACTGTTCATGACGTTGTGACAGAACCTGTGGTTATAGTTCGAGAGCGCCTCTATCGTCACCCTGAGGCAAAAAGAGCTAAAGTGGAGCTTGAGATAAAGCGCATGTTGGAACTAGGAGTGATAGAGGAAAGTTATAGTCCCAGGTCCAGCCCTATAGTCTACATCAATAAGCCTGATGGAAGATGGAGGTTCTACAATGACTTATGTCAACTTAATCAAGTCTCCCAATTTGATGCCTATCCGATGCCACGATCAGAAGACATCCTCGAGGGGCTAGGAAAGGCTAAATACTTGACCACACTTGACATGACAAAAGGTTATTGGCAGTTCTTTTAACGGAATCTGCAAAGGTTAAGAAAGCATTTTGTACCCCTAGTGGACACTGGCAGTATTGTGTTTTTCTATTTGGGTTAAAAGGGGCCCTGGCTACTTTCTAACGTTTGGTGAATAACGTAATATGACCTCATAACTCATATAGTGCTGCCTACCTGGATGACGTTGTCATCTATTCCAGCACATGGAACACTTACAGCAGGTCCAAGTGGTATTGCAGACACTGGGTGAGGCCTGGCTTCAGATTAATCCAAAGAAACGCTTCTTTGGATTAAACAAAGCCAAGTACTTGAGCTACCTGGTGGGTAGAGGTACTGTGAAGCCACAATGTTCCAAAAAAGATTCCATTTTGAAAAAGCCCCATTCGCGAATCAAGAAGCAGGTCTAAGTCTTTCTAGGATTAGTTGGATACTACTGCCGATTTGTACCCCCGATTCTCGGAGAGAGTGGCACCCTTGACGGACTTAACATTGAAGAGGGCCCCGAACCATGCGGTATGGTCTGATAAGACAAAGGCAGCATTTAGTGACCTAAAACAGGCCCTTAAGTCAACACCCGTTTTAAGGGCACCTGACTTTTCTCTGCCTTTTATTCTCCAGACGGAACACTTTGGACACAGGCCTGGGTAGCATGCTGAGCCAGAACGTCAATGGTGTTGAACACACCGATATGTTCCCGAGACGTAAACTGTTGGAACGGGAGACCAGGTATGCAGTGGTGCAGCGGGAGGCTGGTGCAGCAGGAGGCCTTGGTGATTCTTGGCTCTGTAGTTTACCCGTGTCACAGATTAAACACCGTTACAGTGGATGGCCTTACACAAGGAATCAAACCCACGGGTCACCAGGTAATTTCTTGACCTACAGTCTTACAGGTTTTTGCTTGTCCATCGTCAAAGTTCTCTTCACATCAACGCTGATGCTCTTTCTAGTGTTCACAACCTCTTGGTCAGGAATGCACAACCCGATGGGTCTGGGCTGAGAGGGCGCCTTCTCACACACGTGCACATGGGAGGCAGGTAAAGGATCTAAATGAGAGTAATTCTACATCAGACCAGGGGGTGATGGAGTGCGCTGACCTTTTGTCTTGTTTTCCTACAGACAATTCACGGGAAATACAGCCTGGCCCTGTTGATGTTACTTCTGGTTCTGGCCCTTCTGATAACATAACTTCCAGTCCCAAACCCATGGAGAAGGCCTCTTCCAGGTCCATCCCTCTTAATGACATCACTTCCAGGTCCGAGCCTATGGAGGAAGATCCTTCCAGGTCCAGTACCTTTTGACATCATATCCTGTTTTGGCCTTTAACACCGCCATTTAACAAATACAGTACTGTGCAAAAGTTTTAGGCAGGTGTGAAAAAATGCTGTAAAAAAAGAATGCTTTCAAAAATGGGAGTGTTAATTTATTTTCATCAATCAACAAAATGCAGTGAATGAACAAAAGAGAAATCTAAATCAAATCAATATTTGGTGTGGCCACCCTTTGCCTTCAAAACAGCATCAATTCTTCTAGGTACACTTGCACACAGTTTTTGAAGGAACTCGGCTGGTAGGTAGTTCCATACATATTGGAGAACTATCCACAGATCTTCTGTGGATGTAGGCTTCCTCACATCCTTCTGTCTCTTCATGTAATCCCTGACACACTCGATGATGTTGAGATCAGGGCTCTGTGGGGGCCATACCATCACTTCCAGGACTTCTTGTTCTTCTTTACGCTGAAGATAGTTCTTAATGACTTTGGCTATATGTTTGGGGTCGTTGTCCTGCTGCAGAATAAATTTGGGGCCAATCATACGCCTCCCTGATGGTATTGCATGATGGATAATTATCTGCCTGTATTTCTCAACATTGAGAACATCATTAATCCTGACCAAATCTCCAACTCCATTTGCAGAAATGCAGCCCCAGACGTTCAAGGAACCTCCACCATGCTTCACTGTTGCCTGCAGACACTATTAATTGTACCGCTCTCCAGTCCTTCAACGAACAAACTGCCTTCTGCTACAGCCAAATATTTCAAATTTCGACTCATCAGTCCAGAGCACCTGCTGCCATTTTTCTGCACCCCAGTTCCTATGTTTTCGTGCATACTCGAGTCACTTGGCCTGGTTTCCACGTCGGAAGAATGGCTTTTTGGCTGCAACTCTTCCATGAAGACCACTTCTGGCCAGACTTCTCCAGACAGTAGATGGGTGTACCTGGGTCCCACTGGTTTCTGCCAGTTCTGAGCTGATGGCACTGCTGGACATCTTCCGATTTCGAAGAAATCGTGTCTTTCATCTGCTGCACGCAGTGGCTGACCACTGCGACTACAATCCTCAACGTTGCCCGTTTCTTTGTGCTTCTTCAAAAGAGCTTGAACAGCACATCTTGAAACCCCAGTCTGCTTTGAAATCTTTGTCTGGGAGAGACCTTGCTGATGCAGTATAACTACCTTGTGTCTTGTTGCTGTGCTCAATCTTGCCATGACATGAAACTGTCTTCAACAACCTCACCTTGGTAGCAGAGTTTGGCTGTTCCTCACCCAGTTTTAAGCCTCCTACACAGCTGTTTCTGTTTCAGTTAATGACTATGTTTCAAGCTACGTGTGACATTGATGATCATTAGCACCTGTTTGGTATAATTGGTTGATCATACACCTGACTGTAATCCTGTGTACCTATAAGAATTGATGCTGGTTTGAAGGCAAAAGGCAACACCAAATATTGATTTGATTTAGATTTTTCTTTTGTTCGCTCACTTTGCATTTTGTAAATTGATAAAAATAAACAACCATTTATATTTGTGAAAGCATTCTTTGTTTACAGCATTTTTTCACGCCTGCCTAAAACTTTTGCACAGTACTGTACATACACACACACACATACATATACATATATATACACACACACACGTACATATTATATATATATATATATATATATATATATATATATATATATACATATACATATACATATACACACACATATATATACATACACACACAAATTTCAAAAATTCTTTTTTTTGTCTGTCAATATGGGGTGCTGTGTGTACATTAATGAGGGAAAAAATTAATTTAAATGATTTCAGCAAATGGCTGCAATATAACAAAGAGTGAAGAATTGAAGAGGGTCCGAATACTTTCCGTACCCACTGTATGCATGTATGTAAAAAAGTTCTATCTTGGTCTCATCAGACGCTTGAAGGACTCTGAGATGGTGAGAAATAAGATTCTCTGTCTGATGAGACCAAGATAGAACTTTTTGGCCTTAATTCTAAGCGGTATGTGTGGAGACAACCAGGCACTGCTCATCACTTGTCCAATACAGTCCCCACAGTGAAGCATGGTGGTGACAGCATCATGCTGTGGGGGTGTTTTTCAGCTGCAGGGACAGGACGACTGGTTGCAATTGAAGGAAAGATGAATGCGGGCAAGTACAGGGATATGCTGGACAAAAACCTTCTCCAGAGTGCTAAGGACCTCAGACTGGGCCGAAGGTTTACCTTCTAACAAGACAATGACCCTAAGCACACAGCTAAAATAACGAAGGAGTGGCTTCACAACAACTCTGTGACTGTTCTTGAATGGACCAGCCAGAGCCCTGACTTAAACCCAATTGAGCATTTCTGGAGAGACCTTAAAATGGCTGTCCACCAACGTTTACCATCCAACCTGACAGAACTGGAGAGGATCTGCAAGGAGCAATGGCACAGGATCCCCAAATCCAGGTGTGAAAAACTTGTTGCATCTTTCCCAAGAAGACTCATGACTGTATTAGCTCAAAAGGGTGCTTCTACTAAATACTGAGCAAAGGCTCTGAATACTCAGGACCATGTGATATTTCAGTTTTCCTTTTTTAATAAATCTGCAACAATTTTAAAAATTCTTTTTTTTGTCATATACATATACATACATATATATATATATACACACACAAATACATATTGCATTGTATTGTATCAGTGCATAAATTAGGACACATATAAGGCAAGACACTTTGCTATAGTGGTTCAGAAACGTTCTTTACAAAATTAAAAATGACTAAATATTTTACTAAATGAGGCAAGCAAATAAAATCTTCCTTTATTGGTGGGAACTGGATGGTTTTGGATGCATTTATATATAACTCTCTGCAAAACTACTTTCAAAAAGGGGAAAAATAACACCTAAATTAAATAAACAAAAAGTAGACTAAAATGTACAAAAATTAAATCTGAAAGGTTAAAACTATTTATCTAGCAAAGTTAACTATCCTGAAAAGCAGAAGAATGTTATTTTGTTACTTTACTTGATAGAAAAAAATCTCTGAGAAATGAATTACAAAGGGTTTATCACTGCAGATTCAATTTCCCATTTGGATAGAAATTTTGTTAAACATTAAATACCTTTTTATTGAATGCCCAGATCTTGTCCCACTCCATATTCACAACAGATCTTGATCCACCCTGGAAACAACACATTGAAAAAATGTTTTTTAGTAGTTTTACTTTTGTTTAAGGAACACAAGTTTATAATTTGTCACTGATAAGATGTTAAGGATTTAATGATAGATGAGCTAAAAAACAATACCCTGATAAGGAGTATTTTACATATGCCCTTCAATTCCACACTTTAAATATAATGTGGCTCATTTAAAAGACAAAATATTAATACACATCTCCATAAATCAAAGTGTTAGAACAATAAGCAAACTAAAAAGCAAATTTAGAAAACGAGTCTACTATTTCATATTTGAATCAGTACTATTACTTTCTAAAAGTTCAATTTATGGCAACATCTCCAAGTAAGATAATAATTTGAGCATAACAAAATCCTTAACATTTATAGCTTTTGTTAAAAATCACGTAACTTTTTTTAAATATAAGAGATATTTATAAATAGTAAGAGAATATTTTAATAATTTCAGACAATTTAAAAATAAAATGCAAAACAAGAAATTATATTTTCTGTGCATCATTATCACGCATTTGTTTTTTGAAGGAAGATAAACAAATTGTTGCAATTTGCCTAATTTTTATGATAAACGTCTGTTACAATCATATCATAAGGTCAGGCTTTGAAGTGAGTAACAAATACAGCATACATTTAAACTTTTAAAGCAACATAAATGATTGTGCTTCAGCGATGATGAATAAAAATTTACTGGGGTAGTGCTGCTGCCTCGCAGTAAGGAGACCTGGTTTCACTTCCAAGCTTAGGAATAGGCAGATTAGAAAATAACTAACTGACTGATTTCATTACTTTACATAAAAGCTTTACATAAAATAAAGCCTTCAATCAATTATTGATTTTCTTTACATACTTTTAAATATTTAGTATACTTCAAAATACAGTATTAATATACAATTTCGCTAACAATTTTAACTTCATTATTTTCATCTAAGTACCCGCACTAAAATGCAGAAAAGTTTTTTTTTTTTTTTTAAGCTAAGTATACAAAATGGCAGCAGTGTGACTTACAATAATATATATAATATACTTGAATAATAAAAAGGTAAGTAAAAAGTTGACAGGCAATATGTAAAACATTTAAGTGGCGAACGGAATGTATAGTACATTTAGACCAAAGACTACATGAAAACTAGCAGCTAACTGATGGCTGATAGGGTCAGTACTGTTTTGATGTGAAATGATGTCAGAGTAGTAGAAAGTCTGAGCAGTCCTGTGATACTTTGTGAAGACCAAGCAGACACATCTGACCATAACCTACACTTTTCATAGACTTTTTCAGGTGACAATATTCTAACTACTGTACATGCACATAATCTGGCCGAAGTTACAACAAGCTTTGTGAACAAAGGTAAAACAGACAATTAGAATTAAACAATTTCAGTGCATGATTTTTCCATAAATACACTTTTGTGGCAAACTTACATTGTCACTGTTATTTTTGCTTGAATTATATGGGAAGGTATCTGTAGCTTCCAAAATATTTAACCCACATTTAAATATTCATATTTTAATGGAAGCAATCAAACCTCTATTATTTCCTATAAAGACATACCAATGCCATAACTGTTCATGTGCTACAGTGCCCTTGCTCACTTGGCATTATTAAGTTTAATTCTCTCACAAACTGTATTTGTAAAAGAATGCAAGAGAAATTAAACATGAAATGTAACAGATTATTGATATAAAATATAACTCACACTTATCATACTTTTATACTTATTAAAAACTGGTTTTAATTTTAACACACTGATGAACAAATATACTGTACTAGGCTCACCCGCCTTTTAAGGCGACCAACTTTTAAGTTGACCACTTCTTAAGGCAATTCTATATGTAGATCAATCTGATATTTTATACAAATTCATTAATTTGGTTATATTGCATTTGAGCGGTATTACTTTAATACTCATAGTTTGTTATTTTTGTGATGAAATTTAAACTTTTTTTCTATATTGAGGTCGCCCTTTTGAAGCCCCCTGATATTTACTACGCGGTGAGGCATTTGTACTCGATCAACATTATTTCCAGAGACATAATTTTGTCTATTTTTCCAGCACATCGCGCACAAAAGCAAGAGAACGATGGGAGCACCAGAACTCTGCTCACATCGTGTCGCTTCGTACCGCAAGCTGCAAGTAGTAAGTCTGTGATAAGCGGAATACCGCTACGCTTTCCACTCACGGGACGGAAGAACAATCCCGACCGCTTTTATATAGTAAGAAAGAAGAAGAAGATATCGCAGTCTGGAGTAGAAAATCATCTTTTACCTGGAAAAATGAAACTACAAATCCCATCGTGCATTGCAAAATGGACGGGGTGTGTGTGAAACTCCGTGCCTGCGTAGCACTCACGGGACGGAAGGACAATCCCGACCACTTTTATATAGAAGGATACAAGTTTCCCATATGTGACATTTTTATCTGAAGTTTTTATCCAGTTATCTTCAAGGCATGCCAGAAACCATTTAACATCTTTCAATGGATTTATAAAAATAGTGAGAGATAAAAATAAGACAATAATGGTAAAATGTTAACAATACCGCAATTTATCATGTGACAGTTCACTGAACATCTACAATATTTTCTCCTTTAGTGGTATTCTCAGAAACTGTTCTGTTACATAGCAAAGACAAGGAAATATAAGCTTTGGTTTGGCTTTGCTACTGTGCTATTTGCTTTGTTTTTCTTTATTATTTCTTTTTAAGCATATTAAAACATTTTCAGCTTTTTTGCATTTCAATAATTTACAGTTAACTTTAGACTTCTCTTTCTTTTCTAACATTTTAAGTAATTCTGCCTACTAACTTTAAATTCTTTACATATGTTTAGGTTTTCTTTTAAGATTTGATTTAGATTTGACTCCCAAAACTAACTTATTACTGTTAAATGTTTTCCATAGCACTGCAAGATGGTAGACAATTTCATTTATCCAACAGGTACATAAAATATATTATTAGTCATATACTAAGTTGATTGATTAACCATTTCACACTGAAGGCCTATTAGCCAAAAAGGGATGAGCACATGTCCTCTCAGTGAATCACCACCTTATCGTGGTGGAAGAGTTTGTGTGTCCCAATTATCCCTAGAGCTATGTTGTCTTAAGGAATTTGCTCTGGCAGGGTCACCCAAGGCAAATTGTTTCTAGGTGTGGGACACCAACGAGCACAGTAGTAACATGGTTCCATCTTTCAGAAAGCCCAAAACCTGCAAGAGTAGCCATAAGGGTCCTCCTCAGGAACCCTTAAGGGTAATTGTGGCTTGGGTGGGAATAAAAGGCAGTTGCCTTGGCAGACCAATCTGTGACCATCAAAACTGACTCTAGGGACATGAAATGTGACCTCTATGGTGGGAAAGAAACCCAAGCTAGTGCAGGAGGTAGGCAGGTGCAATATAGATATAGTCAGGCTCACCTCAATACACAGCACTGGCTCTGGAACTAAACTGCTGGAGAGGGGATGGACTCTATTTTACTCTAGAGGTATTGGGCAGACGTGGACTTTCTTGTAGCCTTCGGGGTCGGCACATCTGCATGCACATGCACATTAGAGTTTATGCCAGTGGATGGAATGGTCACTTCTCAGCTACTTCAAGTAAGGGGAAGGACTCTGACTCTTGCCTGTGCTTATACAGCTCTGGATGAATTTCTTTTGCATTCCGAGGAAGGTAGGGGACATTGAACCTGAATGGACCATGATCTGTGACCCCACTGCTAAGGTGACTGCAGAGAGCTGCAGAGGTAAGGTCATTGGTGTCTGTTTTGGCGGTAATTCCCAAACTTGGTAGTGGACTCCAGTAGTAAAAGGGGCCATCAGACTGAAGGAGGAGGTCTTTGGAGCTTGCTTTGCCTGTGCGATTTCAGATGCAAAATGGAGCATGGCAATGGCAGTTAAAGAAGCAAAATCTGACATGTAATTCAGGATAGAGAAGCAGGGCTTCGCTCATGTGGTTTATAAAGAGATGGAGTGCTATTCAACTTATCTGGGGATACAGTTGGGTGGAGTTAAAAGCACTTTGAGGACCTCCTAAATTCCACTAGCATACCTTCCTTTGAGGAGGCACAGTCATGGGACTTGGAGGAGGACTCACCGATCACTTGAGCAGTTGATGAGGCGGTTTAAAAAAATAAAATAAAGTTTAAAAACTCCTTGGTGGCAAAGCTCCAGGGACAGATATTTACTCTGAATTTTTAAAGGCTCTGAATGTTGTTGAGCTGTCTTTCCTGATAAGTCTTTTCAACATTTCAAGGAGGTCGGGAACAGTTCCACTTGTTTGGCAAACTGAGTTGGTGGTCCTCATCTTTAAGAAATGAGACTGAAGGGTGCAATCTAGATATAGTCAGGCTCACCTCAATACACAGCACAGGCTCTGGAACTAAATTACTGGGATCACACTCCTCAGTCTCAATGGGAAGACCTATGCCAGGGTTCCAGAAAAGAAAACCTGGCTGTTGGCAACATCTCGGATTCTGGGGGAACAATACTGATTTCGTTCCAGGCGTGTAAAACTAGCCCAGTTTTACCCTCACAGGGATTCCAGAGGGTTCATGGGAGTATGCCCAACAAAAGGCATACAACATACAGTCGACCCTTGACATACGACCGGCCTGACATACGAACAACTTGCTTTACGACCAAAATTTTTGTTTTGATTTACGACCAAAATCTTGCGTTATGACCCGAATGCGGTCACGTGTATCCGCTTGTGCGATTGTAAACAAACAGCCGAGAGCATTCGTAAGCGTCAGTCGGAGCCCAGATACATGTGTTTATGGACGTAATTTCGGTCAGTGCAGTGATTTATCTATATATATAATTCACTAAGACCATGGCAAGCAAGACGCATAATTGCTAAGGAAGGAAGAGAAGGTAACGAAGGTAAAGAAAGCGATCACAATCGAAACGAAGAAGTAAATTGTGTGGAAATATGAGAGTGGTGTTCATGTGACCGATCCCGCTAATACCGTATTTACTCATGTACCACGCACCCTCGTGTAAGATGCGCACCCTAATTTTTACAAAGAAAATTGCGAAAAAAGTTTTGCCCCGTGTACGATGCACGTTGTGATTGTATAGGAAGCGTTTAGAGAGACAGCAAGCACTGTTGTGCGAGTGTGCAAGCAAGCGAGAGAGAGCGCGCGAGTGGGCGAGCAAGCGAGCGAGAGAGAGAGAGAGAGCACAAGTAGGCGAGCAAGCGAGCGAGAGAGAGTGTGAGTGCGCGAGTGAGCCCAAGCAGAAGAAGTTTCCTCGTGTATGATGCGCACCTGATTTTCTAATGCTAATTTTTGGGAAATAAATACGGTATGTACAGCATGCCGAAATCCACCATCTCGATAATGTTACAAAGAAAAGATTTGCATAAGCAGGCTCCTTCTAAACAATAACCACCTTCCGTTTCATTCTCCTCCTCCTCCCTTCCTGCAGCCCAAAGATGTTAAATTAAATGGTAAGTACAGTATGAAATTGTTGTTTCTGGTAGGCTAGGCACTTTTTATAACTTTTTGGTTAGTACGTTAGAAAAATTATTGGTGTTTTGGTAAATTATGCACATTATACAACCATTTTTTATGAAAAGGTTAAGTAAGTGTTGCAGTGGAAGGTTCGGAACGCATTATGGGTATTTCCATTATTTCTTATGGGAAAAATAGTCTTGACTTACAACCAACTTGAGTTACAACCAGCCCTCGCGAACGAATTGAGTTCGTAAGTCAAGGGTCCACTGTACAACCCTTTGGGTGTTCTGTGGGGGTTGCCTCGAGAGTGCAGGGTATCAGGCCAGCTGATGCAGGCTATTCAGTCCTTGTACAACCAGAGTGAAAAGCCTGGTTTACCTTGCAAGCAATAAGTCACATTCGTTCCTGCCAGGACTGCACTTTGTCACTGATTCTATTCATAATTTTTTATGGACAGAATTTATGTGCAGCCAAGAAGTGGAAGGTGTACAGTTCAGTATCCACAGGATCGCATCTCTGGTTTTTGCAGATGTTGTGGTTCTGCTAGCTTCATTGAGCTGTGACATTAGACATGCACTGGGGTAGTTTATGGTTGAGTGAAAATCAGCTGCAATGAGAATCAGAACCTCTGAGTCTGAGGTCATGGTTCTCAGCCAGAAAACTATGGACTGCCCCCTCCAGGTGAGGATGAGCTGCTGCTTCGAGCGGGGAATTCCAGGTATCTCAGGATCTTGTTCATGAGTGAAAGAAGAAAGGAACAGAAGACCAACAGGAGGATCGGAGCGGCAACTGCTGTCATCCTAACAATGTAGCTGAATATATCTTTATAAGCACTTGCATATACTAAAAAATGAAATTGCTTTGCATGGCATTTTACCAGCTGAAGGAGGTGGGAAGTTCCTTCTTGAACTTTTGGGAGTGAAGGTTGTTTCTTATTGAATAGGTAGACACGAATAGTGAGATAACTGCAGATTAAAACAATTTCCCAAAATTTCTGCCCTCTTGATCTCCCATGTCTTTTGCAGACAAGCTCATTTTAACACTAGAATTACCAAAGTTTACGAAAAAACTCATAAACCTGGCCCACCTTAAATCTGTCTGCACCTCTCCGTCAGCATCTTTTTGTGTTGTAAATGTGTCAATAAACCCAAGCAGCAAGCAGCCTGCTATCCCACCCTCCCACCGCCGCAGAAACAACTCAAGCCTTGTTTATCAGGGAGTGAGGTACCTAGAGCTGTATAGGCTAAAAAAAAATATATCGTTACTTGGAACACATGCATTTCATGTGTTCTGTGTCTACAAAGATCTATGCAAGTGTAGGATGACCGGAAATGCAAGAAATGTTGAATACATACCTAAAAGACAAACTTTTTTCAAGTTTTAGTACTAACAACAAAATTTTGACATGAAGTGTATAATGTGTGAAGACTAAAGTCCAAATATCAAATAAACACTTTCACAAAAGATACAAATATAACAGAACAAGTGTGCTTGTGGTAGGATGGGATAGCAGGTTGCTTGCTGCTTGGGCTGATCAACACACTTACAACACAAGACGCTGAATGGAGATGTGTGAAAGGATTTAAGGTGGGAAAGGTTTTTTTTGTAGGCTTTGGTAATTCTAGTGTCAAGTAAGAATTGTGGTGCTAAATTGTCAGGTTTATAACACCTTCTCTTATGCTATTAATTAGAAAAATAAAACTATTTTACACAGATTGAAACATAAAATGTAGACTAAGGGAGAACATCTAGACATTTTTTGGCTAAGACCAACTAAAAAGACGGGATAAAGAATTAATATATAATCTTAATCTTAATCTTACCTGAGCTGCAATAAACTGCTTAAGCCCTTCAACAGTCATACCTCTGCGCAGAACACCTCGGACAGTTGGGAACCGTGGATCATCCCTGAAAATCAGAGACTGGTTATACAAAGTGCACACTGATTAACACAAATAAAAAATTTCTTTCACAATTTTTTCAAGATACAAGCAACATTTGGTTGCCGTTATGTCAGAAGTCTTGTGGTTGCAAAAAAAAAAAAATGCACTCAAACTCACTTTTCACTTAACATTTTCTTCAGAGGTAGGAGAATGATACTTAAGTGACAGTCAATGGAGGAAGAGAAACAAGTATATTTAAAACAGATACAGAGTTTGGAGAAAATATGGAAATCTAACATGAAAAAAGTAGTTCAACTGAACTAAATCGCAGTTACAAATGGATTAATGGCCATTTAGCAGTTTCTGTCAGCTATAAAAGAAGTCTGATTTTGATATGTGATTTTCAGAACATAAGGCAACTTCCAAAATTACAAACAGGTCAAAAAGTCAGCACCAGAACTGCAGTTTCATTGTTCACAAAAATGTGAAAATGATTTAATGTGTTAATGGGAACACTTGCAATAATAATGAAAACATATGTCAGACATACTAGACAACCTGCACTGGCAAAGAAAAATAGTATTTTCAATTGAAAGCTCAGCAACAACAATGGATGAAGTCATTCAAGAGTAATTGACAAATACCATAAAAATACAAAAAATACCACAAAAATTCACAAAGTCATAACTTATTAAAATGCTGCCAATCAGAAACTGCTTGCATTCAAGGTCAGCACACAAAGATAGACATCTTGGGGTAAGATACAGAAAACCTGACCCTTGAGCAATGGAAAAACGTAGCATGTTCTGAAGAATCTTATACCCCTTATTTGCTACATCCAGACAGGTTTATGCTTGGAAAAGGCTAAAGAATACCTTCTTCCCACAATGTCAACTACCAGCTAATAAACATGGTGTTGGCTCTATAATAGCAGAGGCAACTACCTGGTGGGATTCATTAGATTTGATGATTACTCTGTATGGTCACAAAGGAATACACTCCAAGCACTGCCACATCCTCATGGTTCCCTATTCCAGGATGATAATGCTTTTATATACACTGCTAAACTCATTTAAAAGTGATGTAATGAATATCAAGATAAACTCAAATGACTTCCATGGCCTCCCCAATTACCACATCTAAACAACACATTTTAATGAAGGTTTGAGATTGTAAAGAAGATTTTGCAAAATTGCAAAATTTACAAAATACATTCCAATTAGTGAAACACTGCAAACATTAACACTGAGGTCTACGGTGATTACTTAGATTTCAACCAGTCTTAGGTGAGTAGCAAAGCTAGTGTACAATAACATAAAATATATGCGCATTACCATACTAGTACAATCTGTATAAAACACAATCTGAATAAATGCAACTACATCTAAATCATATCATTATTTTTAACCTGAGTCTGAATGACAACAGCAGTTGAATGCCACTCTGGCTATTTAAGTGGCTAGAATTTGAAAGATTGTTTTGGAGCTTGATATTGCCCTTCCAACCCTAAACAATATAAATAAAACACTATCTGTCTGGTGGGTGGGTTATGTGAATCTATGGTCATTCTGGATGTATTATAACTTAAAAACATACAGTAGAACCTTGTCTTATGTATGGGACACATTTCAAACCATTATACATAATGCCATTTCACATACAATAAAATGCCCTTAGCTGACCTCTCAAGCTATCTCTAAAAGTGAGAAAGTGAGGGACATGGAATGAGGCAGGGCATGCATCAAGTCATTCTTATACCACAACATGCCACAGTGTAGGAAAACAGCAAACTTTTAATTTTTCTTTAGTTTTTCGGGATGTAAGGGAGTTACAGTAAGGACCACTCTCTCATTTTTAGATTCAAATAACGACAAAGAAAATAAACAAAAATATATATATTTTTTGGAACAAATTTCCAATTAAGTCATTAACTCTATTAGCTTAAAAAGACTTGATGAAAGAAGTGGCCACCATAAATCATGGAAAATTGCAAGCTGTCACTCTAGTCTGAAACAGTTGGAATCAGCATACTGTAAGTAAAATGCATTCATGTCCTACCAGCCATCCACAAGCCCTTGATCCACAAACCAGGTGAGTTTCCTCTTAGACAACACAGTGTTGTTAAGATTGAGTCGGGCATATTCCCAGATGTAGGGCTTGCGAATCCCCAAAGCATCTATCAACCAGTAGAACTGCTCATCACGGTCATGATACTCTGTAGTCCTCAGGGCATGTGTTACACCTTCAATGCTGTCAACAATTGGGCAAGCAAAATCATATGTTGGGTATACTCTACAGGAAAAAAGAGACAATTTATAGTTTTAATTCCCAGGACTCAATTCAGTCAATTTCATAATTCATATTTACTTATTTGGCCGATACCTTTTTCCAAGACGACTTACAACATTTATGATACAAATGGTTACATTTCTTTTGCTTTTCCAATTGAAGCATGGGCAGGTGAAGTGACTTGCTGATGGCCACACAGTGTGAATAGTGCGATTTGAACCCATAATCTCAGGGGTTGAAGTTTAAAGCCTTAACCACTAAATCACACCGCCTACCAAAGAGTAACACTGTACACATTTCATATTAATATTCTATAGATAACATATATATGTTAACACCCCTGCAAATATGAACTCACCTGCAACATCACAAACTTACAAGTATTCTTAAAATATAAACAACTAATGCTGTCAACAATGAAATGTAAATTAATAGGACTTAAGATTAATTAAATCCTCTCACAAGCCACAGAGGAGCATGGTAAACTCTACACTTCCTGACATCTGATGACACTACTGTTTTGTGTAATATCCAAACACTCAACAGGTCAGTCCAAGGTTTTCAAACAACAACTGTAAGATGATTCCCGGCTAAATGTTATATTACTTAATTTTGTAAAAATCCTCATTTGCGTAAAATGCATAAAATTTATTTGAGCATCCTCTTGTGTTTGTAGAATTACAATTTACAATGAGTATTTAAACTTTAAATGCATAAAAAAAGATGACTCACTAAATAATTCAGAGTATTTAGAATAACATATTGTATACTTAAACAGAACACAAATTTTTTAGGCCGGATTTAAATGCAAGCCATGAAGGGATTTCAAAGACACATATTTCAAATCATTCTCAACATTAAAACTAAGCAAAACTGTTACATTAATTTTGCAAACAATTATTACAGCTACAGATTATGCTGTTCATGTTACAAGGAAGTCTGTCATTTGCTCAAAAGTGTGATAGTCATTACCAGTTGTTGTTGATCACATTCTTTTCTATTTATCTTCTCAGTGCACTGTTGTGTAATTTGGTGCTACGGCTACTGTGGCAAAAGAAACCAGGAACTTACTGAATCAAGCACTAGACTAGACCCTTATATTTTACTACAGTCATATGAACTGTTTGTACATCAGCATCTGGCATATGGAACCACAGAGTGCACAGAAGTTCAAAAGAAGTTAGTAAAGCCTAGGATAGCTGAACTGTGACTCTGCTCTTTACAAATAACAGTGAACCTCCAGAAGTCTGTTTCTTCAATGAATGGTGTTAACAGCAGTTTCTGGTTTCCTCACCTCCACTGTCAACTTGTCATCTTTTGTTATGTGTAACTTAGTAAATATCTTTGAAGAAGAAAAAAACAAAGATACAATATTTTTTGCAGGTTGTGTGTTACATATCCTAAATGTGTTTCTTTTTTGACTTGCTTTTGCTAGTCAACATTTTTAGATCTTCATAAGTCTCAAGCATAAACTTAAAAGTCTCATAATTAGTGTCATTAACCTGTACTTGCTTCCAGTCCGAGGATGTGGCTGATTCTTGCAACGATACAGTGTGGGATCTCTCATGCAGCCATTGTTGGAGTTCATATCAATCTTCGCTCTCATACAGCAGCTTTGTCCATACTCACTACCGTTCTTCATCTCCTCCCACATTTTTAGGTTCTTTTCCACAGCTATCAGGAAAATATTACAAAGAAGTACAGAAACAAATACAGTATCTAATATACACTAGCGATCAAAATAAATTTTTGCAATTTACAAAGTCACTGCTTATCCAAATCAAATGTTATCTCGGCATAAATAGAAGGAACATATTTCATCAGTGAAAACTATCGAAAATAACAAAATAAATTTAAACAAGATAATTGAAGGTGGTCAGTAAACAAAATTACAGAACAAACAGATCACGTTGTACTACTTAACAGCTGGTTTTAATTAGGCAATGTCTTGAAATACCAGGCAACACTAACCAAATAATCAACATTGGTAGGTATTTTACAAGATGGTGTGCCACTCTAGGATAACTGCAATACAGTGCAATACCAGGTTCTTCAGATGAAAGGGAATGGGATGACTATCTCAGCCACTGTAAATTCCAACAGCGTGGCTTCACAAATTTTGAGGATATGGCAGTACAAGAAACAAAGTCATTCAGTCCCCTAAGTAAATACACAAGAAAACAGTGTGATAAGCAGAAACTATCAGTGGAGGGGATCAGTTCAACACCACAGCTGGAAAAGCTCGCCAATTCAGTTCTGAAAAGGGCAAAAATTTATCTTAACATACACTGTCATGTCTTCTGAGAGAATAAGGACTGAAGGCTAACTCTACAGTGACCAAGCTTCTCATCAGCGAGAAAAAAAAGAGCTAGACTAGCCTTTGCTCAGAAGCATTTTGAGTAAACTGAGGAGAGCTGGTCCAAGTCATTTGATTAATGAAAGCAAATTTAATGTAGATGGTTCAGATGAGAAACATATTTGCTGTTGAACTGGTGAAAGACTGAACCCAAAATGTATGAAGAAGTCAGTAAAATTCAGAGGAGGGAGCGTCGTGGTGTTGAGGATTTCTCTGCAGCACGAGTTACACCTGTCATACAGCTACATGGCAAGCTGAACACTAATATGTATCAGAAACTCCTTTAGCTGCATGTTGTTCAATTCCTGCGAGCATCAACTAGCCATTTTTATATACGACAATGCCCTATTCCTCTCTGCAAAATCGGTGAAGAAATTCTTAGAAGCAGAGAACAATGAAGTGATTAAATAGACAGCCCAGAGTCTTGAACTGAACCTGATTCAGAATTTCTGGAAGATAATTGAAGACAAAGTTATGGCAATAATACCCACTGTGTTTGCCCGTGTGTCAAAGTCACAGAAAGCAGGAGCTTCTACACTTCCTACTAAACTTAGAAAGCTGCAGTCGTCAAAAAATATTGACAATATTTAAAAATCACAAGCATGTTCTAATCTAGAACTGATCCTGTTAACAACTGATCTGCAAAGGCTAGGAATATGGAGCAAAAACAAAAACACCCAAAGAAAGGTGAAAATAACATATCAGTCTAACATGACATGGATTTGTCCTTGTACTACAGCATTCAAAGCATGAACTCCACAACAAATATTAATGATACTAGATCACAGATATGGAGAATTATATTATAAAACAATTAAATCTAGGCAAATCTCCATGTCAAATTATCTGGTATGACAATTGTAACATCTGTGCCACATACATGAATGAAACAACTTTGACATTAAAAAAAAAAAAAAAAGAGGGGTTGGGAGGGACTGTAATATGTTGCTAAATAATGACCTGAGCTTTGTTTTTACATTTAGTGGCATATCTTTTTTACTGTCATGTTTTCCAGTGTAATAGTGATGGATGAGGGGTGCAAAAATACAATTATGCATTCAAGTGGACATAAGGTTTTTCTCTTTGTAGTACAAACCCTAAATTTATTTATTATTGTCCTTATTTTTGTTATTGTAAATAATTATACTTTTCATAAATGTTTTTGTATACAGTAATCCCTCCTCGATCGCGGGGGTTGCATTCCAGACCCCCCCGCGATAGGTGAAAATCCGCGAAGTAGAAACCATATGTTTGTATGGTTATTTTTATATATTTTAAGCCCTTATAAACTCTCCCACACTGTTTATAAATATTCCCCGCAGAGTTATACAGCATAATCCCTTTGTATTCTCTTACATATTAGGTAAGATTCATTGAAATTATGTATATAAACACACTGTTTATATACAGTAAAACCTAAATATTATTTTAAAGATATTGAGTGTCTCCGATATCACATATGTTACAGCCATTACGATAGACAGGCCACCAGCAATAAATATGTACAATGCAAGAAAAATAGTATACAGTAAATGTGTGTACAGTGACACTAAACGTACGTACATGTACTAAGCACTGTAAGAAGAAAATTAATTATGGTTACTCACCAACAATGACACGATGACTTGTCCGATAACAATGAGTTTAATTTTACTGCACAACAAAGGAGAGCGTTACAGCCCTTGTAAAGGAGCCACTTCAGGCGATTGTGTAGCACTGCCGTTGTTCTTCTTCTGGCAGTCTTCAATCCAAATCCCTAAAGCAGATTCCATCCAGACTACTGCCTTATTACATCCACTTACAACTCGTTTTGCACCCTGGTTAAAAGGACACTGCGGCCGTAGATCTTATATTCCTTTCCTACTTTTTAAATAAAAAGAATCGTAGCCTTCAACAAATCCAAAACTTTTACCTTTTCGGCAATCGTTAACATCTTCTTCTTGCGCTTGGGCACGGCCCCTGAAGCAGTAGCAGATTGTTTTGGAGCCATAATGAAGGGCTTGACTATGCACAAAGATAAACACAAAAGAGCACAACTCTTTACACAGCGAAACACGTTGATGCTGAATGAGTGAGACGAGACTTCCTGGTTAACACTGCATTTAGCATGCAGGAACTCAACTGCGTGCTCTGATTAGTTAGCTTCTCAGTCAGGAGAACTTAACTGCGTGCTCTGATTGGTTATCTTCTCAGCCATCCGTCAATAGCGTCCCTTGTATGAAATCAACTGGGCAAACCAACTGAGGAAGCATGTACAGGAAGTAAAATGACACATTGTCCGCAGAACCCGTGAAAAATCCGCGTTATATATTTAGTTATGCTTTCATATAAAATCCGCGATAGAGTGAAGCCGCGAAAGTCGAAGCGCGATATAGCGAGGGATTACTGTACAGTAACATCTTTTCATAACTGTTTTTGAACTTGGAAGTGTAAAATCTTGTTACAAAATTCACAAAAGGGAGGTGTGCATAATTTGTTTCATTTCAATTTTTACTGAACTTCTTTCATTACAAATCAAGCTGACTGTGTGGTTACCGTTTGTAAGTTTTTTTTTTTTTTAAAAAGGCATTTTTATAACTGGTTTGAGAACAGCCCGACCAATCAAAGATTTCTGCCAGTGATACACATAAAAAGAAACTGGTTTACCATAATCACTATTTGTGGCTAATAAATAGTTCCTCCCTTGGGCTTGAAGAAAAAAAAAGTCCAAAATTGATTAATATTTTATAACATGGTCATACAAATGAGATTATTTTTACTATGCACAAAAAAAATTGTCAATTAACAATTATTGAGGAAAATAATCATAAAATAAATAACAGAGAAATAGTTATATTGTTACTTATACTAAAATAGTTAAACTATTTTAGTATAAGTAAATAAGACAATAGTCAAAATTGTGAATACTATATTCTTAAATTCTATATTGTTTACAAAACAATAAGAGCAGCTAAAATATAAGTAAAATGGTCAAATTAATATTAATTAATTAAATATCCCATTATAATGCAGGAAGAACAGCTTTTCTGTATGTACACCATGGAGAAAGCTCCTCATAAATTTGGCCAGTAACAATGAACGCCTTTTCACTGGGCACTAATTATGGTAGACAAGCGAAATATCACTTTTTTTGAAAAGAGAGGTTCCATTTAAGGCTCTGCCACTCAAAGGTGTAACCGACCTCCAGTCTATCACAGGCTCTTACAGAAAGTACTGTACTTCTTCCATTATGCCTTCAAGTGAATTTTGGCTGTGAGACACGCTATGCTGCAATACTTTTCTATTTTTAATGTGTCTTGCAGATCACTTCCACAAGTTTTTATCATTTTTAATTATTAATTTGTATTGTCACTTATACAACTGACACATTTTTCTACTGCTCTACTTTTTGGTTATAGGTTTACTAAGGACAGATTTTAAATTCTTTTCCAGCTGCCTACAAATATATTTTGCCCAGATTCAGTTCTGTTTCATTCCTGAACCTAGGATCCCTAATTTGCTGTTTTTATATTAAAACCATTAAGCATTCGTTGTAACAAACAAAAGCCGAGATCTTATCTTAACATAATGGGGAAAAAATGCCATTTTTCTTATTTTCCATTTACAACTTTAAAATCATTTTTGAAGAGCATTTTCAGTGTCAGAAAAGCATCCTTGGCTAACTCAACCTATGTATATCTTTTAGAGGCTGCTAACAAACAATTCCGAAAACACAGCAGTAATAAAAATTAAGTATTAACATTACATGCATTATATTTTGGCTGAATCTGTAAAGGGGGAAAGAATTCCATTTATTTTACTCCTGTATGTTGTTCTTCGTCTACTTGACACTTGCCACAGAAATTGTGACTAAACGTATGCACCCACTCTACAAAATTTCCAAGTTGGGGTTCTCTGCACACTTCATCTGCTTATAATTACTGTGATTTGTTTTAAAATGTTGCTGTGCATTACTTTTTACATGATAGTTTAATTTTTAAGATGCTGTTAATGAAAGTGAAATATTTATGAATGCATAATAATTAAATAATAAAAAAAGTACATTTAACTGAAAAAATAATATTGTGGGAATGCTGAACCATCATGAATTAATTGCAATATGAATAGTGTCATGGGCTAAATGTATTGTATCATCTGTAGTTGGCACCAAGCTTATCTACTTTACAAATGCTTTGTTTATTGGAACCGCATAACTCAATTCTTATCACATTTATTTTCTTCAAAGAATGGCAAAAAAAGAGTTTTCAATTCATTTCACTGTTGTTACCCGTTTCCAGTGAGAGCTGGACTCTGTCAGGGCTCCCCTTTGTCACCGATTCTACTCAGAACTTTTATGAACAGAATTTCTAGGTGCAGCCAGGGTGTTGAGGGGGTCCGGTTTGGTGGACTCAGGATTGGGTCACTGCTTTTTGCAGATGATGTTGTCCCGTTTGCTTCATCAGGGAGTGATCTTCAGCTCTCTCCGAATCGGTTCGCAGCTGAGTGTGAAGCGGCTGGGATGGGAATCAGCACCTCCAAATCCGAGACCATGGTCCTCAACCGGAAAAGGGTGGAGTGCCCTCTCAGGGTTGGAGATCCTGCCCCAAGTAGAGGAGTTCAAGTATCTCGGGTCTTGTTCACGAGACAGGGAAGAATGGAGCGCGAGATCGATAGGCAGATCAGTGCGGCATCCGCAGTAATGCAGGCTCTGCATCGGTCTATCGTGGTGAAAAAGGAGCTGAGCCGTAAGGCAAATCTCTCAATTTACCAGTTGATATACGTTCCTACCCTCAGCTATGGTCATGAGCTATGGGTAGTGACCAAAAGAACAAGCGGCTGAAATGAGTTTCCTCCACAGGGTGTCTGGGCTTTCCCTTAAGGATAGGGTGGAAAGCTCAGTCATCCGGGAGGGGCTCAGAGTAGAGCCGCTGCTCCTCCGCATCGAGAGGAGTCAGATGAGGTGGCTTGGGCATCTGATCAGGATGTCTCCTGAATGCCTCCCTGGTGAGGTGTTTTGGGCACGTCCAACTGGGAGGAGGCCCCAGGACACGCTAGAGGGACTGTGTCTCCCGGCTGACCTGGGAACACCTTGAGAATCTCCCGAAAGAGCTAGAAGAGGAGAGGGAAGTCTGGGCCTCTCTGCTTAAGCTGCTGCCCCCACGACCCGACCTCGGATAAGCGGAAGAAGATGGATGGGTGGATGGATGGATACCCAGTCATATTTCCATTAACTTGTTTTGTCCTAAAATCTAAAATTTTGCTTGATATGTTAAACTTATTTTTCATAATGTTCATCTTTGAGAGATGCTGACACAAATCATTTTACTTTTAATATTTTATTGCTGTATACTTTATACTAATCAAATAGATAAATGAGAGCTGATGTATGTATGTTTGTTTGTCCGCCATACAAATCTGCACCGGGCATCCGATCGCCACCAAACTGGGGATGGGGCTCCTTTGTGACCAGCAGGAGGGTCATGGGGTATGTTTGGTTGGGAAAAATGTTCGTGGTCAAGTGCAGGGCACCTTTTCACTGACACAACATTCGGCACACGGACACCCCATACATATCAGACAAGATGGCCGCACGTTCCAACAGACGTTCACCGCTGTGCCATCTAGCGGCAGCTTTGGTCTCTGTGTGTCGCTCTTTACCCATGTTTCTTTAAATTGCCAAGAGATGGCGGGAAGTGTCCAAGTATGAGAAGGCCGACTGCTTTGATCGGGTGAAGAGGAACTGCCGTATGGATGTAAAATGTCAACGACCCAGTGCACGTGACCGGCTCACACACACCCGCATTTCCGCACGTCACACTCACACTGATAGTGATGTATTTCATTGCCAAAGTCCGTTATATGCAAGCACGTTTTAAAAGAGACTCGCCTTAAAAAGACAGCATCATTCTCCCACCATTTTCCCCAAATGCAGCACCAGTCGTATATCACTTCTCTCTGTAGTTACCATAGACATAGAATTACTAGACGCCGCATGACCAGCAGCATCGTACGTCAACGTTACTGCCATATTGCAAGTGGCACTGCTGTGGTGTGAAATAGTGAATAAAGATGCCTCACGCATGTGCTGCTTGGGATTGTACAAACCGCTGTATGCTCCAAACCAGATCCCGGGGGATTACATTTCATAGGCAAGGCTGAACAATTGTTTTGGTTATATTTGACCACTAGAAAATCCTGTTTTAAAATCTTAGCACTCAAGGACACCTTACAATAAAATTAAACAACATTAGTAAAATTAAAACAAGAGAATGATAAATCAAAAAGCAATAAGTAGCAAAAACACAAAGATAACTGGCAGTAACAGTGCAAAATTCACAATTGGTATGCCAGTTTCAAATGATAAGTTTTGAGGGCAGTTTTAAAATGTGTTATTGAATTGAGCTGATGTACGTATATGAGAGGGAAGAGAATTCCCGAGTTGAGGAGCACTATGAGAGACGCTCGAGCTCCCATAGAACTGATTTTAATGTGTGGTACAGAAAGTAGAGCTGCAGATGAGGATCTGAGTGAGCGAGAGGAGCGTAAGTCTGTAGGAGATCAGTGAGGTTGTGGAGAGTTTTAAATGTTAAAAGCAGTATTTTATATTGTATTCTGTAGTTAACAGGGAGCCAGTGAAGTTGAGAGAGAATAGGTATAATATGTTCAGTGGATTTAGAACAGGTTATTATCCAGGCAACAGAATTTTGAAGAAGCTGTAAGCGATGGATAAGTTTTGTGGGATGCTAGACAGAATAGCGTTACAGTAATCTATATGTGAGGTGACTGGGGCATTAACCAATACTTCAGTACTGTGTTGCGTAAGAACAGGACGAAGTCTAAAAATGTTTCGGAGATGGAAGAAGGCAGTCCGAGAAATGTTACTTAAATGGAAGGAATTATTTAATAATAATAATATTTAATAATTGCCATTATTAGTGTATAAATGGTTATAAATAATTGCATTTAAATGATTCGACAAAATCTGTTGTATGTAAACGATACTGTTTTAAACGTTTTTGTTTTCTCATCAGAAAACCCAGTTTCCACGTCTACCTGTATTAGTTTAAATGGCACTTTTGCCACTCGCAATGTGGCGGATGCGCTGACGTATCATGTCGACGTATCATGTCGCTGACGTATGAATGCGGCGTCTACCTATATATGTCTATAGTAGTTACCATCGCCAACATCCGTTACATTGCATCACGACTCAACACAGACGCTCCTTACAAACAGAGCACCATTCCCTGCTATTTTTCCCAGTACAGTGTCAGTGCTACTCTTTCTCACTGGCTTTCCGTATTTGTGGTACTATTTGCTCGCTTTCCGACTGACAGTTCGATTTCAGTGTTGCTCTTTCTGACTGACTGATGCTATTTGTTCGCTTTCCGAGGTATTGTAAATAACGTAAATTCATCGCACTGTGGTGCTTATTCCATACATAATACCATGTAACACATTATAATTGTCCCGCTTTTCGCTAATATACCCATGCCACAGAAAAAAAGACTTAGAATTGGAAGGTCCACCTCAGATGTCACAACAAAGTCTATTTCAAGGGCGTCTGAAACGCCACAGCACACAGAATCCAGAGTGGAGGTACCTTAAAAAAAAATGTCAATTAGAAAAATGTTTGTTCTGTTTCTTTCATTTGGGAAATTCAACGGTTATAGATTCCCAGGCAATGCTGGGTACTCCTGCTAGTAATCTTCTATTTTTTAATTTAACTTCATGTGTAGGCTACCATTTACATTTATGTTAGTTAACAGGGATGTCACAATACAAGAATTTTCCTATTTGATACCAATACCAGTGAACTTGTTTGATAGTCGATACCTTTCGATACCACAGCAAAAAATGAAATCCCATTCAGTGGCTTTTATTAAGTACCTCTTATTTTTGAAGTGAACAATACTGTACCTTTTTTCTGTAATACAATAATATGTAAATAACAGTAACAACAGCTTTAAAATAGTGGTATATCCATCAAGTAGTTACCCAATTACAATTTAAGTAAATAAGAATTGTCATTCCTAAATATCAAAATACAGTGCAGGGGTTGAATTTCAATGTGTGTCACAGATGGCAATCCCCCAGCGTACCAAATAGGGGGTTCATAATCTTGGGGGTGATTTCAGCATACGGATTATAAATAATGACATCAATCATAAACTACCTGACTTATCTTGCCATATACACATTGTCAGAGAATCAATTTATATTTTTTACTTAACTGAAAAATCCAAACAACATTATATCTGTACCACAGAATAAGTAAATTTGAGGTTAATTCCTAATACTTCCATTTAAACAAACTTACTTTTGTAAGAACATGCTTTAAAAAGTGGTTTATCAGACAGCCACTCTGTTAAGCTTGTAAAATTTGCTATTGTAAGATTTGCACTCACCGGCCACTTTATTAGGTACACCTGTTCAAGTGCTTGTTAATACTAGAATCCCTAAAGCCTACGAAAAAAGTTGTAATGTCGGGCCACCTTAAATTCCTTTGCACCTTGTCATCAGCATCTTTGTTTTGTAAATGTGTCAATCAGCAATTGGAGCAGGCTGCCTGCTCACTCACCCCCTACCGTGGCAGCTAAAGTCAAGTCAGATACTGAAGTCTCTTTATCTGGGAATTAGGTGTCTGGAATTGCATAGAGTAAATAAGATATTATTTGGAATACATACATTTCATGTGTGTTCCGTATCTACAATGACCTGGGTGAATGTAGGATGACAGGAAATACGAGGCAAGAAATGTTGAAAACATAACTAAAACAAACTTTATTCATGTTATAGTAATAATTGAGAAAATGCTGACGTGAAGTATATAATGCATGAAGACTGAAGTCCAAATATTAAATAAACACATTCACAAAAGGTATGACAAAACAAGTGCACCTTTATTCAAGAATATAACTGAAGAAGAAAACCGAAGCCCAAATATCAAGTGCATTGCTAGTTTAAAGGTAAGAACGGCTGTTTCTAAATCAAAAGGTTGTGGGTTTGATCCCAGATCATCTTCATATTTATCATTTTAAGTAGTGAACTGCTATTATTATTACTATTGATAATAAAAACATACATTTGATTGGAGTCTGTAACAGCTGGTGTAAAGTTTTGCTACTTGTAAAAGATATCGTTGAATGGATATAAGCAGACACACAAATGCTGGTGAATCATCTCTGGTATCTTGTTGTTACTTTTTTATATACAGTATTCAGTTTTATTCTTGAATAAAAGCACATTTGTTTTGTTATACCTTTGCGAAAGTGTTTATTTTATATTCCAGTAACCACGTGATATCAAATCTGTCTCTGCCTCTCTCATGCACGCACACACACATCCATGCATGAAAACGCAATTACTTGAAAACAATATGTCATCTGAACATGTTTCTTTTTCTGATCTTGCCCAATCTGCACATTATGGTGCATGGTACTGAGAATGCAGACAGACTTCTTTTTGGGAGCGTACCCAGTCAGCATGGCACTGCCAGATCTAAATACTAATGTGGAGAACTGCTAGCGTACTGAAGTTACTTTAGCTATAGGTGGATGTACCACTTTATTTATGGTACCAACCAGAGTTGTGTTGCGATGCAGCAGTCTGTAAGCCAGAGAAAGCGACGTGAAGAAGTTGTCTGTTACGGTTCTGCCTTTGTCCAGAAAAATATGACCACAGTCTAGGAAAGTCTTTCTCCCGTGAGACGACTTGGATCTTTTCCTAAATAAGGAGTAGCACTGCACATATACTTTCTCTCCAAATGTGCCCAATTTGTCAGGATTGGTTGAGGTGTATTGCAAAAAAAGGTCAAAGGACCTTGGTTGGAAACAGGTGCTCATTAACAGTAATATGTTGCCCTGTAACTCAAAACACAGTTCTCAAAAAAATGTTTCCACATATCCGAGATCACAGCAAATCTGTCATTTTTCACACATTCTGCATGGGTGTCTTTGTTGTCAAAGCACAAATGCAGCATGATAGTCTGATAGCAGTCACAGGGCATCGTATCTTGGATTACCGTCACAATAAATACTTCTGACCAGGCATCAACCACAGTGCCAACTGTGGTAATCCCTGCTCTTGTGAAAAGAATTGAGATAAATGCCATCAACTCAGAGAGGGAGAGGCAAGTTTGTTGTACCACGTTAACGTGACTAAGAGAACTAAAAAAATAAATAAATAAATAAAAAAAGTAACTTTTACATGTATGAAAAACTTACAACAGATGTTCCAGACTCAAATCAAATGTATGTTATTATATAACAGTAATAATAGCAGCTCACTACGCAAAATGGAAAATGCAAAGAAAACCCGGGGAAGACCCCTGTTGATTTAGAAGCAGCCGTTCTTACCCCTAATCCAGCCATACGACTGATATATATGGGCTTCAGTTTTTAGATATTGATAGCAACAGGTAAATAGAATGATTTCTTTTTCATTGATGTTATACTTGAATAAAGGCACACTTGTTTTGTTATACCTTTTGTGAAAATATTTACTTGATATTTGGACTTCAGTTATCACACATTATACAGGGTGGTCCAGATCTAATTATGCAGAACCCGATTGTCTGTATGACTTTGATTTATGCAGGGATGATTCCAGTTCGGCACAAAGACGATTCTTCTTGTCGTCAGTTCGCACACTTCTCAATGGTCCGGGGTTTTTCGGGTGATCTTCTATCTAATAAACTAAATAAGTTATTGCATAATGAAAATTGCATAATTAGATCTGGACCACCATATACACTTCACGTCAACATTTTGTCAATTATTACTATAACATGAAAAACATTTCTGTTGTACTTATGTGTTCAACATTTCTTGCCTAGCATTTCCCGCCATCCTACATTTACCCAGATCGCTGCAGACATGAAACACACATGAAATGTATGTATTCCAGATAACAATATATTATTTATATATATATTTATAACACCCAAATAAACAGACTGGACTTTGTGTCTCACTTCAGCTGCATTGGTGGGTGATGGGATAGTAGTCTGCTTGTACCGATTGACACATTTGCAAAACAAAGACGCTGATGAAGACGTGTAAAGGAATTTAAGGTGGCCAGGCAATAAGACTTTTTTTGTGGCTTCAGGGATTCTAGTGCTAACACAAATATCAAATCAGCCAATCACATGACAGTAACTAAATGCATTTAAGAATGTAGGCATTATCAAGACAATCCGCTGGAGTTCAAACTGAGCATCAGAATGGATGAAAAGGTGATTTAAGTGACTTTGAATGTGGCATGGTTGTTAGTGCCAGATGGACCGGTTTCAGTATTTCAGAAACTGCTGATCTACTGGGATTTACACGCACAAATATCTATAGGGTTTACAGAGAATGGTGAGAAAAATGGAAAATATCCAGTAGGCGGCAGTTCTCTGGGTAAAAATGACTTGTCGATGCCAGAGGTCAGAGTAGAATGGCCAGACTGGTTCGAGCTAATAGAAAGGCAACAGTAAGTCAAACAACCAATCATTATAACCGAGGTATGCAGAAGAACATCTCTGAATGCAAAACACCTCAAACCTTGGAGCAGATGGGCTATGTCGATCCCTTAATGAGGCAGTGTACCCGTCTTCCGATGGATACTTCCAACAGAGTAACGCGCCATCTATCAAAGCTCAAATCATCACAGACTGGTTTCTTGAACATGACAATGAGCTCACTTTACTCAAATGGCTTCCACAGTCACCAGGTCTCAATCCAACAGAGCAATTTTGGGAGGTTGTGGAATAGTAGATTTGCATCATTGAGGGTAGCCGACAAATCTGCAACAACTCTGTGATGTTATCATGTCAATATAGCCCATAATCCCTGAGAAATGTTTCCAGCACCTTGCTGAATCTATGCCATGAAGAATTACAGCAGTTCTGAAGGCAAAAGAGAGTCCAACCTGATACTAGCAAGGTGTACCTAATTTATTTCAGAATTCCTATTAAACAGCCTGTTTTACTGTTTGCAAAATTTTTCTTACATGAGTGATAACATTTGCAGTGTACAAGTCCAGAATTACTTGGACCGTTGTTACCCGCTGTCAATAAATTTATAACTGTGAGACAAAATTACATTCCTGAACGTACCATTAAAATATGATGTGTGCTACCAAATTAACATCATTCTGGACCAAAATTTTTAAATGCCTTTCAGACAGCCTTGGTGTCACAATCCCTCCTAATCCATTAACAGCTGTTTTTGGTGTACTTCCAGATGGGCTTAAAGTGGAGAAGGACTAACTGTATTTGCCTTTACTACACTACTGGCATGAAGACTTGTCTTGCTCAACTGGAAGGATCCTAACTCTGACCCTTTACTTTCTACAACTGTTGTAAGCACTGCCAGTCTTCCCACATCTCACACTCCTACATACATAATTGTGGAATACACTAACTGTAACCACGTATTATATATGATGGCTAGAAACTGCACAGTCACAGTTCATTTATCAGAACTGTGTAGGACACTATGATAAAAAGTGATCAATCTTGTCCTTTCCTTTTATAAATACAAGGCAATACAAGTTAAACGTTTACACCTCTTCTGATCAATAACATTATTTTGCTCTCAAAGCACAAACAAATATGTTTCTGAACTAATTCCACAATTAGACAAAAGTATTTATGTCTACAGCATGGAGCCTCTACACTGGGGATGCAAGTACAGTGAAACCTTGGTTCATGAACGTCTCGGTACACATACAACTCGGTTTACGACCAAAAAGTTTGCCAAACTTTTGCCTCGGTTCACGACCACACACTCATTATACGAACAAGCCAGTTTCCCTTTCGGTTTGTGCGTGCCGATGATTTCCGCACATGTTGCATTGTTCTCGGTCAGATGTGCGTGTTTGCACGTGCGTGCGTGCATTCGATGTGAACTCTTTGTGCTCTATTTAATTTCCCTTCCGGTTCGTACGCGCCGATTACTGTATTTAAGCATGTGTTCAGCCTCTCCCTGTTCATTGTTCTCAGTCAGATGTGCGTGCTTTACCTGCAAACTTTGTGCTCTACAGTATTTTGTGTGCTTTTGCAGTTAACAATGGCTTCTAAGCACTGTAACCTCCTCTCCACCCAGTTCCTCCTCATTTCATGCCAGAACTCGACTCATGCAAGGTTAGTTTTCTTAGTGGTTTATGGTTAGTTTTTGTATTACGGATTTTTCAAATGTTCGTTTTTCGGTTCGTAGCGTGAATTGTTGCAATGTTACTTTTCTTGGTTGTTTATTAAGTTACGGATTTTTCTAATGTTCCTTTTTTTTTCCTGTGCTTAAAACTCGTTTTAAAATAAGTGTTTACAGCGATCGGGTTGTAAGGATATTAGCGTGAACTCCTGCAATGTTACTTTCTTGGTTGCTTGTGGTTGGTTTTTAAATAAAGTTTGGACTTGTTCAAATGTTCCTTTTTTTTCCCCTGTGCTTAAAACTCATTTTAAAAAAAGCATTTACAGTAATCCCTCCTCTATCGCGGGGGTTGCATTCCAGAATCCCCCGCGATAGGTGAAAATCCGCGAAGTAGAAACCATATGATTGTATGTTTATTTTTATATATATTTAAGCTCTTATAAACTCTCCCACACTATTTATAAATATTCCCCGCACAGTTATACAGCATAAACCCTTTGTATTCTCTATGATATTAGGTAAGGTTCATTGAAATTATGTATGTAAACACACTGTTTATATACAATAAAACCTAAATATTATTTTAAAGATATCGAGCGTCTCCAATATCACATATGTTATAGACATTATGATAGACAGGTCACCAGCAATAAATACGTACAATGCAAGAAAAATTGTATACAGTAAATGTGTACACAATGACACTAAACATACGTACATGTACTAAGTACTGTAAGTAGAAAATTAATTATGGTTACTCACCAACAATGACACGACGACTTGTCCGATAGCGACGACTTTAAATTTACTGCACAACAAAGGAAAGCGTTACAGCCCTTCTAAAGGAGCCTCTTCAGGCGACTGTGTAGCACCGCCGTTGTTCTTCTTCCGGCAGTCTTCAATCCAAATCCCTAAAGCAGATTCCATTCGGACTACTGCCTTATTACGTCCACTTACAACTCGTTTTGCGGCCTGGTTAAAAGGACACTGAGGCCGTAGATCTTACATTCTTTTCCTCCTTTTTAAATAAAAAGAATTGTGGACTCATTGATGCCGTAATGGCATCCTACAGCAATATAGCTTTTCCCTTCCTTCAACATATCCAAAACTTTTACGTTTTCGGCAATCGTTAGCATCTTCCGTTGGCGCTTGGGCACGGCCCCTGAAGCAGTAGCAGGAGCAGATCGTTTTGGAGCCATAACGAATGGCTTGACTATGCACAAAGATAAACACAAAAGAGCACAAAAGTTAACTCTTTACACAGCAAAACACGTTGATGCTGAATGAGCGAAACGAGACTTCCTGGTTAACGCCGCGGAATCAAATGTGGCGCTCCGTTGCTGAGCCAGTCAGCACACAGGAACTAAACTGCATGCTCTGATTGGTTAGCTTCTCACCCATCCGCCAATAGCGTCCCTTGTATGAAATCAACTGGACAAACCAACTGAGAAAGCATGTACCGGAAGTAAAAAGACCCATTGTCTGCAGAACCCGCGAAGCAGCGAAAAATCCGCATTATATATTTAGATATGCTTACATATAAAATTCGCGATCGAGTGAACATCAAAGCAGTGCTACTGTTTCTGTGTTGTTTCCCTTTCTTTTTCAGATTTGCATCAGTGATGTGGATTTTATCAAAAACACTGGAATTAATTGCATATCGTTTACAAATTTAAGGCACTAGATTGTAATCATTCTGTAACAATATAATGGTGTATGGAATGGCCAAACTACTCCAACTACCATAGCTGCTTTAATATTGTTGGAGGACAATGCAAATTGAAGAATTAGAAGAGAGTGGATTTATACTTGATATCATTTTTATGATGAAATACATTAAAGTATTTATATTACATTTTACAGATAAATTGTTAACTTAAATACTGCATACTGTTAATAATTAAACATATGGGGACATGGCATCACAGCAGTAGCAATGAGCTGGCATCCCATCCAGGGATTGCTCCTGCCTTGCGTTCTATGTTTGCTACGACTGGTGTGACCCTGAATGGATGGATGGATGGATGGAATAATTTATCATGTATAACAAATATTTTTCAATGTTCAATTAAAAGTTTTGAAGAATCTGCGTTTAAAGCTGGTTTTACATTTATTCTAAACTAGCAAAATACCCGCGCTTTGCAGCGGAGAAGTTGTATATTAAAGAAGTTATGAAAAAAAAAGGAAACATTTTAAAAATAACATAATATGATTGTCAAAGTAATTGTTTTGTCACTGTTATGAGTGTTGTTGTCATCAAGGATAATATATACACACACACACAAACATACACACACGTGTGTGTATATATATATATATATATTTATATATATATATATAACACACACACACACACACACACACACGTGGACAAAATTGTTGGTACCCTTCAGTCAATGAAAGAAAAACTCAAAATGGTCACAGAAATAACTTTAATCTGACAAAAGTAATAATAAATAAAAATTCTATGAAATTTAACTAATAAAAGTCAGACATGCTTTTCAACCATGCTTCAACAGAATTAATAAAAAAAAAAAAAAAACTCATGAAACAGGCCTGGACAAAAATGATGGTACCCCTAGAAAAGACTGAAAATAATGTGACCAAAGGGACATGTTAATCCAAGGTGTGTCCACTAATTAGCATCACAGGTGTCTACAATCTTGTAATCAGTCAGTGGACCTATATATAGGGCTCCAGGTAGTCACTGTGTTGTTTGGTGACATGGTGTGTACCACACTCAACATGGACCAGAGGAAGCGAAGGAAAGAGTTGTCTCAGGAGATTAGAAAGAAAATTATAGACAAGCATGTCAAAGGTAAAGGCTATAAGACCATCTCGAAGCAGCTTGATGTTTCTGTGACTACAGTTGCACATATTATTCAGAAATTTAAGATCCATGGGACTGTAGCCAACCTCCCTGGACGTGGCCGCAGGAGGAAAATTGATGACAAATCAAAGAGACAGATAATACGAATAGTAACAAAAGAGCCCAGAAAAACTTCTAAAGAGATCCAAGGTGAACTTCAAGCTCAAGGAACATCAGTGTCAGATCGCACCATCCGTCGTTGTTTGAGCCAAAGTGGACTTCATGGGAGACGACCAAGGAGGACACCATTGTTGAAAACAAATCATAAAAAAGCCAGAATGGAATTTGCCAAACTACATGTGGACACGCCACAAAGATTCTGGGAGAATGTCCTATGGACAGATGAGACAAAAATTGAACTTTTTGCCAAGGCACATCAGCTCTATGTTCACAGACGGAAAAATGAAGCATATCAAGAAAAGAACACTGTCCCTTCTGTGAAACATGGAGGAGGCTCTGTTATGTTCTGGGGCTGCTTTGCTGCATCTGGCACAGGGTGTCTTGAATCTGTGCAGGGTACAATGAAATCTCAAGACTATCAAGGGATTCTAGAGAGAAATGTGCTGGCCAGTGTCAGAAAGCTTGGTCTCAGTCGCAGGTCATGGGTCTTGCAACAGGACAATGACCCAAAACGCACAGCTAAAAACACCCAAGAATGGCTAAGAGGAAAACATTGGACTATTCTAAAGTGGCCTTCTATGAGCCCTGACCTCAATCCTATTGAGCATCTTTGGAAAGAGCTGAAACATGCCGTCTGGAAAAGGCACCCTTCAAACCTGAGACAACTGGAGCAGTTTGCTCATGAGGAGTGGGCCAAAATACCTGCTGAGAAGTGCAGAAGTCTCACTGACAGTTACAGGAATCGTTTGATTGCAGTGATTGCCTCAAAAGGTTGTGCAACAAAATATTAAGTTAGGGGTATCATCATTTTTGCCCAGGCCTGTTTCATGAGTTTATTTTTTTAAATAATTCTGTTGAAGCATGGTTGAAAATCAATGTCTGACTTTCATTGGTTAAATTTCATAGAATTTTTATTTATTATTACTTTTGTCAGATTAAAGTTATTTCTGTGACCATTGTGAGTTTTTCTTTCATTGACTGAAGGGAACCAACAATTTTGTCCACGTGTGTGTGTGTATATATATATATATATATATATATATATATATAGCTGATTACCCATTGGCTTTGGTCACTGAGTGCAAGGTAAAAAAAATAAAATGTAGTCTATAAGTTATTAAACAGTAAAACATTAACATTTTAAGAAATAAAGATACATTGAGCACTACTGGAGTGGTTTCGGGTAAACTACATTTTAAAGACGGTATAACTCAACAGGTAAGTAGTACTAACAGCAACTAAAATGTATATGGATCATCTCTCGGTAGTAGATCCCTTTTGAAAGGCGCTACACGACGGCTGTGGTATAGAAATTACATTTTCTATGTGAACGTCCAAATTTCTGCCAGTGGTAATGTGCCTTACCGGCATTACCAGCAATTAAAGAAAATTACTTTTGTGTCCTCTGCAGTGTTAAGAGAGAAAGGCTTTGGTTTGGGATAAAAGGAAAAAAAGGTGTAAAGAAAGGAAACTTGCCTTTTTGTTTTATATAGTGTAGAGAGATGTCTTCGCTGACGATATGAGCACCTTTTGGGGACCGTCGCGGTGGGTCTCGTGTAGACTGGAGAGACGTTCCTGCCATTAACCGGCCGGGATGGCACTGTCGGTCGTCCACTCCTGTGCGTGTCTTCCGCGACCTCATAATCGTATATGTGCAAAAGAAAGTAGGAAGCGCCTTAATATTAGTTTGCCGCGGTCTAGAAATGGAATCCCGTGTTTGCAGTTGTCTAAGCTATAGCTCAGGGAAAGGAGGAAAAAATTAAAAGTGTTTACTTTACCTTATATGGGCAGGCACTCAATTAGTGGTAGGCGTGATGACGTGAGACGCAACTCCGCCTACTACGGCCATCGAGCTGAAGTCTATTACAGTATATAGACGAAAAAATAGGTTCCAGTTATGACCATAACGTGATGGATGAGTGAGTGAGTGAGTGAGTGAGTGAGTGAGTCAGTCAGTCAGTCAGTCAGTGAGGGCTTTGCCTTTTATTAGTATAGATGTTTATTGTTTGGTGATTAGTTACATGGAGAAAGAAATGGAAGGACACGAATTGGGTTGTACGTTTGACAAAGACAGTACTTCTGCAATAAATTACTCCATCCAAGGTCGTACACATCCCAGCAAGCATCTTGTGGATGGCAGGAACAATCCCTGGACAGGGCACCAGCTCATCACTACTGTTGCACCACTGTGCCCCCATGTTTAATTTATTCTTTAATGGATTTCATCATGAAAATGATATTAGGTATACATCTTAGTATTCTAAAATGTTCTGAGAGCTGTACTATCATGAATGTGATGGATTCCAAGTGACAATCACTGCCTGCACGCTCCTTTTGGCATAAGAGAAAGCTTGTTTAAAAAGCACGGAGCGATTAACGAACTGGGTAGGGGAACACTTGGAGTACGAAGCATTTAAATGGGCTACTTCAGTTCCGATGGGATTTGAGAAAAAAATAATACTAAGTTCTACTTTAATGACAAAATAGACTACGAGCTTAAAGTGGAAATTTTGCAGTTAAAGTCGACATTTCAATTTTAATCTTGACGCAGACTTTTTTTCCTTCTCCGTGGCCCTTATACACATCTGTATGACATTCGGACAGTGGGTTGCGACTTGCCTTTTAATGTAAACTTTGATATCTGGCCACTTCTTTTTTATTTTAGGCATTGTGCGACTTTCTGAACTTGAACTTTTGAGTCTCTTCACCACGCTGTGACACTCCAGTTCCTTTTGTTGTTTATACCACTGCCTAAGCCACCAAATGGTATGTTTTTCCTTGAGTCCACTTCATTGACCAGGACCTCCATTTTGCAATCTATGAAATTCTTCTTTTTCCCCCCACACTTTTTCCAATGTCTTTTAACAAAACACTGAACAGATGCGGCTATTTATATGGATTTACAAACTCAAATATGTGAAATTTGGGGAGGAGTCAGGATGGGGGTGTAGGTACACGCATGTGTGTTAAAATTCATGATTACTGGGATTTATAAAGGGAAAGTGCATGGAACTTTGCTTACACAAAGTTTTATGCATCTGACTTTTTTTGTGTTTACGCAGATTCCTAGTTTTGTCCTTATGCCATGTATTAATGTGAATTCTATGTAAGGCGATACATGGGGCTCCTGGATTTTAAATTTAATATTTTATTTTTGTCCACACAAACAAGATGAACTTAATTTCACAAGGACAGTTAACATCAAAGTGTCTTCTCTTCCTGAATTGTATCACCTTAAAACAAATATTTTACTCAGCTGAATAGGCTGACTTTTCATCTTCACATTTCCAAAGTACTACTAGCTTATCAAATTCCGACACACAATGACATGCTGCAAGACAGCAACAGGATAGCACTGGTGCCTATAAAAAGTTCTTTCAGGTATAGTTCAACTATAATCTTGGCTGTTTTTTTTTTTTTTTTTAATTTTCCTTATTCAGTTCTGTCATGGTACAACACACACAAGCTAACGGAGAAATGAGCCAATTTTGTTTGCATATTAGAAAACATCCACATTCCCTTTCTTCTGGACTGAGTTGTATACATTGTACTTGGAGGTGATCTCTCACTGGTTGTCATTTCTTGTTTTACAACTTTAAACAAACTTAAACCTATGATTTTTTCAGGGTGTGATACAGTCACAGGAGATATCAAACTACACAACCTGCAATTATGGGAGCTCACCATAACTGCCCCCAACATGCTAAGATTATGTGAATGAAGTCTGCAAATAAAAATTGCTGAAAAAATTATTTAATGTGAAAGTTGCTTCAAGTTTCTATTATGTCTTGGATATTTATCGCCCTTTGTCTATATACAAATTGAATCTTATGTCATTCTTTTATTATTGGATACTTTTGCCAATAAAGTTTTAAATATGCACTGTTCCAACAGTTCAGCAAACTGAGGATACAATTATGCTAAATCTATAGCTGTCACTGCTGGTACAGAGCATTCTCATTCTCCTCACAACTATATAGGTGTTGCTTCCATATCCCAAAGAACAGGTTACATTGAATCTAAAATGACCTGTAAAGATAAGTGTGGATATGTGCAACAGTAGCGCCACATTCAAAGTTGTCTACTACCTTGTTGTTAGTGCAGCCAGGATAAGCAACAGTTCCCTGTAAATCTAAATTGGACAGAACAGTAAAAAAACTGATAGATGGATGGACAGACAACTCAATCATGTCTAATTCAAGGCAAATGTGATAAACCAAAAGTTAAAACAGATGCAGCTCACAACATACTGACTGTTCTCTCTCTCTCTCTCTTTCTTTCAGGCCCCACCTCTTTTGAGCAGCAGTGAGCAGAAGCACAGATCAGCAGCGTCTCCCACACACACATAAAACTTCACAAACACCTGAGTAAGTTCAACTGAAGTAAAGCCGACATCCGATGACAAGAAGTAACCAGCAGTGAAAAGTCGAAGTTGATCACCCAGTGGTGGGTGGAAACAAAGCTGGTCTCCTAGTGATTCAGCTGAACATGGAAAGCACCAAAGTTACTTCAGAAACAGAGAAGATGAACAAAGTGCTAAATGTAAGTTCCATTTGTTCTCTACCCGTCAATGACACGTTTATATGTTGTGTGTCCTGTAGCATGTACAGTACAGGTTTTCCAGGCCAATAATGTAGACAGCTTCACCTGCCAAAACTGTTTAGTTAATTTAGAGTTGGTTGGGAAAATACATGAATTGTAAGACCACGTTAGGAACCTGATAGCAATTAGGCAAACTGAAAATTTGGATTGACTCAGTTTGTTCAGACAATTCAGCTTTTTGTGATTCAGCTTCAGTCTCTACAGGTCCCACTGTAGTCAGTGTGCAACCAAAATTAGCTACACCAACTCAGCCACAGGACAAGTGGGTAACAGTAAGACGGAGGTTTAAGTGGCCAAAATTTAGACCCTTGGCATCCAGGTCACCAATTCGGACCCAGAAAAGATTGCTCAATCTATGTTAAACCAGCAGTTAATGTTAAATGCCATAGAGGCCCAATTGGATTGTATCATCGACAATGAATTATCTACCTTATTGCTCCATGTCAGCACTAACAATATTTATTTAGAGCAATCTGAGGTATTAAAGGGGAACTTCATCTATGCACCAAATCTAAAAGAAAATGCCAGAATTCAATTTTATCTGGCCCCTTACCAAGATTATTTAAGAGGGGATGTGATCTATAGCAGACTGTATTCCCATCATGGCCAGCGAGAAACCTGGAGTGCAAATAAAAGCGTAGTCTTTGTGAACATTTGGGATGTTTTTTGGGAAATGCCTGGATTTTTCAAAAGAGATAATCTTCATCCTAACTGGAAGGGATGTATGTATTTTTATGTATTATCCTAAAATATGGCAGAAAAACTGCCTGGCTGACTGATTATAGCACCATCCAGGCTGTAGTCATTTGATCTTAAATCACAGGCTGTTGTTTATCCCACCTGTTACTTTCCTGAAGCTGTTACCCAAAATACCTGTTGTGGGACTTCCAATAAATTTAGTCATGATTCAGACCTTAAATTACTTGATAACCAAAAAATAAGGTGTATAATTAAACCAAGAGATAAAACAAGACCCTCCACCAGGAACACCTGTAACAGAAACTTAGTTCAAGGTAAAACAAAAAATATAATCACCAGTTCAGAAAGAAGCATGCAGTTTTAAATGCTGCTTATTGAACATTCACTCTTTTGGAAGTAAAGCTGTTTTGGTAAATGATATTATATTACGTAGCTGCTTATTGAACATTCACTCTCTTGGACGTATAGCTGTTTTGGTAAATGATATTATATTAAGTACAAAATCTGATCTGTATCTTCTGACTGAAACCTGGCTTACTAAAGCTGACACGTCACCATATGGATACACATTCCTTCATAAATCTAGACATACCTGTTGAGGAGACGGCCTTGGAATAATTAATTGTGACAAACTGCAAATTGATTCTAAAACTTTAGGTGGCTTCACATCCTTTGAGGCATTCATTTTAAATATTAAAACAGATTCCAACACAATTGTGCTAGTCTACAGACCACCAGGGCCATATTCATTGTTAATGAATCAATTTAGGAATCTTTTATCTGATTTGTACATAAATTATGATCATGTAGTATTGACAGGGGATTGTAATGTACACATTTATGTGGAATCTGACACTTTAAGCAAATTCAGTAGGAATTTGTCAGACTAATAAAGGTCCAACTCATATTCATAACCACACATTTGATTTAATTATACCTTACAAAGTTGAAATTTAAAATTTAAATATTATTCAGGCTCTTAAATTAGAGACAGAGACTGTTAAAAATATTTTAAAAAGCTTGCTCAGTCTAATACTCTAAAATAACAAATAATAATAATAATCCTTGGGTACTGTTTAGAACAGTGGCTAATTTAACAAATGGGAACTCAGATCTACAGTGCAAAATACCAACAGACATTAGCAATACAGATTTTATGAACTTCTTTAATGAGAAAATTAAAAATATAAGATCCCAGATCTCAGCATTACAGTGCAAACCGCATACTGGCTTCGCAGACCCGGTCTCTCACTGCATTCAATATTTTAGAAATTTTAATCCTGTAACAGAGTAAGGAAGTCTTGACTTTAATTTCTAAAATGAAACCTACTACTTGTTCCCTAGATCCAGTGCCAACAAAACTAGTAAAACGCGCAATGGATGTTCTTGCAGCGCCTATTCTTAACATTAACAGTTCATTATTGCACTGCACAGTACCTGATACACTAAAAGTATCAGTCATCAAACTATTAGACCCACATTTACTTAATTATATATCCATTATATTTTACCATTTCTCTCTAAAACATTTGAAAGAGTAGTCGCCAATCAGTTTCAGTCATACCCTACACATCACAGTTCTTTGAGAAATTCCATTCTGGCTTCCACACTGGTCATAGTGCAGAAATAGCACTAAGACATGTTTTAAAAGGCATTCTGATATCTTCTGATGAAGGAAACTCCACTGTAATTATGTTGATAACAGACTTAAGTGCAGCGTTTGACATCACTGACCAGTCAATTTTACTGCACAGGCTGGAAAATGATGTTGGGCTTATAGGTACTGTCCTTGGCTGGTTTAGTGATGAGCGAGCACCAAAGCGTTCGGGTGTTTGGTCCGAACACATCGCGATGTTCGTGTGCTCTACCGAGCACCCGAGTATAATGTAAGTCAATGGGAGACAACCAGGCACCCCCTGCTCTGAAGAGGGGAGGGTGCCTGGTCCATTGGAAAAGGACAGAAAGTGACAGAAACACCACCCAAATGGACCGGGAACAGAATGGGGACGATGTCTGGATGCATCTTGGACTCCCAAGTCGCTGCTGGGAACCAGTTTGTCCGAGTTGTATGCCACTTTTACAGACTGACAAAAACACGGCCAAAACCCCTCAAAAAAATCAATTTTACAGGAAAAATGACGCTCTAAAACATTATATGCCAGTGCCTGCAGGTGAGCTGACGCTCTAAAACATGACGTATTCCGGCCAGCCAATCACTGTAATGCCAGCACCTGACATGGCTACTGGTATTACAGTGAGGGCAGTACTTACCTGCCCCTTGATTGACTGTCTCCAACCCGCGGAATGTGCAGGGCGGAGACTCAAGCATGGCACACAAGCACATGTGGTGCTCGTTCGAGTAGCGCCATGCTCTGAGCATAGCGATGCTCGAGCCGAACACATGTTCGGCCGAGCATGCTCGTTCATCACTAGTTCTTACTTATCAAATCGATTCCAGTAAGTTCAGAAATGTGCTGACAGTACTCCATCATTATACACAGAACTGAGATATGATGTTCGCAACGCTCATTACTGGGGCCTTTACTATTTTCACTTTACATGCTTCCACTGGGATCTATCATTAGAAAATGTAATGTTAATTTTCACTCATACACAGAAGACACCCAATTTAAGACCAAATGAAGTTTCTCCGATGTTGCCTTTAATAATTTGTGTCAGTGAATTAAAGGAGTGGATAGATGAGAACTACTTCTCTTTAAACATTGATAAAACAGAAATGTTAATTATTTTGTCATCATTTAACTCAGTTGGAATCACCATTAATTTCACTGACTCAGCCCTCAATCTAGGCGTTATCTTTGACTCTAGCACGTCATTTAAAGCACACATTACAAAACTGTCCAGATCATGTTTCGTACATCTTAAAGATGTTAGGAATTTAAAGTGTTTTCTAAATAAGCAGGATTCTTTGAAATTAATTCATGCATTTATTTCTAGTAGGTTTCACTACTGCAATCCGCTGTTCCCTGGATCTTCAAACTGTTCTTTATACAGCTTCCAGTTAATCCAAAATGCTGCTGCAAGAATTATTACAAGAATAAGAAAATAAAAACACACAAGTCCAGTTCTTATATCCTTATACTGGCTCCTGGTTAAGTTCTAGGCAGATTTCAAAATCCTCCTTTTAACATATAAAGCCTTACATGGCCAAGGTCCACTTACTTATGTGAATTTATCATGACTTACAAACCAAAATGCACAAGATGATCTCAAGATGCCAGTCTGCTTATGATTCCAAGGATTAATAAAATAACAGCGTGACGTTGTGCTTTTAGTTACAGGGCCCCTAAACTGTGTAATGGTCTGCCTGCTACTATAAGAGATGCACCTTCGGTATCAGTTTTCATATCCCAGCTGAAGACTCAGTACTTCAGTTTAGCATACCCTGACTAGAGCTGCTGATTAAATGTACTGTACATACTGCATCTCTATTGTTAGTCATTAGCACTAAAACATAAGTAATATGATAGTTATAATCTGTTACTAACCTTCACCTATTCTGTTTCTCTTCTTGGTACTAACTGCCCTACTGACAAGTTGTTTTGCTAGCCTAAGGAAAAGTCATTTCTAATGAAGGATCATAAGAATCATAGGGTAGAGGGGTCCTTTCATCGGATTGGCTGTTGCAGCGCTGACTCAGCTGTGGAATGGCCAACAGGGGGAAGGCAGCTTGATGGCCGAGGTATCCAGGACTCTGAACAAATCAGAATTCTCACGTGATATCATCTACTGTTGAATTCTGCTCTGTACTTTTAATATTTCCATTTCCCTATTGTATTGTATTGAGGATTACTTGTGTTCCGTTCTGTGTCCCTTTTTTTTTTTTTATAAAGACACCCACTACACGCCAGACCTACCTGTAAAGGGATCTTTCTTTGAATTGCCTTTACCAAGGTTTCTTTCATTTTTATATTTTTTCCCCTACAAGGGTTTTTTTGGAATTTTTTCTTGCCTTCTTAGAGAATGAAGGCTGTGGGGCTGTCAAAAGGCAGGGCCTGTTAAAGCTCGTTACGGCACTCCTTGTGTGATTTTGGGCTATACAAAAATAAATTGTATTGTATTACTGTATAACAAACTGGTGACAAATTGCGCTCACAAAGCATCCGTGACATTTTTTTTTGTGAATTCACACAACAATAGGATGAAATTAGCAATAATGAAAGCCATTTGTTTTCTATTAGTGTCTTGAAAGAACAAAGCATTTTACAGTTTTTCAAGGTAAACTGTGTGGTATTTGTAGCCACTTATGTACAAGTTATCCCACCAGCGGGACACTGCCACATTTCAAAGTTGTTTGTGGATGCTACAATAAACAAATCAAAAGTATTTTACATAACAGAGGGTGTCTTCCTTTAAATAAATGATTAAATTTCCATGTTGTCTGATCTATTTCATTAGTAAAATATGTGATTTGCACATGTATACGCAGAGGAGAACAGTGTTTCACAACTGAGTAAATCTGTTTTTATCAAAGATACCACCGTCATTGAGCCACATACAGTAAAAGGTTCAGAGCATTCTAGAGAACTTTATGTTCTTTTTGGATAGGACTGGTTTATGCCTTGCTACTCTCTAATAAAGCAAAAATCTAATTTTTGCCTAGTGTCTTTCAGATTGTAGAATCATTAACAGTGACATTTATATAGGGAAAAGAAGTATACAATTCTTTGGACTTTTTTTGGGATCCTTTGAGACTTTCTAGATTTTTTTGTTACATCTTTGAAGCAATTCTGGCAGCCTGCTCACTACTGTACTGATACACTACTGTTCCAGCGCTTTTCTATTCACAGACTATGGGTCTCCCTGCAGTTCCATGCATGTCCAGAGCCTTAGAAATGGTCTTATAGCCCTTTACAGAGATTTCCTTTCATCAAGGAATTAAGTGCTTGTTCAATTGCTGGTGTGAAACTTAACAAGTAATTGTAAGGGTCAAAATCAGTGAAGTTTACATTGATAATGACTGACTGTCACAAGACTGGCATTATTGAATCATAGTTTGATTAATACATCTGTGGGGCAATAACTTCTTCAGATAGTGTCAGCTGGAGTTCAATAACTTTATTCACTAGATACGTAAAAATCATGAAAGAAACGAAAAAGTAAAGAAAAAAAAGTTCAATCTGGTTTCCTTTATACAGTGACGCTTAAAATGTAAAATAATACAAAGAAAAAAATTAAACAAAAATCATAAAAATGGCAAATACTGTTTTGTTGCACTATGTTTACTATGGGGGTGGCACAGTGGTGCAGTGGGTAGCGCTGCTGCCTCGCAGTTCGCTTCCCGGGTCTTCCCTGTGTGGAGTTTGCATGTTCTCCCCGTATCTACGTGGGTTTCCTCTGGGTACTCTGGTTTCCTCCCACAGTACAAAGACATGCAGGTTAGGTGCATTGGAAATCCTAAGTTGTCCCTAGTGTGTGTGTGTGTGTGTGTGTGTGTGTGTGCCCCGTGGTGGGCTGGTGCCCTGCCCGGGGTTTGTTTCCTGCTTTGCGCCCTGTGTTGGCTGGGACTGGCTCCAGCAGACCCCCCCGTGACCCTGTAGTTCGGATATAGCAGGTTGGATAATGGATGGACGTTTACTTTGATAAAGCTCTGCCACTTTATATCAAAAATGTTCCAAGAGGGTTGTTGGCCTTTTAAACTTTGGTGCCATTAAATTTTGGTTTCTGCAAACTGTGCAGGAAACAATGCAGCATGTATTGTTCTTAAATCATTTGCATACTATGCTGTAATTTTATGAGTGTTGTCTCCTACTCTGGGTTAATCTACTGTTTTAAAATGATGAATTATTTATAATTATAATCATTTTTGTAATCAGTTGCTGCAGCTGTAGTGCTATTTTGCCAACAGTTAGCTTGTGAAGAAGGCAGACTAAACTATCCATATTGTATGGTGGCCTGAACAAAGTAGTAACTAGGAGACAGAAGATTAATCATACTAAGGTACTTCAGGAGCCTCATTTATAAAACTTCGAGTTTGAAGATAAACGTAGGTAAAAATCAGAAAAATGTATACGCCCAAAAAAAAAAAAAAAAAACTAAATAAAACCTGACACATGCACATTTCTCTGGCAACCAAGCTGACTGCTGGTCACCATAACAGCGTGCATGCAACAAGAAGACAAAAAAAAATCATTAACACTCATCTGCAATTGGAGATGCCTGTATTATGCCAGAGAAGCTGTGACAGAGTGAAGCTTGGCTAAGATATTCCTGACCTGTCGGCCAGTTCCCTGGGAAGTGACAACAGTGCAAATATGTAGCATTGGCCCTCTTAAAAGGGAACTAAAATATAGTCTATATACTGTATTATATTAATCACTTTTGAGGTATGATAAATTTGTCAATTTGTCACATCAATGCAAACTATAATAACAGCTCAGTAATATGAATTATTATCTGTGCGGATTGTCATTTAGCTGGTTTGCTTGTTTCTCTGAAATGTTGCGTACACATGGATGAGAGTTGCCATAAATATATGCAAGTTACCCTGTTAAGTTTTTTTTTTTTTTTTTTTTTTTTTTATAAATCCTGAAGATTGCATGGGAAGTTGCATACACACATTTCGAGCTTCTTTTTGTGCGTATGTAAGTTTTATAAATGAGGTCCCAGCTGTTTATGAGTATTTAATTACACGAAAAGGGGTATAATCACAATTTGAACGTATTCCTCCTTGCTGTAAAAATATAAACAGTTGACAAAGTTTGGAGAAGCAGAGGATAAGTAACAGTTATGCATACATTTATGACTACAGATTTTGAAGTGATACTTACTGTTATTCCGGTTTTTTGATTCAGTCCTTTGCTCCCTCTCCTGCTTCATTTGCTCAGCTGGAGTGTCATCAATATAAGCCTTGCCCTCACGTAAGAGTTTTTCTGCAAAGTTCATGATAGTGTCAAAGTAGTCTGAGGTGTAGGTAAACTGGTCAGGACGGATCTGTAACATTTTAACATCCTCCAAGATCACCTGTTTAAAAAATAAAGATAAAAATCAATACAATTCTTTGAAACTACTCTCAGAGTAGAACAAACCATCCCCAAAAAGCACACTAATTACTCATACATAAATAATACATTGGTATTCTGAAAGACACAAAAAACTTAATCGAGCTATAGGCAGTTCTCTGTCTATGCTAAAGATGTGCATTCTGACAAATATTAACATTATAGTATCTATAACAGTTAACTGAATATTTGTTCATTAACTGTTCAAGGCAAAAAAAAAAGACTGACCAATATCAACATCTCAAACTGAAAGCTAATTTTCTCCAATTCGATTAATGCCGGCACACTGGTACTGTTAACAAATCAGGCTTTTTTGAATGCTGACATGAGAAAGGTGCTATGTAAATAAAATGCATAATTATTATTATTAACATGTTACTTATTCACAACATACACAAATATGCTGGCACTTAATTACCATTATGTAACATTATGTTATATATTTTTATTTGAGATAGGTGCAGTACTGTTCAAACGAAAGTTATTTCTTCACAATAATGGTACATAATTTGTCACATGAAACTGTACTCTAAAATGAAAAACATTTCTTTACTGTTCCTGCAATTTAAAATGGTATGCAAAGGGCACCAATCCAAACATTAAAACAAAAGCTTTAACTGTTGCAGAATACATCCACTTTGGAGCAGTAACATATTAACAGCTTCCGTATTTCTAATGTTTATTTGTGACAACAAAATTAAACTGGAAGAAGTTAATTTCATTACAGATTCTTTGATTATTTTCTGGAGATAAAGATGTGCTTCTTGTTCACTCGTCTGTACACAGTGGCAATTGTTGGTGGAGTACTGACATTTTCCACCACCGATAACTTGCAGCATTGTCGCAGCATCAGGTTGCATATTTTCTATGTTTTTCCAAATCTGGTTCATCCACTGCAACGGTTTCATGAAAACATTTACATACTACAGTACATAAAATCACAAATTACCTATTTTTTAACAACTTCTTAGACCTTAAAACTATTTTTTTTTAGTTTGCTTTCTATCAAGTTCATTTTTTTTTTTAATTCAAAGCTAACAAAATTTGTAATTGGTCAGGGTGTCCAAACATTTGGAACTTTATGTTCTGACGTGGTTTGTAACACAAAGCTCTGCACAAAAGTGTACCAACTTCTGATAGAGACAAAGCTGTCAGTCTGCTAAAAAATTATAAGCACACATCTGCCACCAAACCAATGTGACTGTATTCAACTCAAAACTTGTGCCACAGCAGGCAGCAATACATACCCAAATCATAATTTTGATATACAATGCCGGTATATGTACTGAAACATATATAGTCAGATTGGCTTGACTGTAGATGCATATTCAAATTCTATTTTTTCTAAATGGTGTCTCATATACACTCAAATTCCACTATACATCAGACTTTCCAACTTCAACATGGTACAAACTCTGACGAATGTCAGAATCAAACTGAAGTAAACCAGCTATTTTGCACATTTTCATACACTGTTGGGTCTGCCATGAGTGTACCACCTTTTGAAAGTATACTTTTTACCAAGGGCTTGCTTTGTACAAGTGTTGTGAAAAGTACTATAATCCAATTCCCTGTTATTTTGAATATGATTTTACCTACTATATCTGAAACGGTGAGCCACAGAGCCAAGGGGTGGGAAGAGGGGTTGTGGGGACACTTTCACCATTACATTCTGTGTTGTTATATTTACATAGCCTCCTATGTGAGACTCACTCTACTAGAGATTAGTAGCATGTTGCATGTTGATGAAGTGCGCAAATAAGAGTTTCCTGGTATTTGGTATGATATATCTAAACAAACAACATTGCATTTAAATTTTTATGAAAACCTTAGATTTTTTAAACACAAGTTAACTGGAGCACCAACAGTTTATTCAGATTTGTCTTTAATCATCTTTATTATGTGTAGTCAAAGACTCTGAATGACTGCAAGTGTAACATTCTCAAACCTGAGCAGCAACAGCTTCTCTTAAAAGATTTTTGGGTGAAAATGATAAATTAGCAGAATTGATTAATCTTACAGAAATGCTTAATTTTTTTCCTCAAAAACAATTGTAATAGGTGTGCAATCTCAATAAAAGATCACATTCTCAGCTTAAAATATGGGAGTATTTGTTAAGATTTTAAGGGTTTTTGTTTTCAGGTTTGAACTGTTTGTCCTTGGGCACCATTTAAACCATAAGAAAACATGCATGGTTTTAATCTATAGAAAATGCTGCACTTTAAAAATTCATGTGGCAAATAAATATAATTTACTGTACAAAACAACTATCAAATGCAGAATGTATCCTTAAAAAACAAAAACACACATATACAGTGCCCTCCATAAAGTTTTGGACAAAGACACATTTTTACTTGATTTACACCTCTGCTCCACAGTTTAAAAGTACAAGTCAAACAATTCAGAATTGATTAAAAGTGCACCTTGCAGACTATCATTTAAGGGTATCTGCATACCCTGCATAAAAATAATGGAGAGCACTGTTCAGTTAAGTACACTGTATAAAATATTTTTTTTTTTTTTTTTAACATGTGTAAATATCAAAATATTGTTGCATTTAAATAACATCTATACATAAAGGAAAATAAAAGTGAAAATTTCAAATTGCAATAATTTATTCCACAAAAATGAACAGATATGTCATTACCATGTGTGAAAAAAGTAAGTACACTCTTGGTTTTAATAGTTGATATTTCTGGCAGAAGCAACCTCACGCAAGTGACTCCTACAAATGTCTTGCAGTATCTGACATGGAATGGAAGAAAGTTTTTCACACTCCACCTTACAGAAGTCTTTCAGATGTGCAATGTTTGGGGGGGGGGGGGGGTGCCTTGTTTGCAGAGCCCATTTCAAATCCCCCACAGTACCTGAATGGGATTCAGATATGGGCTTTGACCTAGCCATTCCAGAACTCTCCATTTCTTTCTTTTCAACCATTCCTTGGTGATTTACTGGTACGCTCAGGGCCACTGTCCTGCAGTATCACCAAGCTCCCCATAAAATAATGTAGAATTCATAATGGATTCAATGATGTTGCGCTGCCTAGGCCCTGGCACAGCAAAGGAGTCAAAAACTATTACATTTACACCACCAAGTCTTACAGCTGTTACCTGGTGGCCAAATAACTCTCTCTGCCTTGTTACTCTAAATTACACTCTTTCAGTTTACGATATAGTTGTGTGTTGCCCGCATCATGTATTCAAAACATCATCGATGTATGATAACATCGAGTTGGGCATTTTTTTCGGTGGAGAGATGCTTGTAGATTACAACTGTGCCTTAGAAAGAATCTATACTTGGTGGGGGTGGTCTAGGGGCGGAGCGGTGGTAGAATGGTATGCAGTCATTTTAGTTTGGGATGCAGTAGTTCTGTGGTCTCACAAATTCCAGCAACTCGTACACATAGCATTATCCAGTAATGATTACAATGATTCAAAGGAGATTTGTTCCAAGTTAATTTAAAATTTCTACCAAACACAATGCTTTACTGGCACAAAGCACTAAAATTAGACCTGCCTCATCATAAAATGGATTTGAATAAACATCTATTAATATCAAATTAGAATGATTTTTTTTAGGAAGATAGAAGTTACTAATTACTTTTATTTACTTGAATACTGTGTCCTCAATTATTCTCTTTCTACCATCTTCTAAACAAAAAAAAAAAAAAAAAAAACTTGGCATGTCTTGGCATGAATTATAATGAAAAAATTATACTTTGATGTGCTTCACTATGGCTTTGCTATAGCATACATTTTGCCTTTTCTTATCGCGCATGCCACAAAAAGCTCATAAAGGCGAGTATTGGTATTGTAAGCTTGCAATGCACACCGTGCATGCTGGAGGACACCACCACTGGCTTACTTAAAACATTTAAGACATTACTTTGATATATAGTGCAATCATTTCATCTCATATTTAATATTTTGTGTACACAGTAGAATTACTTATTTGCCCCCAGACAGTACCTGAAGTGGATCCAAATTACTGGTAGCGCTCTGTTTAGTCAACATCTTGTTCCACCTCCCAATTAGTTATTACATTTACAGGAAGGAACAGGGAGCTCCCTCTGGGAGGTTAAAGCACATGTATATTAGTATATGATATCGAAGTGAGGGAGGTTCTCTTGAAGCTTACAGCACCAGTGGTACAGACTCACTTTACTCACTATTTGCAAGACCAAAAAAGCCCCACCAATACGCCACTTTCCTTGTCCAGCGCCCGAATCTCACTGCATACAAGCACTCTTCCCACTTAAAACTTTGTGCGTAGTGCACTAAACAGGCTGTCTTCCCTCAAATGCACCCCAGCTAAACTGAATAACATAGAACTGCAAAGGTGCACTGCTATACGTCACTGCAGTTTTTACAACTGCTGGTTCTTGGCAGAAGTCACGTGGATCCTTCCCGATAAGTACAGGAATCTCATACCCCTCCTGCTGTGAATACAAGTGCCTGGCAGCTTTCTTGTAAGGCATGCAAGATTAAAAATAAGAAGTGATGACCACAGTTTGGCCCTTTGAGTCTAAGTGTTGATGCAACAGTGGCAAAAGCTACCTGTAGGCCCTGTAATGAAATTCAGCCTCTTGCATTCTCCTCCTGGAATGAACTTGCTGGGGTGGCCTGCCTAGACAAGCTGGCAATTGTTTGAAATCTTCCGCACTTGTAGATGGTCTTCTAAACACTGGAAAGGTTAATTTCCTATCATTTGAAGATATGTTTAAATCCTTTCTCGGATTCATAGGTTCCTATAGCCTTCTTTCTGAAGGCCTAAGAGAGCTGGTTCAATTCTAGGCATGATAATAATAAATCCTTTAACTACAAAGAGCAAATCAGACTAAATGTCTGAGGTTTAAATAAGACAGGCTCTTCCAAAATCCTCTCTAATGATGTTCTAATGACCAGAACCTAATGTTAGGTATTTAAGATAATAAATGTAGGGGTGAACTTACATTTTACAAATGCAAAATCTGTATTTCAGTTTATTTACTGTATAATGGACAATAAAATGTATATGTGACATGATGTTTGTTATATCATGTTACTTTTATCCACAGATACTGTTTGTCAATTACGATCAAATCTTGAGAAGTTCACATTTGTTTCAAAAGACAAAACATTCCATGGGGTGTATTTGCTTTTCCACCTGACTTTAAAATAGACAGAGCCTTTGCAAGCTAAACAAATGAAATAACAGAATTAATCAAAGGTTAAACTTTGATTTTCCTTAAGTACTTCCAATTCTTTACTTAGTACAAATGAAAATATAAGCTAACCATATAAAAAACAAATAGGCTTCCTCTAGAAGTGACAGGTGTTTAGACCTTTTCAATTGTTAGCATTAACATTAGTAAAGTAAGCATTTCTTATCAAAATTTTTCCATCACACAAATTATATTTTTGCTGTGCTGCTGGACATTACTTTATTCCATGTGATATTTATTTTGAGATAAGGCAAACCTTAAATACAACCAGCATGTAACTAAAGGTAATGTAAGCAGAATTTATATGAGGGCTTGAAGCATTAAGGAGTGGCCAATGAATACTGTACGTACGAGTACTGGAGACATTTAACTTGGTTAATTATTCATTTTATCGTTGGTAATGCTTATAATTAACTGAATAATTCAATAATGTTCCTATTTTATTTTCCTTGCCTTTCTCTGTTGTAGGAAGTATTCTCTGGCCATTAGACTTAGAAACTGAAGCATACTTGTTTTAAGGAATAGAGTATTACAATTTTTGATAAGTACAATTTAATAACTGCATATATTGTACATTGACATATAAGACAGGTCACAAGAATGGCTAGACAGATAAACATATAACACAGAAGAAGCTGGCTGTTTACTGGGTAGTGCTCTAATTTATCCTGGCACAGATAAATAGTTTTACAACACCAAGTCTTTGAAGATGATATCCAATGTTATGTGGAGTCCTTGGTTTTGTTGCTGCTCCAGGTTCAAGTGGAGGAATTCTCTCTCTCTCTCTTTGTGACAAGAGAGTCCTTCTGTCTGTGTCGTACGGTTTTTTGATGCATCATCTGCAACTTCATAGGGAAATGCAGTTCCCTTAATGACTTTTGTATAAGATGATTCCAGTTAACTTACAATTTTGTTGTTTTTTGTATTTTATGCCTAGTCTCCTCTAAGTTTTCTGCTGCCTGATTTTCGAGTACAGTACTCATTTGGTAAGGGGTAAAAGCTACAAGACAGAGCTATGATGAGTACAAGTGTGTAGGGACTGTTATTAGACCAATACAAGTAACAATAAATCATGTAAGAGTGTCCCTACAGAATAAAAAAAACAAAAAAAAAAAAAAAAAACAACTTTGTATACATCTAAATACAGGGTGGGGCATAAAGATCTCCCACATTTTTAAGGGGTATAAAAAATGAACAAAGCTATCTAAAACAAATTGTATATATTTCTGAAAAGTATGTAAAAAACAGTTTTGTTGTAATGGGTTTTAAAAATCCTATCAGACAAATGGCAGCCATCATTGGCAATACATTATTGATAACGTTCCCGGAGGTCCTCCTACACTCTCCGGGTCATGTCAGGCGGAATGGCATTGATTTCCTGTCCGGTCCTTTCCTTCAAGTCCTAACGAGATCAAGAACGATGTTTGAAAACTTTTTTCTTTAGGTATCCCCAAAGGAAAAAGTCACATGGGCTTAAATCTGGTGACCGTGCAGGACACCCCATAGCTCCCCTTAAAGAGATCAAATGCCCAGGGAACATTTCCCTCAAAAATCCGAGCAAACATCGTGGTGTGTGAGCTGTGGCCCAGTCCTGTTGAAACCACATATGCTCTGTCCTAGGTCTGCCAGGTGATTATTTTTTCAGTGTGGACCCAGTTGCCCGAAGGTTAGAAATCCATAGCAAAATCTTCTTCCAATCTGGTACAGATGCATTTTGACCGAGAGCGAAGCGTGTACGGAACGCTCTCTGCATCGCTTTTACAGAACAGTTGTTCTCATAATACACTTGAACATCAAAGCCCCAATGTTCACCGGTTCAACTCATGATGGGTACTGAAAACGGTAGAACCTAACCTACGGAATGAGACTGTTTAACTATTCTAACTACAGCCCACACAGTTCTCCCTCGTAATGTGGGAGATCTTTATACCCTAGCCTGTATATATGTTCATTTTAAAATATGAAACATTTCATCTTCAGTTATTGACTGACAGTTCTACCATACCCATTAGGACTCATGTTATATTAATTTATTCAGAATTTCTAGTTTTGTTCTAGAGACTTTAGAATTACCCAAAATCCTTAAGTGGAATACATTTACTTATAGGTTTTTTTCTTAATATGTATAATAATTTGGCACATTTTTTCCTATATGCTTAATGTGTTGGTTGATGATTTGTGAATAAAACAAAATTACAAGACAAATAAAACAAAATGAATTACAAATTTATGTAAAATCAGATGACATTAATGTTAATAAACAAACCAGAAGAGATATTTAACTAGGCTTTTTATGTGTCAGAAAGTCTTTAGCCCCTTGATACACAAGTTTATACCAGATTCAAGGGATCTTGCATAGTGAATTAATTGCAGCGTTTACAGGTAAGAAGGCAAGAGACCTACCTGCATATGTGAATATGATACTGGCAAATGCTAGAGTGGAGATAATTGTTAGATCTGAACAAATGATAGAGTTAAGCATAGGCTGCCAAATTTGCAAACCAAATTTTAAAAGCTACAGGTTTAAAAACAAAAAAAACTTAAAAATTGTGTTACAGCCAAAAAACAAATTTTTCACTATGTAATATACCAAGTGATTTGGATCTACGTTTGTAACATATTAGCAAAAATAATGTCTGTCCTGAAATAGTGTCACTACACCAGGGTGAAAAAAACTCCTGGAAGGTTTTTTTCCAGGTATATCTGAATCACTCTTCTGCCTCAATTTAAACTGCCTTTCTTTGTAAGATTTAGACCCGTTCAATTGTTTATTTTTTCCTTAGCCAGCAGCCAAAATAATGTTTAGGATGGAAAGTGACCCAACAGATGAGCAGCTAAAACAAGTATCTCAAGCTTAGTTCCAGGACTCCATCCAATTTTTTAATCAGAGGCCAAATCTTGCTGTTATTCTATCACATTCTATCACCCCTTAGTGCTCTCATCCAAAGGTTTTTTTTTTTGGCAAGTGGACCATCCAAAGGTTTGGTGAATAAGAGCCATCTTTTTCCATTCCAAATATTTCAATGAAACAGATATGTACGATGGACAAACAAATATAAATGTAATCTCATTAGCTGGTCAACTGTTGGCTCTATCTTACTGCTCGTCTGCTGGTTAAGGAGGGAAAACAAAATCTGACTTTTAAAAAGGAAGCATAACGCAATCAAGGCAAATGATGGCTGTTCCTTTAGAAGCTATTTTTATTTATTAATTTTAAAAAATAGCTGGAAAACAAAAACTTGAAGCCACTTCAGCCCTATGGGATCCAAGTTTGACACCCCTGCATTAGACAATAGAGGAGGGAATATTATAATAAAAAAAAAAAAAACACATCATAACATTAAGTAACTGACCTTTTCAAAGTCCTCTTTTTCTTTTTCAGGGTTGGTATCATCAAAACGCATTATCAGCTTGCCTTTGAACTGCACCTGATAGTGTTGGTTCAGAAGAGCTGCTTTAGCATGACCAATGTGCAGGTAGCTGCCAAATAACACAGAAAGTGTACTTTACAGACATAACAGCAGTAAAATTTTCTTAAAACAATGTTAAACTTTGGGCCTCAGAAACTGATAAAGTTATCTACTAAAAATTAATATAAAAATAATAAAATAAAAACTGGTTGTTTTAAGTTGTACACTTAGCCTGGAGAAGGACATGCATTACAACATTATTTGGCTATAGAAGATTGTTTAGTCAAAGACACAAGAAAAATGAAAAGGCAGGATGTATCAAGGTTAATGATCTGGAAACCTAGTTGACACTTTTTAAAAATTTATTTCAGACTACCATCCATAATGAAACGGTATTTTCAATAATCAAATATGAATATTATCTCCAAATTGTACACGTGATTTTCAAAAGTGATGACACAACTATCATATATGGCTTGTTTGTAATGTGATCTACATCAAAAATCTACTCGTTTATTTGGCATTACACATTATGTTGTGCAATCTGCAAGAGTTCCAGCAACAAGGCAAAGTACTGAACACAAATGCTACAAACATAGAATACCCAATGCCTTTATCAACTTTACAACCCCTACAAGCCCAGGAAAGCATTTAAAACAAAAAGAGCATTTTCAGATTTATCCAAGTTAGTACAGTAATCAGGGACATGAGAGAAGTAAGCATGTAGAGATCAAGTAAGGTATTAAAAGATGCTGGACTTGTTAAGAAGGAAGCAAAATAAAATATCCAAGACAGTACCAACATAATGCCAAGGCACAAGACGAGGTAGCAGTGGTTTGACTTTGTGTTGAACAAGTGGTTGCTAACGAAGTCCCGATTGAAGAGCATTACTTGCATTGTGAGGAATTGTCAATTACAGCACAAGGGCCATGTAGTGCGACTCCCTGAGGGTGATGCAGCTCACAGGATCCTCATTTTTGAGGACCCAAGCAGCTGGACTAGGCCAAGGGGAAACCCACATAACACCTGGCTGTGGGAGATAGATGGTAATTTCCAGCGGGTAGGACTGGACCGTGTGTCTGCCGGGGTGGGGGGTTTGTCAACAGGGATCCTGAGCTGTTTCGGCATGTGGCGGTTCCGGCAAGGTGCTGTACCAGTGCATGCTCTGTAACCTGACCTGACCTGAGGCCTGATGCATAACACCGTGCGTAGAATTCACACTAAAACATGGTGTACGCACAAAAGTAGAAATGTGAGAACGCACAAAAAAAATCCAAATGCATAAATCTGTGTGTACGCCAACTTCCACGTTCCTCTGCTACATAAATCCTGGTCTGCGTGAAATGTAAAGCTCGTGCACGCGCCTGCCACCCCTCCCAGAATTATACCTCTTTGAATATGCAAATCAATATAAATAGCCCCTTATGTTTTTCATTCTGTGGAAAGACAATGGCAAAAGCACAGGGGAAAATGAAGAATTTCAGCAAATACCAAGGAGAGGCAAGGAAAAACGTACTATTTGTTGGTTTAAGCAGTGATATCAACAACAAAAGGAAGCTGATCGAGTAACAAAGTGGCAGAGGAACTCAAAAGTTCAAGTTCAGAAAGTCACAAAGTGCCCGAAATAAAGTGGTCAGATATCAAAGTCACTGTGAAAAGGCGAGTCGTAGCCCACCATCTGAGTGTCATATGTAAGTGTATTAGGGTACAGAGAAAAGAAAAGCAAAATAGGGAGACAGCTGAAAAAAAATGTCCAAATGTCAACTTTAATCATGTTTATATTAAAGTAGACAGTCATAAACCAGCTTAAAATCATTTAACTAGTTTCTTGAATCCTCTCGTAACTAAAGTAGCACGTTAAATGCTTCATATTCTGTATGTTCTTATATGTACTCTGTGTGTGTAAATCACTATTTGCTTCTTAATCGTACTTTCTCTTACACCGACAGGACACAGAATACATTACGTTCATGATGTTACAGCTCTCTGAACAATTTAAATACTAAGATGTATACTTTATATCATTTTCATTTGAAAACGAAAAGATCGGGTGTAAATTTATGTTACTTGTAAAAGTTAGCTTTTTTCACTTTTATTCTCTCAGTCATGTTCATGCTCTTCCTCCCCTCTTGATCGGACCCTAACTAATAGCACCAGCATAAATTAACATCCAATCCGACGGTGTTAGTTTTCAAATAATATTGCATTAGTGCGATGATGTTTTCTGATTGGTACTATTCAGGTCATAACAATGATTTCTTTAAAATGTCACATACAGTTGTCTCTTTCTTTTTTTTTCCCCCAGTGCTGCGCTGACAGCATGCACCAGAAGTCGTGAGCTATTTCAGTGCGTGCAGGAGCACGCAGGTGGCTGGTTGCTTCTGCTAAAACAAGCTTGACCTGGCGGCGATCAACACACATGTACTGTGCAAGGCATGTACGGAGTCCACTGGGAAAAGAGCGTTCATGGCTCACCTTGTAGAGGAAAATTCTTTCCTCTGCATGTCCTGGAGTCCTGTGCAGACTGTGCAAGATCGGGGAAAAAAAAATGCGGCTACTGATTACAAGCGCAAGAAGTGAATGAATATGAATAACATGAATAATGTTGCATCTGTGCCACAATGTTTTCCGAAATGTACTATACAGGTCATAAAATAAATAATTCCAAATATCATATATACCTAGGTCTCTGTTTTATGTCAGTGCAGCTTTGACATCATGGACCATAAGACGCATACTAATTCAACGTAAGCAGGAACACTCAATAAAACTGAATAAAAAAATTCAAGTGACAATGAGATAGGAAGAAGGCAGATTCACCAGCGTTTGTGTGTCGGCTTTTATCCATCCAAATGAGAGAATTTCCAGTTGAATTGTCTCAAAACACCACTCACATCTACAATTATTCCCAGTTTCAGATAAAAATGAACAGCATCAGATCCCTGGGGGATGGGTGGGCGGTATGTATGTATCGTGATCGTGACTGAGAGAATAAAAGTGAAAAAAATAAACGGTAACTTTTACAAGTACTATACATTTACAGCAGGTGTTACAGACGCAAATCAAATGTATGTGTTTATTGTATAATATTAACAATAAGAGCAGCTCTCTACTCAAAACGGTAAATATACGAGGCAGTCAGGATCGAACTGGGGGACTCTTGATTATAAGTCAGGAATTCTTTCTGCTGCGCCAGAGAATTTGTTGCATCATCTTTGAACCTTTTGTGAAAAATGTTTATTTGATCTTTGCACTTCAGGCTTTACACATTATATAGTTTATGTCTTCATTTTGTTATTTATTACTAAAATATGAAAAACATTTGTTTTAACGATATGTTTACAAAGATTATTGTAGAAACGGAACACACATGAAATGCATGTGTTCCAAATAACGATCTACTATTTCCATTCTAAAACTCCAGCAATTCACTCCCAGATAATGAAGGCTGGAACAGGGAGAACTTTGTGGCCGTTCTGCGCTGGTGGGGGAGATGGAATAGTAATTCAAATGTTACTTGAGTAAATGATAAATAACTTTAAGGATGTTAAGAAGCACACAAAGTAGCGGGAAAGAAATACAAGGAGCAAGCAGAAAATCTTGGAAATCCCATAGAACACTCGTTAAGATGGGTGCTACTTACAGTTGTGTTAAATTAACAGATTATATAATCTCAAGCCAAAAAAAATTGTAGCAGTAACTCACCCACTAGCCTCAGGAGGGAACCTTACAACTACTTTTCCCATTTCAGCTCCAGGAAGTTCAACAAATTTCCCAACATCCTGCTTCTTTTCTGTCGTCTGAAGAACAAATAAATGCAGGTCAATATTGGTCCATACTCCTATTTCGGTTCAAGATGTATAATCAACCTTTATATTTCCCTGATGTGCAAAGACTCATTCCAGTTATATTTAACCATTGTAATTAAAACATAAAACACTAAAAACTTTCACAAGTAAATACCTTTCCACAGCAGAATAAACAAAGTTTATGGCAGAACAAGGCACATGCAGATTTGGGAGTTCTGGGAACATGGATAGGGTGCTAAGTCCATCACAGGACTTAAAAACACATACACACAAACACACACACACTCACTCATTAAAAATAGGGACACTTTAGAATTGCCAATTAACCAAACTTGTAAGCCTCTGGTGATGTGGGAGCAAAAGGAAAAAAACTTATAGAAAACAACCAGGTACAGGCAGTCCCCGGGTTACGTACGTGATAGGGATTGTAGGTTTGTACTTAAGTTGAATTTGTACGTAAGTCGGAACAGGTACATAAATTTAATAAATACTATTGTTGACCAACTGTAACCAAGTGCTCTGCCAATGAATGATGGAGTTTCACCTCTCTCTGACCTTTTTATTATTTCTACTTTATTTTCAATGGTGATGTTTTTTCTCTTCTTTACTGTATCACCAGCACTTGCATCAGATTTGTGTTTCAGAGACATTGTTGAAGGGTGAAGACAAAAGATTAAGATGAGCTCTTCTACACAGTACTGTACACGCTATCACAGCAGGAAGGCACCAGTCGTCTACACGTTTGATGTACTGATGAGAGACAACTTCCTGCTATGTACGTAACAGTACAAGCAGGCTTGCTATTGAGAATGAATGGGGGCATCGACGGACGGTTCATCACCAGCCCACCTCACAGTCACCTCCACTAAAGTATGCTGCCTGCAACGTCCACCCACCGAGAACGAACACGGTGCGGCCAAAGGCGGGTAGTGAATCGCCCCCATTCAATAGGCAGCACACTACAATGCTACCCCCCGCCGCCCCGTTCACCCCTCAATAGCCTCCGTTCAGCCACAACCGGGTCACCACTTGCAGCATTACCAGCTGCCCACCGAGAACAAATGGGGCAGCCGCGTGTGGTGGACAGGCAGTGAAACTGCTTGCTGCCGGGAACCGCCCGAGGGACACTACACAAGCAGCAAAATCGCCTCCCTCCAGCCTCTATCCAGCCACCGCTTGCAGCATTACCAGCCGCCCACTGAGAACGAACAGGGCAGCCGTGTGTGGTGGGCAGGCAGTGAAACCGCTTGCAACTGGGAGCCGCCTGAGGGACACTACACTGCACTGAAATCGCCCCCCTCCATCCTCCGTCCAGCCACTGCTTGCAGCAATCCCAGCTGCACACCGAGAACGTACGGGGCAGCCGTGTGTGGTGGGTGGGCAGTGAAACCGCTTGCCACCTGGAGCCGCCCATGGGACACTACACTATGTGGACAGCAAAATCGCCTGCACTGAAATCGCCCCCCTCCAGCCTCCGTTCAGCCACTGCTTGCAGCATCCCCAGGCCGAAGATGACGGAGCGGCAGTTACTGAGGAGCATCCGTCGCAGCTGCGGCCCGTTTGCACATTGTAGGTCGGATATCTGTAACCTGGGGACTACTTGTATTGGAACTAAACCCAGGACACTGCATATGTGAATCAGCAGTCCTATACACTCTGCAACTCCAGAGAAAACATACATTTAAAAAAATATATATATGTCATGAGAATCAAGAAAAAACATGTTTCTGCAGTCTGTTCTTTCACTATCATTTGCATTATGATACTCTATTATTGAGCCCCTCAGACTAAGAACTGCCCGTAAATGCAAGATAAGAGTTACTCACTGGTTTGCTCTGTGGTTGAGCTGATGCACAGGTCCATTTACTGCCAATGGATTTGAAGACTTCATGATTACTTAGAAAGCTGAACCAGCGTTTAATGTGGCAAGGAGCCTGACCCTCTGAGAAATATTTTTGCCAGGTGCTATTTGCTGTTGAGAATAACAAAAGATGTAAATGAGGAGTGTTGGAACATCTTTAGTAAGATCGATGAGGCGTTCTCAAAGTTCAGCTAGTCAACCTGAACAGAATTTTATTTATTTTTTTTTTTTTAAAGGCAGGCACTAAAGCACAAAACCACCATCAACCTTTTAGTTATTTATTGCCATGAATAATGCAACCTTAGAATTTGATCTTCTCAATTGGCATCAACTGAAATTCTAGAAGCATGCTCTGACTATTACTTGAGAAATTTATTAGTTGTCAACACTTAATCCATCTTAAAAGGTAAGAAAACAAAAAAGTAAAAGCCATTTTGATAAGGCTTCCTTAAAAGTTCACCTTTGAGAGATGACCACACACAGAAGTCAGCCAGAGAGATGGAATTTCCAACTAGAAATGTCCGGAGAGAGAGAGCACTGTCCAGTTCCTGCAGAGCTGAGCCCAACTGGCCTGACAGGTGCCTGCTGCTAAACTCCAACCAATGGTCAATCTTCAGAAACAAAATTAACAGGTGGATGGAAGTACTTGTAACAAGCACAATGATACCATGTTTAGAAAGTAAAAAAGCAGAAAAGCTCAGAACAACAAACAGAATATAGAAAGATAAAATATTTCAGACAAGCATAAAATCATTAAAAAGCCTAACACATTATGCAGTTTTATATAATTTTCAAAGTTAATTTCAATTCCTATTAAAATGTTCAGAATATGAAATTATTATTCCTCAAAACTCTTAAAAACTTGTATGAGAGGCTACTGAGAAGCCAACCAGTCTGAAGGTGATACAGAGTTCAAAAGCCAAGTATGGCATAAAGATGGACCAGTCAACCATCTTAAGAGTTCTGAAGAACATAGGCCTATATGGAAAGGTTGCACAAATTTAGTCATTATGAACATGCAATATCTTAAAAGCTCACATTGTTGTATCATTTTAAAACATCAAGGATGTTCGATGCTATCATAGGGGGGTTGTTCATGCATAGAGAGATGCTTGAGGATTACGAATAATTAGCTGCTTTACTCATAAATATTCAGTAATGTTATTACGATGACTGAAAGGTGATTCCATCAAAGTTTTTGTTTTTTTAAATTGCAATGCTGTATTGGTATAGAACTGTAAAATTAGATCTGCCTCATAAAATGGATTTGAATAAATATCTACCAACAGGAAACTAGAAGTTACTATAATGAAACATTGCATTCTCAGTTCTTTTTCTACCATTCTCCAAATAAAAAGCGACTTGGCATGTGCTTAAAAAAAATATCATACTTCATTGTTTCAATGTGGCTTGTCTATAGCACATATTTTGTCATTCATTATCATGCAAGCAAACAATCTGCAAATAAGCGCATGATGCGGAGTGTTGATTGGTATTGAAAGCTTGCAATGTACAATATGAATATGGAAGGATAAGGGCACAGTTGGCTCCAGCTTAAAAAAAAAAAAAAAATTTAAGGCACTGACTGTTTCGGTATACTTGTACAGAATAATCAGTTTATTTCAGATGTATTATCTCAACTACATAGCTCTATAAATTCCTATTTGCCCACAGCAGTGTTTCAAGTGGAACCAAATTACTAGCAGTACTTTGTTCTGTGAGTGTTTTTTTTCCTAATTCATTATTACTTTTACAAGACAGGGCAAGTGACTCCATCCTTTGGAGGGTGGAGCATGTGTATATTAGTATATGACATTGAAGGGAGTGGGGATCCCCATGAAGTATTAAACGTCACCGTTACCAGATCACTTCAAACCAGGGCTGTGGAGTCAGTAGGCAAATTCTTCGCCTCAAACTCCTTAGTTTCTAGTACTTCCGACTCCAACTCCCCGAATCCTCTGTATTTAATATGCTAATGTATTTTCCATGTTGATTGAAGATAGGCAACATACATGTCATTTACTGTAACCACAGAACTACTGTCAAGGAAGCTGACTCTCTACCGTATTGGTCATTTAATAAGGTTTTATTTATTGTTTTTATAAAGTGGTAAGTAGTAGCATGCATAAAAATAAGAAACTTTATCAGTTCAAAAAATATAAACCACATTCTTTGGTAGTTTAAAAAAACAAAAAACAAAGCTTAACTACATGAACAAAAAACAAAAACAAAACCTGGAAATCCGAAAACAGTTTATATATTAAACTTGGAATATAGTTGTAGAATAGAATAGCTGTTAACTGAAATCCAAAATTAACTCAATGCAGTGTTCTAAGAAATAGAATTGCTTCTGTCTGGGTGGGTGGCATTGCTCTTACAGTTCTAGCCACATCACTAATAATCTCTGGTCCAACAAGGATGGCTTCTTCTACAGTCAGTTTCGATGAGTGCTTCTTTAATTCTTTAAAAAAACTCCTGCTGAATTCTGCTTACTTGGACATTTACTGGTCATTTACCTTTCATGCATAGGCAACGTTGCTTTGCTTTTAAAACTTCCATTTTGCCCAAGTAGGAATCAAAGTCTAATTCTTCATTTGAAGAGGATGATCCTGAGTTACCAGTGGTTATAGCTTCATCCAGTGATGTTTCAGGTAGTAGTAATCTCTTCATGCAAACTGCTACATCACAGAGTGCCTTTTTTCCCATTAGCAATCTGGTCACTGCTCAACAAAATTCGGCTCATTGGATCAACATAAATAGCAGCTAACAAGATTTGATTATCCAGTAAGAGAGACTCTCTTTTCTTATTGAAGATACAGTGCCATCAGCTATTAACCCTCCATTTTTGTTCAGGCAATATATCAAGCTCTTCCATTCCAAGAAAAATTTACCAGGTGTTAAATCTTCATATTGCAACCTCTTGGTGACAGTAAAGGGGTAAGAAAGTAGACTTTTCAGTTCTTTTACTTGTGCCCACTGGCTTTCGGTTAATAAAACATTTTCATTGTCCAGTTCAAGAAAGTCTGAGTTCAAGCAAACGCTTTACCATCAAATAAGTGCTTCCCCAGCGTTGTCTGATCGAAAATGGCTCCTTTTCCTGCAAGTCTTTTCAAAATGGCATCTGTTTTAGAGGCCCTGGCTGCAACAGTTACTTGCCTCAATTTGCCAATTAGAGTAGCTGCATAACGATCTTTCAATCCATCTCTTATTGCAAGTTGCAAAGTATGAACAGCACAATGCATATGTTGAATAGTAGTAAGCTTAGGTGCTTCTTCAGCAACGTTATCCAAAATTTCACTATTATCTTCGGTTTCACTTTCTACAATACTTGCAGAACTGTCTTCCTCTAATATCAGTTTGTCACTTTCTTCATCTACTTTATTTATTTTCTCAATTGTGCTTTAACATATTAGAAGCATTATCTGTCATGATACATAAAATTTGTTCCTTTGTAATTTCAAAATCTTCTAGAACAGATGGTGCAAAGTTATGCTAAACTTCAGCCCTGGGTGGGAGAATATGTGGAGAGTGCAGACAGAACCCCTGAACACACATGAGGCCATAGCACACACCTACATCATTACACTTGTTTACACTCAAATGACCTTGTTAAACACATTATACTGAAATAAAATGTAAACATTTTTTGTAATGTACCACAATCCAGATTACAATATGTGAATGTCAGGTTGTATAATAGCTCAGCTGAACTTCACACTAGTAGTAACACAACTATGCACTGGGATTTATTCTTACATCAGAGAAGTAATTATGACTATTGTTTGTGAAATGGGACATTTGAACTTGCTGTATTTTTTTTTCATTATAAATTAAATTTATTAGGAGTCGGAGTGGGTACATTTTTGCCAACTCCGACCCCAACTCCAGGTACCCAAAACTGTCTCCAACTCCACAGCCCTGCTTCAAAAACCGCCTACAAGACCAAAGAAGCAACAACACTTTCCTTGTCTGGCGCCCGAATTTCACTCTACAGATTACATAAAATATATAGGCTCCAGCTGCCCTGCAACCATGTTCAGGATAAGCAAGTTAGAAAACGGGTGGTGAATGTAAAATACTGTAACACTTCTGACAAGTTGCATTAGCCTGCAGATCATTCATTCACTTTATCAATTGACATTACATTATGCAAACAAACAGCTTCAGGCTGACCCCGTAAAACAGGCAAACCAGAAAAAGTCTCAAAAGAATTCCATCTTGTACAGCTACAGCAAACAATCATTTTAAGGATAGTGATCTACTTTAAAGAGTGAAAAACCACGGGCACTGCAGAATCACTTACCTGTATTTTCCCATTCAAACTTCGAGCATGACACACTAAACAGGCTCCATTCCCTTAGCTAAAGATCACTAGTGCTAAAGAGTATAGCTCACAAATCTCATGCAACTCTTGCTGTGAATAGCCCTAGGATATTATGACATTTGAAATTTAAATCAATTAGAGTCAACCATAAAATGTTACATTTTAGTACACTTTTCAACCAGCTAATGATGCTAATAGAAATAATAATAAAGCTTATAACAGCAAATGTTACAAGCCAAACAGAACTAAATTTTTTTTTTTTAATTTTATTGGTTTTATTGTGATCATTCCATACAAATAGATCAATTTTCACAAAAAAATTGGATTGAAAACAAATCAACCCCCACCCCTGAGAAAGAGAGCATGGCCAACAGACTAAAACTTAAAAATAGTAAAAATGAATAAATTGATGAGTTTATTAGACAGATACAGATAAATGGAGACGAAAAAGAAATGGGGAGAGAATCTACTTCCTCAGTGCTTTAAAAGTTTATTCTAAAATATTATTGATTAGATCCTGCCAGGTTTTGAAAAAGTTCTGCACAGATCCTCTAACTGAGAATTTGATTTTTCCAATTTCAAATAATATAAAATACCAGTTACCCACTGACTTAAAAGAGGAGAGTTAGGATTCTTCCAGTTTAGCAAAATAAGTCTGCGGTTTGTTTGTCCTTCTCCACTTTAAGCCCATCTGGAAGAACACCAAACACAGCTGTTAGTAGATTAGGAGGGATTGTGACACCAAGGCTGTCTGAAAGTCACTTAATTTTTGTCCTGAATGATGTTAATTTGGTGCAGGCTCAAAACATGCGACTCAGTGAGGCTGGAGCTTGACTGCAGCATTCACAGGTTGGATCTTGCCCTGGAAACATTTTGGACAATTTCAAGCGAGACAGATGTGCTCGATATATAATTTTGAGTTGAATAATTGTATGTTTTGCGCATATGGTGCTCGAATTAATTCTCTGCATTGCTACTTTCCACTCCTTTTCTGATATGTTGAGTGAGAGATCCTTTTCCAATTGCCCTCTTGGATCTTTGAAAGGGAGGGACTTTAAAATATTTTTATATATTGCAGAAATGCTGTATGAGTCCTCGAGACTGAGCAATATTTTTTCCAGCTTAGAGGAAGGTGGGAGATGGAGAAAAATCGGGCAGGATCTGTTTGAAAAAGTTTCTGATTTGAAGATAGTGAAAGAAATGTGTTGCTGGAAAATTTAATTTGGAACGTAATTGTTCATAGGATGCAAAGATGTTGTCTATAAAAAGATCTCTAAGCAATTTAATCCCAAATGTTTTCCAAGTATTAAAAACTGCAAGTTTGCAAGGGTTGAAAAAGGTGGTTCTCATGCAGAGGTGCCATAGATAAAAGATTCTCCATCTTAAAATGCTTTCTATATTGGTTCCACATTCTGAGTGAGTGAAGCACAATTGGGTTATTAGTATATTGCCGATAACTTGCATTTATTGGGGCACAAAGCAGGGAATATAGAGAAGTACTGCAGGATTTTATTAATATTGCGGATCAAGCCTGTCATCTATTTGTGTCCAGGTTTTTATAGCTTGTATGTTTACTGCCCAGTAATAAAACTGAAAGTCAGGTAGAGCCATGCCACCTTCTGTCTTGGGTCTTTGTAGAGTCGCTCTTTGGATAAGTGGATGTTTTAGGTTCCAAACAAATGAAGTTATGGTTGAATCTAACTGCTTAAAGAATGATTTATTGATGTATACTGGAATGTTTTGAAATAAAAAAAGAAGCTTAGGAAGGATATTCATCTTCACAACATTAATTCTTCCAGCTAGAGTGAGATGGAGAGTTGACCATCTATGCAAGTCTTGCTTAATTTTTTTCCATACAGACAGTGAAATTTTGTTGATAAAGAGCCTTATGTTTACTTGTGATATTTACCCCTAGGTATTTAAACTGATCTGCAATAATAAAAGGGAAGGTGTCCAATCTAATATTGTATTGCTGGAGAATTCACTGGAAAGAGCACACCTTTATTCAAATTAATTCTGAGACCAGAGATCTTTTGAAATTCTTTAAGTGCTATTAAGATTGCATGCACAGTATTTTGTGGGTCTTATATATACAAAACCATATCATCTGCATATAGAGAAATTTTCTGTTCCAGTCCTTCTCTGATAATCTCCTTTATCTGATAAGCATTTCAACAGTGAACTGCCAGTGGTTCAAAGGCGATTGCAAACAGCAGAGGTGACAAGGGGCATCCTTGTCTGGTACCACGTTCTACTTTAAAGTAGTCTGAGCAAATGCTGTTAATACAAACTGAAGCTTCTGGATTGGTATACAGTAGTTTGATCCATGCACAAATATTCAGTCCAGACCCAAATTTCTCTAATGTAGTGAAAAGGTAGTTCCATTCAATCATATCAAATGCTTTTTCAGCATCCAACAATAACAACAACTCCGGGGTGTTTGACTTTGCAGGTGAATATATTATATTAAATAGGCGTCGGAGATTGGAAGCTAAGTGTCGGCTTTTAATAAATCCAGTTTGATCTTGTGATATTACCGAAGGCAGCACTTTCCCCATCCTTCTAGCTAGGACTTTGTAGAGTATCTTAACATCATTATGCAGAAGTGAAATTGGTCTGTATGATGCACATTGTAATAAGTCCTTGTTTTGTTTAGGAAAGACAGTGATTAATGCTTAGCGAAGAGTTTGAGGTAGAATTTGGTTGTATCTAGCTTCTGTAAATGTTGCTAATAAGAGGGGAGCTAGCCAAGTGGAGAATTTCTTATAAAATTCGACAGGGTAGCCATCAGGGCCTGCTGCTTTCCCACTCTGAAGTGACTTTATAGCATCTAGTAATTCTGATAGCACCAGAGGTTTATCCAGTTCCTTGATTGTGTTTTGTTTTCTTTGAACTCAGTAGAATATAAGGATTTATTGTAGTCTCTAAATGTGTGCATTATATTTTTATGGTCAATGACTATCTCCGTTCATGTTGGTGATTGCTGGGATTGTATTGCAAACTTCCTGCTTGTGGATTTGTTGAGCCAAGAGCTTATTAGCTTTCTCTCCGTGTTCACAGTAATGATGTCTTGATTTAAAAATGAGTTGTTCAGTTTCTTTGGTTGTTAAGAGGTTGAGCTCTGAATGCAGAGCCTGTCTTTTCCTATGAAGAGCTTCACTTGGACACCTGGCATGTTCTTGATCTATTCTAGTAATTTCGCTGGTTAGCTCTGATACCTCCTTGGTTTCTAATTTATTTCTGTGGGAAAGATATGAAATAATCTGTCCTCTTAAGTAGACCTTTAGAGTTTCCCAGAGTATTCCTGCAGAGACCTCTGAGGATGTATTTGTCTCTAGGAAGAAATTGATTTGTTTTGATATAAATTCTGTACAGTTCTCATCTGCTAACAGAAGTGGGTTAAGGCTAGGGCTGCAACTAATGATTATTTTGGTAGTCGACTAATCGTTCAATTTATTTTTCAATTAGTCATGATTTTTTCATGCCTGACTATTTTGATGCCTGCAACCTATGATTGCACATCCTGTTCTGGGCTCCAGTGCATGTCTTACCTCATCTGCTCACATGTGTCAACCTGTGAAAATCACCCTGCTGTCTCTGCATTAACACGATTAAAATTAATAATAATCAAATTAAAATAATAATAATCAGATGTTTTTATATTAGTGTGACCATCACAATAAAAAGAAATACATTAAACAATACAAACTAAAGTGCACTTAGTCTTTAAAAAAAGTGTATTTAACTTAACCAAAAAATACATCGTTAAAACTGAAACGTTTTCATATTTTAGTAATAAATGACAAAATGCAGACAAACTATATAATGTGTAAAGCCTGAAGTGCAAAGATCAAATAAACACTTTCACAAAAGGTTCAAGGACAATACAATAGCTTCCATGGTGCAGCGGTAGGAATTGCTGACTTATAATCAGGAGTCCCCTGGTTCGATTCTGACTGCCTCGTATATTTACCATTTTGAGTTGCTCTTATTGTTAATATTATACAATAAACACATACATTTGATTTGCGTCTGTAACAGCCACTGTAAATGTATAGTACTTGTAAAAGTTAACTTTTTTTTCACTTTTATTTTCTCAGTCATGATCACGATACATACTACACTACCGCCCCCCAGGGATCTGACGCTGTTACTTTTTATCTGAAACTGGGAATAACTGTAGATGTGAGTGGTGTTTTGAAACAATCGAACTGGAAATTCTGTGATCTGGATGGATAAAAGCTGACACACAGATGTTGGCGAATCTGCCTTATGTGTATCTCATTGTCACTTGATTTTTTTTATTCAATTTTATTGTGTTCCTGCTTACGCTGAATTAGTATGCGCCTTATGGCCAGTGATGTCAACGCCGCACTGACAAAAAAAAACAGAGACATAGGTATATATGATATTTGGAATTATTCATTTTATGACCTTATAGTACAATTCGGAAAACACGGATGCAACATTATTCATATTCATTCGCGTACCTTCTTGCGGTTGTAATCAGTGACTGTGTCCCCGCCCCCACCCCGATCTTGCCCAGTCTGCACAGGACTCCAGGACATGCGGAGGAAAGAATGGTCCTCTGCAAGGTGAGCCATGAACGCTCTTTTTTTTTTAGTGGATCCCGTACATGCCTTGCACAGTACATGTGCTTTGATCACCGCCAGGTCAAGCTTGTTATACAACAAGCAACCGGCCACCTGCGTGCTCCTGCTAGCACTGAATAAGCTCATGCCTTCTAGTGTCAGCACGCGGCACCAGGTGAAAAAAAAGAGACAAATATATGTGACATTTTGAAGAAATCATTGTATGACCTGAATAGTACCAATCAGTAAACATCATTGCACTAATGCAATATTATTTGAAAACCAACAGAGCAGGTGTAAATTTGTTACTTGTAAAAGTTTTTTTCACTTTTATTTTCTCAGTCTTGTTCACGCTCTCCCACCCCTCTTGATCTGACCCTAAATAACTAACTAAGCCAACATAAATTCTCAAGAGACGGCGGCATCACAGCTCCAGGATGCTTGCGTTTCAGAGGTTCTCGCATCGCTGTGGTGCTACCATGAAAAGAAATCTCCATTTTGCATAATCTGAATTCAACTTTTTTTTTTTCTTTTTTCGGTGAAGTGTTCCCTCCCTTTAGAAAGTTTCTGTCTCAATTTTTTTCCATCTCCTTCCCCCTCCTCTGACTCGCCATTGCAACAACGTTTATTTTCCTCTACATTCTTCTTCGTTGGTAGGACTGTGTGCAGTCTTGACAAATAATAACAAACGATACTGCCCCCAGACGTTCATGTAGTGCATTGCAGTTACAAAAACCAATGTGGTTCTTTGTGACTGGAGCCTCTATTGAAGGTTCCGTTTATGACGCGTTGACAATAAAAAGTCCGCGTCAACGATTTTTTTTGTAGTCGATGCCGTTGATTACGTCGACTAATCGTTGCAGCCCTAGTTAAGGCTAGGTGAGTAGAAGGAATATGTTTTTGAGTTTGGGTTCAGAAACCTCGAGGGGTCTGATAAGTTTTGGTCAGTTAAAAACTGTGTAATTGTCTTTGCAGTGTTAGATGTCATCTCCTCATGACAGGAGACAGCAAACTAAATTTTAAAAACATGTTACAAAAACAGCTTTAAAAATGTTTGTTTAAATAAAAATATCCTGAATTATCTTGGAATTCACCAATTCAAAAAATACATAGATAATGTTTGAATGTTTATTTTTAAGGGGGCTGCGCGATAATATTAGAGTAATATCTGGTTAAAATAATTTTATTGGCATTAGACCAATGACAAATTTGACCAATAATTCAAACCAATATTTGATGGCGCATTCACTGTGCTCCTGATCAGCAAGACATTTAGGCAACACTAAACTACTAACTTTTTTATAAGAGCAAAGTAATATATGGCATTAGTAACACTTGTCCAACTAATGTCTTGAGTAGGGAAACCAAAGCATGAAATTTCAATACCACCAACTTAATTAAACACTTGAAGACACACAACTCTGACAAATATGAAGAATTCCTCAGAGTAAAAAAGGAGAATCACACACCAATGTGCGCAAAATCAAAAACTGCAGGGCTGTCAAATCAGACAAAAAATATGGTTTGAATATTAGAAAAACACTAAATATTTAAATATATTAGAACATAGGTTAATAACTCTGGATGTTAAATGTACATTTCTACATGCTTTTTTATACTTTATTATAGTATATTATTATATTAAATAAAAAGGTGAAATTTGTAAAAGCCACACGTTCTGGCACGACACTTTACTACATATTTTCTTTTTTTTTTTTTGTTTTTTTAAAAAACTTGTACATCTGCAAATCATGAGGCACTGATAATGCTGCCTAGGTCATGTTTGTAGCACTAAGCTGGCACCCCACGCTACAAAAATAATGTGACATGTCTTGGTTCTGCTAGGAGAGCTGTGAAGGTTAAGGTGTAGCCCAGGGGAAGCAGTTTTGTGAAGTCACAAAGCACCTCTGTAGAAAGATTTGAGTGACAACAGTGAGGAATAGTGCTTTTGTGCCAAACAGGCAGAGGCAAAGCAGTGAGAATAGTGAGGGAACTAGAAGAACAGACAAGAGGCAAGCAGATTTGTTTAATTATTCTGGAAGTATCCAATGGGTAGCAGTAGTTTACCATTTATATTGCAACATTCAGAGAAAAAAGCCAGTCTGCACCAGTGGACTCAAAAAGAGGCAATCATCACAATATTAAGTCAGGGTTTGCACAATCTGTCTACTTTTTTTCTCATTTACAGATTAAGCAATATTTTAAGAAAGGTGACCCAAATATTTTTAATTACACCTCATTGTTTTAGGCATTATAGTTCAAACCAGCAGCCACATAAGATGGAGACTAATTGTAGGATAAGGCATACTGACTGAAGAGGTTCAATACTTCTAGTGCACAGGAGACGTATTTGAAAAAACCGTTGTTTGTACACTTGTAGATTAAAGTCCAACGCAATATAATTAATAAAAAGACCAATACATGGTGAAGGGGTCTATTTATGCATTTTACTAATGAAGATAACAAGCTTACCATTCAAAATTACGAAAAAGTTGATTGTGGAAGTGCAAAAATACATCTGTAAAATACTAAAGCTCTGAATGGCACGCCTGGAGTAACACAATGCCAAAATTAGTGCAAATAAAACAATCATTCTTTGACAATCAACTGTCAGATTTTGCCTTCGAATAAGACAGTTTTTAAAATAAATTCCAATTATACTCAAATAGCAACATTCTGACAATTGATCAATTTCTTGAAAAATCGAAGAAATTAAACAAAGACAGAGCAAAGGCTAAAAACAATTACTGGAAAGCTTATTGCTCTGGATGACCACCCATTTTCTTTTGTGGAAGATATAGGATTTTGATGGCTGGTTGAGCATCTTGTGCCCTGTTACACAATAACCAGTCATCGTTATTTCTCTCAAGTTGTACTTCCAGAGCTATATAATATAGTAGGAACTTGGAAGTCACATGCACAAGTTCCATGCTGACAATGTCACAGCCGTACTATGGACATCTGATACAACTCCTAGGAGGGTACTTAATTAAACCGCTCAGTCTGCAATTCTGAAACAAAGAAAGCAAGACTGCTCAGGATCACACACTGGTACAGCATTTTCCATTTAAAAGAATATTTGAACTATGGAAAGTATCCAATAAAAATATTCATGCAGTACTCCAAAACAATGAACGTAACATTGCAAAAGCTATGGCCCAATGCAGGATCCCAAGTTTGCCAAGTACGGCTCATACCTGATAGCTTCCTGTTAAGGACTGTGTACTAGCCCAGCATAATGTATCAGATAACAGCAACTGACAGAAAGATAGTAGGTCATTTTAAGAATCTGCAATTAGAAAAAGCTGGTCTCAAAAATATACATGTAGCAAAAAATGCTTCAGCCCAACGTTGGTACCAAATGGAATAGCACATTCTATATGCTGCCAAGCTTGATGAAGCAGAAGACAGTCCACTGTACAAATGCTAATGATTCGAGTTGCCTGCAACTTTAACACCTAATCAGTGGGGTTTAATCAAGAACAGAATCAAATATCTCCCCATCTGAACAGTTGACGAGACAAATTTGCCAGTTTGAAGCCTAGTCTTCTAATGCGATTCCCTTAGCACGCATACTGACTTTGGACTCAAACACTAAAAGTGCTCTCTTGGAGGCTATAAACAATTGTTTCACTTGAGATTTACACAGAATCTATGTAACCTGTTGCCACTATTGCAAACCATAGACAAAAGGACAGTTATTTCAATGCAGTGGCAAAATTCAACAGCACTCGAATGTTGCAAGTTAAGATGGAATATCACTATCTTTATATATAATATGCTACCATGGCTGTTCGTAGGTCTGTCCAGGTTTTTAAATCACCTGTAGCTCGCAAACCGTTTGAACTATTAACGTGAAATTTGGTATACAAATACTACGTGACGTCTACTATCCGCTTTCGGGTTGATGATTGACCTCCAAGGTTGCTCCTCTTTTTATTTTATCAACTACTAGCAGAATACCCGCGCTTCGCAGCGGAGAAGTAGTGTATAAAAGAAGTTATGAAAAAGAAAAGGAAAAATTTTAAAAATAACGTAACATGATTGTTAATCTAATTGTTTTGTCATTGACGTGAGTGTTGTTGTCATATTTATATCTATATCTATATATCTATATATATATATATATAGCAAAATACCCACGCTTGGCAGCGGAGAAGTAAAAAGAAAAGGAAACATTTTAATAATAACGTAACATGATTGACAACGTAATTGTTTTGTCATTGTCATGAGTGCTGCTGGCATATCTATATATA
>JANRMT010027041.1:123150674-123250466 GCA_026402145.1 Polypterus bichir lapradei | reverse complement strand
ACTTGAGTAACTTTTTTTAAAAAAAAATTGTACTTCTAAAAGTAGTTTTACTGCACCATACTTTTTACTTTTACATGAGTACATTTGTGAAGAAAAAAACGCTACTCTTACTCCGCTACACTGGACAACACTCGAATCGTTACTTTTTTTTCCCCATTTGATAAAGTCTGACAGACAATTTTCAATCTGCTCTGTGTAGCGTATGCTATCTAGTTGCGCACACGCCTTCCTTTGCATCTCCAGCTCTGACGCGAGGTTTTGGATGTTCCCCAAATCAAGGCGCTTTGAGGACAGATGTTGCATTTTTCGTTTAAAAGCATTAACTGAGCTAATCATATTTACCATGGTTTTCCCTTTTCTTTGCAGCTATAAATTAAGCTCATTCAACATGTTGGTCCGATCGAAAAAAAATACCAAATCTAGCGGCCACTGATCGTTATTAAGTTGCTTGTATTCTGCATGTCTAATGACAAGGAGAAACTCCTTTTTCTCCGGCCAGGGGTCTTGAAATCTCGGCAGGAATTTCTTTTTAGCCATCTGCCTTAACGAAGGCATCTTTTATCATCTCTCCATCTTGGAAGGACTTCTTATGCTTAATGATCGAGTGACTCACCCAGAACGATGCTTCGGTGTGTCTGCCTTTGCTTTTGAATTCAGCCGTGAGAAAAATGACAACTGTCCGATTAACTGCGATTTTAGTTCCCTCTCCTTTCTCAGATCGCTTTTCGGAAGGAAGTCAGCTTTGTGGTTTTTATGAACAGTTCGAAAGTGCCTTTCCACATTTTCGTTCTTTGGAATAGTAATAATAGGTTGACAGATCAGACAAACGCACTTCTATTGTGACATTGTGAGAAAAAGTAATCCTCTTCCAATTCCACATATGGCCCATAAACTACAATTTTTTTTTTTTTTTTTTTAAATCCCTTCTTTAGTCAATATAAATTGGAAGGCTAACTAGATCACTTAGATAGCCGGAGTTTTGCAGTAGCTTGCACATTAGATCATGCATGCGGGATGACCAGCGTGTTAAAAGAAAAGAGATCTCAGATTGGTCGCCCTGTATGTCGATCAAGTGGCAAATGCCATAGGGAGGATATATGATAGACTAACGTTTAAAAAAAAAAATTTTTTTGAATGCAACGCAATCTAACTGCACTCCCTTTCCGATCTACCGGTCAATTGCGATCAACGCATTGGGCACCCCTGCGCTAGTTAATAAAAACCTTTACCAAAAACTAAAATGATAGCTAAATAGAAGACTCCTGTCGACATTTCCTTGCAAAATGTGATGTGGTGTGCACAGAGTACAGCCAGCATATTTCAAAACACAGCTACTACTTGAAAGCAAGTGGAAGGATTACTAATTAATGACACACATATACATACAGGAGATGTTTGATCAAATGAAACACTCTAGTGAGAGGACCCTCTTACCAGACAAACACATAGGTGGCACCTTTCAAAACGCAACAGAAGGCAATCAGAAACATTTCAAAAGCCATAAAGTTAATTTTTTATTTTATATTTAAAATTATATATAGATATCTGTTGATTATAAATTTATCAATAATGTAAATACATCCCTAACTAAAAACAGCTGGATGTTTACCTTCCACTCATGAGTAAAATCCATGACATCATTCAAGAGTGTTCTTCTTTGGTGCTGTGAGAAAAGCTTTCACCACAACAATGTGTGACTGTCTCTACAAAATGATGCTGTGCTTCTCGGTTGTGAATGATTCATTGAACAAACGGCTATTTGCTAAAAAATTTTGGCTTTAAAGGCAGAAAAAGAATGAAATTGGACAAAGGAACATAACCAAATGTTGCTTACCTCAGCTTGCTCCAACAAGTTGGTGCCGTACAAGACATGGCTAGGAGACAATCGAGCCAAATATCGTACAATAGAGTTCACATCATTAAAAGACACACTGCTGTAAATAAATAAAATGTAGATAAATACTTACATCAGGAAATGAAGATTTCTATAATCAAATGTGCTAAGAATCTTTGAGAAGCTGAGCTAGAATAGGACAAAAATGTTAGCATCCCCTTACTCACATCCCCTGTGTATAAACAGTATGGTTTTAGTTGAGAAAATTACAAATTCCCTGTGGGTTTGCTGCTTCAAAATAACAAAGCAACATTATATTACAATATCATCTGCAGATACAGCTTAAAGTATTCCAGCAAAACAAAACCTGAAATAACCAAAGAAAGTTCTAAATAGGGAGGGCTGTTCAAAATAAGGATTCTGCTGTGGGAGTGGTGAAACATTGGTTGATTTCATACTTACTCTGCAACTTTCAAACTGGTTTCTTTGCCTTGGTCTATTGCCACATTTACAGTTGACTTAACATGCTCTGCAGTCAGTAGGGCACCTTAAAACAAAAAAACACAGCTGCATAAAAACATGCCTTGCTGCAAATCAGTTGCTGAGTACTTCTGCATAAGTGCAACTGTGACAAAGAATTATGTGGACGATTTCACTTTGTAGAGGTCTGGTCAAGCTTACAATACAGACACTATACCTCTGCTCACAAAGCAAAACAATTACATTTAAGTTAATGGCGCATACAAGTTTTTACTTTTCAAACCTTTAAAAAAAAGCAAGAGAGGGACTAAACAATTATTATCCTTCATTGGGATTCACAATTACAAAACATGAATAGAAGATAATTCTGACTATTTTAAACATACAACTACAACTGACCAGTTTTAATAACATACAAGATCACAATAAAACTAGGTGTCACAGTGGTACAGTGTTAGTGCTGCAGCCTCCTAACAAGGAGACAGAGGTTCAAGTTCTGGGTGCTGCCTTTGTGCAGTTTGTAGGTTTCTGCCGGATGCTCTAGCTTCATGTGATACTCACAGATGACATAACCCTTTTGAACCTGGGACATTGATAAATTTAAACAAAGATGGACTGGGCAATGAGGTAACACATAAAGGAAATGTGCAAAGTATTTAGTGCTTTTATTAAAATTCTAAGTGTTCAAAGCAAAGTGCAGTCTTTCAAATAAATCGCTCTATTATAAAAAAAAATCCTGGAAAGGAAAAGCAGGGTGACGAGACGAGATTTTCTCGGAAGTTCTCGGAAGACACTTAAAAGACCCGCGAGACGCAAACAATATCAAATAAGAGCACGGCCAGCAAAACACTCAGTCACGTAAAGGCACGTAGCACACATATCCTGTACTCTCAGCACATATAAAGCTTATAAGGACAATACATTCTAGATGAAACATCAATGACTAAGCAAAGATGAAAGAGCAGCGCGAAGAAGAGAGACCCAAAAGCGCTGGAGAGAAAAAAAAGGCAGATAAGAGATTATGAAAGCAGTGGAATTCGAAAGGTTCAAACAAACGATGGCACAATACACATGCAGAGAAAGGTAAAAAATATGAAAGCAGTAAAATTAGAAAGCATTGTAGCGTCCCAGCCAGGTTGAAGCCTTTTTTGTTTTAAGTGACTGTAAGGTCCGATTGAGGGAGGGAGGAGTACAGCACGGAAGACTGATAGCAGGGTATTGATTGATGCGGTAAGTCGAGACCCTGGGGATGAGGGGTTGGAGAGGGTGCTGGAAGGTTGTGTTTGGGGTACGAAGTCGGCGATTGTTCAAGTAAAACTTTTTTGACAATTTATTACGTCAGTCGCTAAACTATCAAAAAAAGATAGTAAAGATCGCATTACTGCAAACAAAAGAAAATTAATCAGGTCAGAAATAAAAGTCAAAGAGCAGAAAACAAAGTCTTTTCGCCTTCGCATCATTCAATGCACAAAACGTAGATTTACACAATAATGGACCATACGCTATGAGAATATGTGGTCCCGCAACAGTTAAAGCAACGACAATTTTAAAAAAAAAAAAAAAAAGATTCGGTCAGGTGTATATTTATGATCACGGAGAAGTGATGCAAATTTTAACAGGCGACAAGAAAGGTAATGAATATATTCCACGAATAACATTAGACACCAAAGGATATGCCATTCGTATTAAAATGTTTACAGTTTCCCGTGAGAATAGCTTTTGCTATGACAATTAACAAATCATAGGGACAAACATTAGAAAAAGGCGGATTATTTATTAAAGAAACAGAAACAATATTCACTCACGGGCAGTTATACATTGCGTTGTCATAATGGGTCTCCAAAAACGGAATCAAAATTCAATGCGATCTTGAAGAAAAGGTAATTCCAAATATTGTTTTAAATGAAGTTTTAAAGTAAAAGTGCAAATAATGAAATTGAAACAATTCCAAAGGAAAAAAAAGCTTTTAAAATTGTATATCCAATTACCCATAAGAGACACTTTAATCTGCTCCCAGCTCTTAAAACAATGACAAGCAACAAGCAAAAAACGCAGCTTGCAGCAGACGATTTGACCACTTCTCCTTGCATGAGTTCAGCCACCCTAACCCCCCCTCTTCACAACGCAAGCAGCAGAGACACAAAGTGGCAAAAAGGACAGCGGCCGTACAGGCTTTAAAATGATCGATGGGCAGCGCGACAGCAGCTGCCCACCCTTCACAATGCGAGCAGTGTTATATGTCCTGCGAGAAAGAGATATAACCATGCCCGGGGCCAGAAATAAAGGACGCACCGTAATAGTACCCAAACATATCATCTCTAGGTGGCCAATGGAAACACTGTGCAGGACAGTTTGGATCCATGAAACATAAGGATGTCCGATTCCACTGCACTCTTGTCAAGAATCACACTAATCCAACATTTTTCATTATACAGTGGAACCTCGGGTCACGAACTTCTTGGACCTCGTACAAATCGGGTTACGACCAAAAAGTTCGCCAAACTTTTGCACCTGTTCACGATCACACACTCGGGTGACGAACAAGCCAGTTTCCCTTCCGGTTTGTACGCGCCAATGATTTCCGCACGTGTTCAGTCTCTCCCTCTACAGTACATTGTTCTCGGTCAGATGTGCATCATGCAGAGGGACTTTGTGGTATAGCAGGTCCACAGCTCATGTCAAGAGGCCAGTTTTAAATAAATAATCGCCACGCTTGCAGCTTAGCGAGGGGTCATTGTGGTCGATTGCTACAGCACGAGGCGGCTAAAGGGAGGAAAAAGAAAAGAAAGACGGAGGTTGCGGAGTGAGGAAGTAAGCAGGAAGCAGTGTGGAAAGAACTGACGTGAGCGAGCGAGTGCTCGCAGGCAGGCAGTGAGCCCATGCAGGGGTGTTTTGGCTGATACTCGGTGGGGCAGAAGAGCGATCGCTCCAGCTGAGCGATCAAGGAGCTGGAGTGATCAGAAGACGAACAGCTGGCAGCGTAAGGCAATCAAAGAATGCACCGGGCTTGATTTAAAGAGATTGCTTCGAGCATTGTTTTAACCTTGTATTTAATGAAGACTTTTTCTATTGAATTTTAACCTCCACTTCACGTCTGTTTTTATGGGATTAGTTATTTATTGAAGGATACTGAAAGCACTGCACTTTATTTACTTTGGACATTGTTTTTGATTGTTGTTTTGTTGATTATAATAAAAGCACTTTTTGCACCATCCGATTGCTCCATTGTAGTGCTTCACTGTCATGCTCATCGGTAACATTACCAACGGTGACGGGTTTAAGGGCTCCCGGAAGCGAGACGGGAGCATGCAGCGAACCCGCATCGTCACAGACTTTACCTCAAAACTGTAATCTCCTCTCCACCCAGTTCCTCCTCACTTCCTTCATGCCAGAACTCGACTCATGGAAGGTTAGTTTTTGTATTACGGATTTTTCAAATGTTCATTTTTTGGTTCGTAGCGTGAATTGTTGCAATGTTACTTTTCTTGGTCGTTTATTAAATTACAGATTTTTCAAATGTTCATTTTTTTCCCTGTGCTTAAAACTCATTAAAAAAAAAGTGTTTACAGTGAGCGGTTCATAAGGCTGTAGCGTGAATTCTTGCAATGCTACTTTTCTCTGTTCAAGGTTTTCTCAGTGTTATTCAATGTTTTTACATTTAGTTTACTATTATGCTGTGCATTCTATGGTATAATTAATTATTTTTGTGCTTAAAAATCTTTAAAAAAATATATTTACATACAGTTCGTACGGTCTGGAACAGATTAATTGTATTTACATACAATCCTATGGAGGAAATTACTTCATATTACGACCACAGTTTTGGAACGAATTACGGTCATGACCTGAGGTTCCACTGTACATGCACCCAACAGAGCCTCTGAAAGGAAACTGGTCTAATGTGACAGACACATCTGATCCATCAGGAGTGTGACTGTAAGAGGGCAAGATCTCAGTTGCCGCTTCAGTGCTGAATATTCGGACAGTCAATTGACCATCTGCACTAGACACTCGGCTAACTTTGAGTTTACCATTTACTGTAGGGATGGAACAGTAGTATTCTCAAGTACCAGGTACTCTTTTGGCCATGGAGAGTCACATTCTCTGTTTGGCAACATAAGAGAGGACACTGTCATTTGAAATGAAAAAAGTTTTACATTTTTGGTAACTTGCTGGTTGAAAACTCAATGATTACCATTATTGACACATGGAGTATTCAGCCTATGTTTCAGATGGAAAATAAATATGAAAGATTTGATTTAGAAAAGTAAGGTTTGTGTTTTGAGAAAGAAGGGACAATGTAGAATAGAGAAGTTGGGAGCATGCACTTGTAAATTATCTGCACATTCCCACATGCCATTAGGGTGCTCCAAAAATGAAATCCAAAATGATTTTTTGGATTTGAGAGGTCTGCTGTTCAAACCCTGATACAGTTACTTTTATGTTTATTGCTTTTTCAAAAAGCCTATATACTTATCAGAATAAGAAAAATAAAAAAAATTCAAAAGTCTGTGTTGGATGTGTTTCCGAGACCTATATATAATAGGTTAAGGGTTTCTGAGACTGAGTGGTGGCTCTTAGGCTAGGGATCTCTGCCAGCAATGGAAAGGTTGCCAGTTCGAATCCTGCAAATGCCAGAAGTGATTCCACTTTGTTGGACCCTTGAGCAAGGCCCTTAATCCGCATTTGCTCTGTCCTGGGTACGACGTTAACCTGCATTTAGACTTGCAAGTAGGTCCTCCAACTTGCAGGGAGAACTCAGAGGTTGGTGGCAGGATTGACCACAGTAAAAAACCTCACAGTGTTCCATTACAATCAAACTAGTGTGGAGATGAGATGCACAGTCACCCATTGCACAGCTGCGCTCGGGTCTTAATTTGGGATCCTTAGGTGGTTTGTTGTGTGCATCAACAGGCTGTATCAGTGAATGCTCCCAACCTCTCTCTCTCTCCTGAAGCCTAAACATAGGTGAGCCAAAAAAATCAAATGAAATTTTGGTCAATGTCAAGGGGCTGCTTTGACCATGCAGGGTTATCTGGACCAAATGTTTTAATTTTGTCACATACCATACCAATTAATATACCAGCATGCAAAATCTGAGCCTGCTCTGTGATTTACTTCTTGAGCTATGAACTTGTAAAATTTGATGAAAAATGAGGACAGATAAAATCAACTCCCCTCACCCCCTTGGTAAACTGGCTGAACCTTGGAAAGTACTGATCTTACATCAAAAAAAAATGTTACAGGGTGTCTCCTGAATAACATGGATACACTGGGTAATTTTTCCAGAACTTGTCGAGTTCAAAGTTCATTGGCATTGGTTGAATTGACACACCAAATTGCCATTGGGTCTTACACTATCCGTCAGAATCTTTAGCGGCTATTCAACAACAATTTATTTCTTGTATGGTCCAACATGACACAAGTAATGCCGTAATGGGCTTTAGCAGGCCCTGTCTTTTGACAGCCCCCTAGCCTTAACTATCTCGGATGAAAAAAGTAAAAAACTCCAAAAAAGCCTTGTAAGGAAAACAAAGGAAGAAACCTTGGTTAAGGCAATTCAGAGGGAGACCCCCTTCCAGGTAGGCCAGTATGCAATGGTTGTCAAAAAATTGGTTAAATAATGTACACAAAACAGAACACAAGTAATCCCCTTCACAGGTCTAATGCCACTTCTGAAATACAACAGTACAAACTACTTCTGTTCTTGCATAGCATTCCTCACCAAGTTCCTTTGCAGTTACAACAGTTACTAAAAATCGAGGGAAAAAATATGACTCTCTGACTAATATCATTTTCATAATCTGGCCCCCTACTCAGAACTAACTGAAAAGCCCTTGAGAGAACCAAAACTCTTTCACTTGTGTAGATCTCTGACCAAACAGACAACACTCCTGTAGTAAGCTCACTCCTATCTTGAGTCTGATGCTGCTGGGCTCTCTGAAAATTAATGGAAGTCGCATTTGTAGCAAGCACTTCCAATGGACTTCAATATTGGACAACCTGACTGGATTACAGTACATGTATGTAATAGGCTTATAAGGTCTGACTGTAATAAAAAAGTGAATGGGGAAAAAGTGAATCACTGCTTAAAGGTAATATCAAAATTGCATACCATTAGGTTGGCTTTACAGATTCTATCATCACAGCTAGGGAGTGATCGTTTATGATTCAAACTTGAATATGTTTGTCCTAATAACATCTTTAAATGTTAATTGGCTTTTTATTTTCTTTTTTAACTTAACCACCTTAAATGTATCTAAAATTGTTCTTTACGTGGTCGGCCTTTTACTAAGGAAAAGTCAAACCCAATAAAGACCACATAAAATAGCAAGAAAGTAAAACTCCGTAATACAGTTTCCCAATGACTATGTCATGCTTGTCTCCGTTACAAAACGCATCTCTCCTGCTGCCACTCTAACATTTCGGTGCTCTTGCATCAGCCACGCACCCGAAATCACCCAACCCCCATCTCTTCTTGCACTTGGCCCTTTACCTTATGCTGACAAGTAACGCCAAAAGGGTACAATAATGCATTATAACAACTCGGTACCCATCTTCATCCCTCACTCACCAAGCGGAGGGCTAGCAGAATTCACCGTCAGAGTCAGCGTCATGGCTCTATCTATGCAGCAAACTGTCCAACTCCCAGTCTCTCACTCTCCACCAGGCAACAATGTGCTCACTTCGCCACGCAGCTTCCGGTCTGTCCCTCCTCCCCGGAAAATATAGTCTGAAAGCAAGAGTTCCGTAAATTCTACTTTGTACAACATGTACATGCTCCTTCCGAGTTTTTAAATGGTGCCTGGCTACTTTAACTTGTATATCATACAGATCAGAACATATTTTCTGTTTCTTGTTGAGGATCTGTGAATGGATACGCCATCACCCACTTTTACTGCCGAAAGAAAGTTTAATTTTTCTGTACGCAGTTTTTTTTGTTAGACAAGACCATTCCGTGTACTGTAATATTGCCGTGTTCTAACTACTACTCTTTCTTGGATGAACGAGACAATTGCGTTGGAGCAACTACCCCTGCTCGATTTGCTCTTTCATCAAATACATACATTGAGTAGACACGTGCTAAAGAACTTTTTATCTAAATCGAAAGTGAAATATTCCACCTTTTGTTTCAAATGAGGTTTTCCCCGGAGTGAAGTGAATAGATTTTAATATTAAGCTCTTTGCAAAATTTAACATCCAGCAGCCCAGCACAGTATTAAATGTAATATGTTTCTCCGATGAGGTCTTCGTTGGTGGTTTCGGAAATTTTTCAGTAACCCTCACATTTACATTTATTTTACAAATAAAAAGCATCTTTATTTTAATTTGTAAGATGTTTTTTTAGATTTCGGTCTGTACCGTGATGCACGATCGAACGTCGTGCTTGCTGTAACTGGTAATTCCAAATTCCATTAAACTGGCTTTGGTGAATGGGTGGGATGTTTGCAGTTTTTGGACGCTTGTCAAGCACCTGACTATAAGAAAGGCGGTAGTGTCCTTTACTTAAAAATACAGCAATGTCGTAAAAGTACTGCGTTATTTAAAGGTATTGCTTGGTCTCATTTATTATAACTTTAAATTTTTTCAATAACATTTTCTTGGTTATGATCAAGAAAATACAAAGGGAAATGGAACCTGCCTTTAATTATTTGAAAGGATCTAAGTACTCAAGAATTTAGCGTGGCAAAAATTAGTGTGTGTGGCCGAGTGTTTGCTGCTGCTTCACAGAATTGGGTTTGAACCCTTCACCTGGCTGCTGCCTGTGAATAGTTGATTCCTGCTTTGTGTTATAAATCAAATATGTTTAAGTGAAAATTATTTTGCAAATGTAAATAATTGTTTAATTGCAATAAAGCATCTTTTACTATTCATGACAGCAACCACAACTTTTCTAGAATTACTTTTCAATATCTCAGGTTTGATGAACTTTTGACCACACTTCTTCAGAAAACTGTTTTGTAGATTTGCTGCAATGTTTAGGACCATGGCCATGCTAAAAAAACCTTTTTTAGCCCAACTTCATCTCACTGACAAAGAGTTAAAATTTTCTTCCAGATTATCTTGGTTTGAGTCTGAATTCATACTTCACTTAAAGATACCAAATTGATTAGATCTATAGAAAGATAAACAAGTGCAAATCATGACACTTTTTACCACCAACCTTGACAGTGAATAGATGGTTATCCTGAATTTAGGCACTGCTGTGTTAAACAAAAAAGTGTTTTTTTGTGACCAACAGGTCAATCCTTAGCCTCTACTCTCAGGTTTTAGAGTAGCAATGTTCTTTTTTGAGATTGAAAGTTTCCTTTAACTTTTCATGTATAGTAAATACCATATGTATGTGGACATCTGCTTCAAAAAGATAAGCATAGAGATGCTTTGATTTAAAGCTGAAGTACTCACCATGTGTAATCATTTTTGTTACCCTGATGGATCATTTTGATTGGCTGGCAAAATCCCATCACCACCTCCTCGCGGTGCCGGCTGGTAACAACGGCCCTTTGGGAAATTGGCTAACGGTGAGGGTGTTCGACGTCAGGTGGAGCAACACATCGGTCGATTCATTTCTTGGTCGCATCAAATGGCAATACCGTCTCAAAATTTGGAAGATAATGCTAGGGCGTCCCCCAGAGGCAACGCGCGGCGCCCTCGACCGAGTTTCGTGAGAAGTGGACAAGGGCTACCTGCCCATGGAGGAGGCAGGCGAAAGAAGCGAGTCCAACAACAACAACCACTACGATTGGGTACCCTCAACATCGGCACGATGACAGGACGAAGCCGAGAAGCCGACACCCTCAAGACCCGCCGCGTCGACATCGCGTGCATCCAAGAAACCAAATGGACTGGTGCAAAGGCAAGGGATATAGGCGATGGATTCAAGCTATTCTACAACGGCAACAAGCCCCAAAATGGTGTGGGAATAGTGGTCAGCCAGAAAGTACGGGACAATGTGGTTGAAGTGACTCGAATATCGGATCGGCTCATGTCACTCAAGATCGACACGGGTAACATCACCATGCGAGTGATCTCCTGCTACGCCCCCCAAGACCAACTGCTCGGAAGCAGACAAAGAAGATTTCTGGAAAAGTCTCGATGCCCACCTTCGAGCACTTGGACCCGAAGAATATATTGTCATTGGCAGCGATCTCAATGGTCACGTTGGGCGAGATAGGAATGGCTATGAAAGGCTTCATGGCGGGCAAGGTTACGGAAGCCGCAAAGAGGACGGGGAACGTGCCCTGGATTGTGCGGAAATGCATGATCTTGCAGTGGCCAACACTTTCTTCAAGAAGAAGCTATCACACCTCGTCACATACTCTAGCAGCGGAAGAGAAACGCAAATCGATTACTTTCTCACCCGAAGGCAACACCTGAAACTGGTAACCGATGTCAAAGTAATCCCGTCGACCAACATCTGCCCACAACATCGGCTACTCGTCATGGACCTCAAGTTAGGCCTCGGCCAACGGCGACAAGTGAGAACCACCAACGAGGAAAAGATCAAATGGTGGAGGATGGCCGAAGGCAGAAGGGACCTCACCGAAGCACTCAGATCGATCGACCTCAACAACGACAGCAACCAGTTAGTTGAGACCAGATGGAACAAGATAGCCGACCAAATCTGAGAAGCAGCAACCAACGTCCTAGAGAAGACCAAGCCAGGAAAGCGCTTTATCGACAAGCAAATATGGCGGTGGAACACAGAAGTCCAAAGCGCCGTGAAAGAAAAGAAGTCAGCGCTAAAGAAGTGGCGCCAGTCTAGAGAAGACGAGGACTACCAACGGTACAAGAGCCTGAAGGCGAAGGCGAAGAAGGCGGTGGCAGTGGCGAAGACTGCGCACTATAACCAGCTCTACCACGACTTGGACGAGCCTGGAGGAGCGAACAAGATATACCACCTGGCCAACAGCCCACACCGTTCAACGCAAGTGCCAAGTGAAACATATCAAAGACGTCAATCAACAGGTCCTGCGTGATCCACCAGCTATCCTCAAACGCTGGAGTGAGCATTTCTCCCAGATCAGCAATGAAGAATTTCTCCACCCGCCAATCCACAGCGCCGCCCCCATCTATGACCCAGTCCCGCCGATCACGACTGCTGAGATCAAGGATGCCGTGAAGAAAATGAAGAATGGAAAAGCGCCTGGCCCCGACAACATTCCTGTCGAAGCCTGGAAACTCCTCGGCCAGCAAGGAGCCGTTGCTCTCAGCACCCTATTCAATAACATCATCAGAGAGGGCAGGATACCAGTGGTCTGGACAACCAGCGTCACCTTCCCCATTTGGAAAGCCAAGGGCGATGTCACCGATTGCGCCAACTACCGACCAATCCGCCTCCTATGCCACACTATGAAAATATTCGAAAGGATCCTAGACACCCGCCTGCGACGGGTCGTCACAATAACCCCTAACCAGTGTGGGTTTGTTAAGGGATGTGGAACCACTGACGCCATACATGCCGCGAGACTACTGGTGGAGAAACATAGAGAGAAAAATCAAATGGTCCACATGGCATTCCTGGACTTGGAGAAGGCATTCGATAGAGTGCCACATGACCTTATCTGGCATGCCCTGCGATCTCACGGAGTCCCAGAAGCTTACGTCGACTGGGTCAAATTGCTCTACATAAACGTCACCAGTGTAGTCAGATATCCCGTGGGAATCTCACCGCCCTTCGCCATCAACATGGGAGTACACCAAGGCTCGGCCCTCTCACCCCTTCTGTTCATCCTTTGTATGGACACAGCGACCGCCTATCTCCAAACTCCCCAACCATGGTCACTTTTATACGCCGACGACGTATTCCTGGCGAACCAATCTAGAAGTGAGCTGCAACAAGACATGCAGCAATGGAAGACACGCCTGACCAACCATGGCATGAGACTCAACATCAAGAAGACTGAATACATGGAAGCTGGCCTCCAAACCGATGGCACTATAAGCATCGACGGAGAAGACCTAAAGAAGACCCATGAATTCAAGTATCTGGGATCGATGATCAGTAATGATGGGGACATCCTTCCCGATGTGCGAGCTCGGATCAACGCCGCGTGGGCAAAGTGGCGCCAAGTAACGGGCGTGCTGTGTGACTGCCGAATGCCTGACCACCTCAAGGCCAAGATTTACAAGACTGTCGTCCGCCCAGTCGCCCTGTATGGATCGGAGTGTTGGCCAGCCACCGCCAAGCACGAGCAGGCCCTACACACGATGGAAATGCGAATGCTGAGGTGGTGCCTAGGCCTCACGCGCTGGGACCAAGTCATGAATGAAGACGTCAGATAGCGCCTCGGCATCGCACCAATCACGGAGAAAATGTGCGAGGCACGGCTACGGTGGTATGGACACGTCGTGCGAGCAGACAACAACTCGGTAGCAAAAACGGCTATGAGGCTTGATCCTGGTGGTCAGCGCCCACGTGGCAGGCTGAAGAAGAGGTGGATGGACAGAATAAAGGAAGACATGAAGACCGTCAATGCCGCCCCAGAAGATGCCTTAGATCGTGCCAAATGGAGACGGATTTGCAGAAAAGCGGACCCTGCCATGCGGGATAAACGCTAGGATGAAGAAGAAGAAGAAGATGGATCATTTTGATTGAAACCTACATTTTAGTAAAGACACTGTGGTCTTGTATATCTCTTTTTAAATTATACTTTATTTTTTTCACAGCAGACTGCTGGATTCTAGAACATTTTGATTAAGTTTTATAGCACTTCAGACCAACCAGCACTTGTAACGCTGTTTCTGAGATTGTCTGGTGTTTACTTACTTGATTTACTCTAAGCTGTACAGGTAAGACTAGTGAGGTGCTTTATGTTGTTTTTATAACTTTGTACTCACTTATTTTAGCACCTGTAGTTATTTATTGAAACCTTCTTCCCTTTACTTTTTCAAATTACATCATTTGTATTAACCTATTTGTACTGTGATTCCACAAATCAGAGGTTCTTAATATGGAAAATGTATCAATGCTAAATTCAGAAACGTAACACTATTTTATAAATTTCAAAGTAATATATTACACTTAAACAACTAAATATGAATTATTCAATGAGCAAAATATTCTCCTAAATGCAAAATTCAAGTAAAAACTGCAAGTTGTGCTATAATAATTAATTTGTCCTGTTTACACTAATCTGAATTGAAATCAAAAGTATATGCTGTGATTCCAACTATCCATTTTTAAACCCAGTTATTCCAATTCAGGGTCACAGGGTACTTGTAAATTTCCATAATGAATGGCTTTGCATGTCTGCCATCCAAAGGTTTCATCAGAAATATTCAAAATAGCAGGTTGCTGTAATAAACATCATTGACAAAGCAGGCAAAACTGTACTATTCATTGAATATGCCTATTGTTTATTTTAGGAAATGTATTTTTCTTCTAATTGGTGAATGAGGCCTGTAGTTAACTACTAGAACAATGAACTTTGTTAAAAATGGATTTGCTTTTCTTGACATGATAAGCATTCATACATTCATTCATGTTCTAAACATACTTGACTAAATATAAAGTCTCAAGAGAGTTAGGGCCTTTCCTATCCTAAAGACATCAGGTACCAGTAAGGAATCAACCCATGACTGGATGGATGCTAGTTCATTGCAGATCATGCTCATATACACTTCCACACTACCCAGTTAGTATTGACACATCAGTATTAGTCTTAATTCATGAGACAAGGGTATTAGAAATCAAATCAATACTTCCAATGTCTTTAATAATTGATTATTTAAATAGGTATTTCCTTCAAGGTATGATTGTAAAGTGGTGTTGTATTTATCAGTCTTCTTAACAGGCTAAAAAAATCCTAGCTTTGTTTATTGGCCTTGTCCTTTCACCAGGGGAGTTTACATGGTGTCTGTGTCCTCAAAGGGCTTTTCCAGAAATTTCTCTTTTATCAAACAGTCCAGAGATGTGTGTTAAGTTAATTGTTTTGTCTAAATTGGTCTGTTATGACTAAATGAGGTTGAACATAAACTGGGATGGCATTGTGTCCCGTCCAGGACTGTGATTTTTGCCTTTTTTCCAGTATTGTAGTGAATAGCCATCCACTGTAGAGCTGCATAGTCCAACACCAGAATGAACTTATCACCCAGAAGATAGTATCTCACGTGGTTAATATACCACTTTATGGCCAAGACTTCTCTTTCCATTGCAACATACCTAGTTTCCTGGTCTAGTAGTTTCTGGCTCTGGAACATGACAGGGTGTTCAACACCATCTATGCTTTTGCTCAACATGGCACCAACACCTGTGTTCAAAGCATCGGTCTGTAAAACAAAAGGTAGAGAAAGGTCAGGAGACATCAATATAAGTGTTGATGTAATGGTCTGTTTTAAGTCAAGGAATGTTGCGTTCGTTTTAGCATACCATACCACTGTATTAGGGGCCTGCTACTTTGTAAGGTCTGTCAAGGACATTGCCCTCTCAGAGAAACAAGGAATAAACTGGAAGTAGTACCCAACTAAAACTAAAAAGGCTTGGACCTGATGCTTGGTTTCCAGATGGGGCCATTTTAAAATGGCATCAACTTTGGCACATTGTGGTCATACCACAATGCCCACCAGGTAGCCTGAACATTTGGCCTCCTTCAACCCAAAGAAACATATCTTCAGGTTGATCCAGAGACTGGCCTCTCTAAGTGCCTGGAGCATCATGCGTACCAGCTGTATGTGATCCTCCCAGGTGCTGTAATAGATGACAAAGTCATCTTGATAAGTGGCACTACAGGCATTGTGGGGATGTAGCGCTCTATTCACCAAATGCTTGAAGGTCACCAGTGCCCCATGTAATCCAAATTGGGGGACATGATACTGCTAGTGGCTGCTAGGGGTGCTAAACATGGTCTTCTTCTTTGTAGATTAAGTTAAAGGAATATGCCAGTACCCTATTGTCATATCAAGCGTGGTCAAATAATGAACTTTCCTGAATCGCTCAAGGAGCTCATCCACTTCTGGCATCAGGTAAGTATCAAATTGGGAGATTTGATTAAGTCAGCAGAAGTCATTGCAGAAGCACCAACTGCCATCTGACTGAGACTAGGACAATAGGACTAGACCAGGGACTAAAACTTTCTTCAATTACATCAAGATCTACCATTCTCCTAATCTCAAGTTCTACTTCTGCAGGATTTGCCTTCAGGAGGCAATACTGGTGTTCTCTGATGACAACCCCTGGCTCTGTGATGATGTCATGCACAATCAGAGAGGTCCTTCATGGTTTTTCAGTCATCAATTCTGGGACAAATAAGATTGCTACTTCGAGCTCTTGTTGTGTGGGTGTCAAATCTAAAGAGAAATTAATGGTAATTTTATGAGCAAAGGAGGAATGAGGCTGGTCAGAGTAGGGATTGGGATCCCTGTCCTTCAGCAAGTTCACGAGGTATATTTGTTCCACTGGGCGACGATTCAGTTGTTTTACCAAATAATCAACCAGCCCTTTTCCCTCCTTAATTTTGTAGTGACCTTGCCAATATGCCAGTAATCTGGAGTGTGAAGTGGGAATGAGGACCATGACTTAATCTTCAGGATGGAACTCACAAAGGGTTGTGGGACAAACATCAATGGGCTCACCTCACCCTGGTGCTTGGCTACATGATACAATAAATCTTTATTAAGCACAAAGTGTGGACCGGGTGGAATGAAATTTTCAAGGAATTATTGTTCCATTGTTCTCTTTTAAAAGAGGCAGATGTTTGCCAAAATTGAAAATATAAGTCTGCCTGTGGGTCTGGAGCGACCTCAGTGGGTGGAGTGGTGGACTATGATGACTCAGCTCCATGGAGATGTCCGTACAAGCCAGCCCATGTCACACTGAGTAATCATGTGACCCTGCTAATCAGCCAGCTGAAAGTATGGTGTGCAGACAGCTTGGGATTGGTTCATACCATCTATGACAAGGCCCAGTGGATCCAGTGGGGTGGTTGGTGCTTCTCCGCAGTTACTTTGTGACCAGTCTTGCCCAAGGATTACAGGACATGGTGGGTTGTGTTAAACATCCATCCTAATTTTCTGTGTTGCCCCTTGACATATGATTATACATGAGGTGGAACTATACCACTGGGTTCCCCTTGTATACAAGTTAGGCTGTTTGATCCAGATTCCCATTGTCGCAGTGGCACATAATAGTGTGCAACAATGGTATGTCGCTGCTGGAATCAATGAGTGCAGTTACCTCATGCTTATTTATAACCACCACACCAGTACAAGGAAGGGCCAAGGGACTGGCTATGAAACAATACATTTCACCTCACACCCAACTTCAGTCAACTAGCTCACCAAAGCTAGGACAAGTAGTGGCATTATGATCCTCAATAGGTTCTCCTAATGACTCTAACTCATTGCGGATAGGCTGAGGAATAGCGTTATGTCACCTCGAAGGCAGTCAACAGGCCATTCTGAGCACTCAACTTGCTAGACCACTTAATGTCACTTGAGGGCGGCCCTGCCGTGAGGTCATAAATGTTTTTATGTTCCAGTCACCAAACCGGCTGGGTGAGTTAACTGGGGAGTGTGTTTATTAGGAGGTCACTGTTACTAATTAGATCATTCTTTGTTGGCTATTGGACTCTGTCCTTAGCCAGCACTGAACTCTGCCCAGAGTACAAATAATTGGGAGTGGAATGACTGCTTTGGGTCACATACCCACTCTTTACAAGCTCTTGCCTGCTGGTCTGGACCAACTTCTAGTTATTCATAATTTGTGGCAACCTGCTCATTGAGGTCATAATAAGCCCATTGAGCCAGCCTCTTCAGGAATATGTGTCCACTCTTTATGCTCCCAGTGATTATGGGTAGCAGTAAACTCAAATATCAAAAAATAAGTCTCGATATCGTCATCATTATGTAATGGCATCAATGCCTGGGATGGACCCATCAGTGATTCCTGTTGACATGAGACAGACATGAGTTCAATGTGGAATTGGCAAAGATGGTGGAGTGTCTGGTTTTCAGCTCGAGAGTCCAGGTGGACAGACAACAGAAGTGATGTTGGTGATATTAAAGCCATCAATTATCTGGTTTGCTAAATTACTATTAAATTAGAGCATTTTCCACTAAGCTTTTTCCTGTGTCTTGCAGTTACGAAAAAATTCAGTTTTGGCATTTTGAGAGATTACATTTAACAAGATGCTGATAGCTCTCTCTCCCTAGTGAGTAGAATTAATAGTGTTAAAATTGTCATCTTTCCCAAAATCTTATTTTTTCAGAGTATTACCTATATATATTAACATTGTTTAAAAAGCAAGGGACAAATTCCATGTATTATAATCTACAAAGACTGAAGGCAGAGAGGTTGTTCCTTCCAGCTTTATCAATGGAATGAGAATGTTCATAATTTGAAACAATGGGAAGTAGAGTATAATGAAAATAAACCTAGTTGGCTGTCTCTAGAAAGAAATTATTGTATGAACTCCTCCCTATATACATTACTACATGCTCCAGTCATTAATTATCAATTTACTAGCAATCTGGTTTTGTTTCGTTCACTCAAAAACCAATGCAGGAAACTGCTTCATTACAGAATAATTTTCTATTCTAGTCCTCTCTCAATTATATGGTATTTAATTAATTAAAGTCTTTATGTGGGCTTTCAGAGATCTCCATAATGGCAGAATTTACACCATTTAATTAACTCTGTTGTAAATATAGAATTCCCTCAATACACTTATTTTCCTATTCACAGGTCAGAAAATGTGTTAAAAAATCTATCAAGCTTTGTTAATCCTCCATTTATGTCACTTGAAAAAATTCAGTGTATAATGAAAACATCATGTATATTCAGTTTATAGCAATTGTGGTTGCAGTGCTCACAACCAGCAAACTCTCCATTAATATCTCAGGTAAGGAGCAGAATTTGATTATTCACAATATTCATTCTTAATCAATCTGTACAAGATGTTCATCTTAAAACAGAACATCAGACACACTTCTACATAATAAAATTATATAAAATATATTAGGGTTTGGACCCTATAGGTCATTGATTTTGGGACTGTCCTAAATTAAGACCTTTCCTGGATGAAGATATTTGTTAATCTACCAGTGTCATATTTTTAATCATTCTAAAACCTCTTACAGCAGAGTTTGGAGAAATATTGGATGGAATTTGACTATTTATTGATAACACTCAAACACATCGATTAATGTCTCAAATGGAAGAATTCTAATGCAAAATCAGTAACTAAATATGAAAATGACATATTACTTAAAACAAGATAAACAATCCTATTTCTTTGCATGGATCTCTGCAGAATTCATTAATTTTGTTCTAAAGTAAATCTGCAGGATTCCTGACATTTCTGTGCAACTTCCATTTTAATAAATATAAGGAAGTGTAACATAACAGGCTTTTTGTTACTAAATAACCCTGTCTTGGATAAAGATGGGATGATTTGGTGTTTAAAATGAATGAATCTTAACTTCTTTGATTTACTAGATTGACTGTACAGTATTTTCAATTGAACTGAATGTTTCTTTTGTTTACAACAATGTGCATTTGTTATAACAATCACATTGTAATCCATATACTGCACATTGTAATAGAAACCATTTTCATCCTTAAATATAAATATCTTAAAATGCATTGGAGATATTTGTAACTACGAATTTGCTATGTCATACATTCTGGGATTTGCTTCAACCCCCTTTACTACCCAAATTTCTAAAACGGGTTTAAGAATATGATGTATATTATGCTATCATGTGGTTTAAAAAACTGAGAGAAGTCTTCGTTCGATGCGAATTACCTTGAAAGGGACACCCTCTTGTATCTGTCGTTAGTTTATAGCACCAGCCAAATGAGAATTTTAACAATATCCTGCCTGCAGCTGACAGTTTCAAGGAAGTTAAGTCCCTCATGGTCCAGATAAAAGAAAAATCGCACGTTCCGCTGCAATTGGGAGCGTCTGAATGTAAAGCGAATACAAACACGACTGCTAATTAAGCAAGCGTAATTTACAGGCGCGAATTAACTATTAGAACTTGGCTATTATGATCGCTGTGGGAACTGCTGAGTAGGGTGCTACCTCCTTCTTCAGCACCCTCGTAAAGGGAATCCACGTGTGAGTCGGGTAATTTCATATAATGTTTATTAAGTATTATACGAAAGAAGAAACAAAAATGAAAATAACTATAGCTTAGCCACTATCCTTCCTTTTCCCGCCCGTTTGTTCCGCGGTATTTACGTCTTTCTGGTAGGGAAACACGTACACGTCTCGCGTAAGTTTAACGGTGTTGTTACTAATCTATTCACTTTACATTACACGTCAAATGGCTATCCGTAAACTGAATTTACTCTGAAGTAGCAGGTGAGATAAGACATTTTGTGGTAATTGTGTTTATCTCAATCCGTTGTTTGCTTTTCATCTTCAAGTTAATGCCTTTTGGCAATTTGTCAGTCTTCCTGTGATATAGTGAAAAAAGGCTAATGTTTTCATTTTAGCAGTTGCCAGTTTGGTATGTTTTAATATGATGCACCCTGTAGCAAAAATATCCTTTATTAAGAGTTAATTTTGCAATATAAATGTACATAGCTACACGTACGTGAACTACGCAACTGTTTTTAGCCTCCATCTTGAACGGAAAAATGAGGTTAAATTTCAACGCACGCAGAAAAGTTTTAAATAAATAAATAAACCTGCCTTAAGGTTTTTACTCAATCACGAATGTTCCAGGCCAAAACCTCGCTTTTTTGAAAAATTTATTTATTTCGTTGGTGCGAAATAGGCTTCAGGTAGGCACATCAGTTTACGAGGACAAATTCCACTTCCAGACGCTCGAATCGTTTACCCGGAGTTTTTGTGTTCTTCTATTGGGTAGTCTAAGACGCCGTTCTGTTTTTGAAAGCTTTTTTTTCACTTTCGCAAAAACGTAATCTTGGTTCATTTGAGTATTCTTAAAAGGTCAAATGTTGTGTGGCCTGATGGGTAGGCAACGGGACTTGAAACTACAAAGCTGCATCGTTGGCTCCCACTCAATACCACTGTGTGACTCTGAATGTGTTATCTCGACTGACCACTTTATCAGATGATAAACTACATACATAAAGTACGGTGACGTTTTTTATTTCTCTGCGTGTGTATTCGTGTGGAAGTTCCCTTGTTTAAAATACAAAAGAGTAATAACCGGGAGAGGAGATTTTTGCTGAAAATATTCCCTTAAACCGCCGGAACCGAGTATATTCGGCAAAGTATATTAGTTGAACGCCGCAACCGGCCAAAGTCGGTTTACAGTGCAGCTTGCCAGAACCGAGTATGTTTGGCGACGTACATTTATTGAATGCTGCAACCGGCTATAGCCGTGTCTCCGTGCAATTTGCCAGCACGCAGGGGCCGAGTATTTTCGGCGACGTGCATTCATTGAACCTAGCAACCGGCTATAGTCGCTGATCAGTCAGTGCCGTATATTCGTTGAGCAGGCAGCTCGTGACCACTGCCGGTGTTCTGACGATTTGTCCTACTTTGTCGAAGTACCCTACCGTACTTTATTTCGACAGATATATGCTACTAACTTATAACGTTATACCATGTCATCATTTAACATGTTGTATTTAGAAGTCGTCTATCAAACTTTATTAACATTTCTCAATTTATTCTATATGCGTCATTTAATGCCCGAAAGAGACACAGCCTGATGCAAAGATTTCACAAGACGATCATTACATGGATACAATGGCCTGTACAAGATCAAAAAAGTCACACATGCAAAATATACAACTTATAAAATGTTGACAGTAAATACCTACGCAGTAAACTGTAAAAATGCATTAATATAGTAAGGCTAAGAAAAGCATACATATAACTTTGGTCTGCGCATGCGTAGTATCAGTGAGTAGATCATTTCGATGGGTAGGATGTTTCGTTAGAACACCGGCCGCGGCAGAACGGCAGCATCACTGTCCCTGGGATTCAGCCGCTGCACTAGACGTGCCTGCAAGCGCCATCGCCTTACCTCTGTGTGCTTGCGTGCGGCCAGTTCAAGTGCAGTTGGCTCGGTGATTTACAGAATTTCATCATTGGCGTCAGTTGCACCTTGTACATATGTTTGTAGTATTTTTTTAAAATAGTTTTTACAGTTCATTTGCAGTGTGTAAAATGATCAGTGTTGCAGTAATTGTGATGCTGTTTGCATGGAAAAAGTGTTCCATTAAAATTTCACATTTTCTTTGTGAGATTTACTTAAAGTGCAGCAAAAAGTAGTTGGTGTCCAGGGGTGCATTAACCCCCAAGTATGTGGCAGTAAGTGTGGGTATCATTTTGAACAGTGATAGCATTATGGATTGCCCTTCCTCATCGATTAAATATTTTCACATTTTTTACTAAACTTTTTATAAGACCATGACCTAGAAATAAAGGAAACTATAGTATTAAGAAACCACTCCAGATTTGGTCAGTAAGACTAGTTCAGTGTGGTATTGTTTAAAATGGCTTGAACATTAAAAACTTTGTTTACTGAAGACCATTATTGAAAAGTATTTTTGTATTGGTATAAAAACTAGATTCTAAATTTTATGCATAGACAATGATCATTTTGAGCTGTAAATGTAAACTGAAGAGTGTTGGGTCATCCTTATATTTTAACAGATTTCCAGTGATTTGTGCAAGACTGAATAATGATTAAGGTAACACAAAACTGCTGCAAGACTCCCGCTTCAGTTGTTGTACATATGAAATCAGTTCCTTCCAGGTCACTGCAACACAAGAAGAGCTTACACCTAAAAAGACCAGTTCTGCCAGAAGAGCATCAAACTAAAAATAAAAGCAACAAAACAAACCACCTTGAGGGTAGTCCATCTTTACTTATAGGACGTCCGGAGATGACTGCTTTTTTTAAACTGTTTGGTATGTAGAAAGGGTAATATTCCTCCCATCGAACATTATTTTGACCTTAAGTCTACAAAAGTGTTTAATATTTATTAGATACTGTATTTTAAATATTTTAGTACAGATATTAATGAATTTAAGTTTTTTGTTAGTGTAAATGTGAATACATATTACAAACAATATCGATAAGTACTGCATTTTTTTTTCTTAAATACAAATTTGTTTTCAGATGATGATTTGATACAAGATTTCCTGTGGATGGACTGCTGCTGCAAAATTACAGACAAGGTAAATGTTTTTGCATTAGAAAGATTCCTTGGATCAAATATTCAGATACTGACTTTTGTACATTTTATAAATTATTGGACACTTAGATGCACATAGCAAAATGTCATTTGACTGTCAGAACTTTCTGATAATATAAAATCAGACTATTAAAATAATGTTTGTTGTTGTTGTAATGGAAGAGTGTACAGTCAAGATCTGAAGGGGCAGGTGCAGGGAAAGTGCTGCTTATTAACTGCTATACCTTGTAGTGGAGAATCTCATGTAACAACTTTTGTCATAAAGCATTTTAGTTGTGCAACCGTTGTAAGCAGGATGAATTCATTTTAGAATGCAGGGCTTCGAGGTTACTGCAGATTTAGGGATACTTGAACTTCATTCTGTGTAACCTAATACAGGATGACCTCATGTCCCATATATGAATCTGTTTTTAATAGGTTAACATGTTATCCACTATATGCTTAATATTCTATTGCATATTCATACTCTGTAAAGCCTTTGTCCAACAAAGGATTGTCAGTACAACCAGATTTGTATTACAAGAGTAACCTGCTTGTATTTGTATGCTCCAAAAGTATCTTTGTTAAATGGATTTCTGGCACTTAAGTATTGCTGAAGTCTGAAGAACCTTTTTGTTTAAGTTGAATCTGGGTCAAGAGATTTTCCCTATCAACCTCCAGTCAATCGGGACACGCTATACTGTTCAAGCCCAGCAGATGGGCTCTACATAACAAGTGCTCTGTAAATTTGACAGCTCTTTAAGTGCATTCCACTGTTGCCTCTTTGTAGGTATGTAGTTGGTTTCATTTGTAGAAACTATATCTGTGGAAGAGTAGTAGTATTTTTATTCAGAACAGCTCAATTATTATTACTTGCATTTTCTACTATGTAACATGTTGCCACTTTATCTGTTCGGGTTAAGTCAATAGCATTAACCATTACATAACTAAGCTAAGTTCAGATGTCGGCATTGTCATTTTCCCTCTTCCATTCCTCACAATTTTCATATGGTTACATTTTTGATAACTCCAAATTGTGTCTTTGTAAATTATTCTGGGTGTTGAGCAAGTGTCCTCCAAGATTGACTGGTGTCCTATTCACAGTTGGCTTGTCTGTTGCCACCAACACTGTTGGGATAGATTATACTTCCCTTCAATCCTAAACTTAAATATGTGAGTACTGAAATTGAGTGCATGTATATTTAAACATGTATATTAAAAAAATCAAATGACCACACAAGTAATAGTTTTTAGCTATGTACTATGAAAATATTCAGTGTACTGTGATCCTGTGTATTGCAACATTGAGGATTGAGGGATTTGATGGCCAGAATCCCTAGTAATTTATAGCTGTTTTGATTACACTGTTTAAGCTGTTTTTGTGTGTGTGGTGGTTTTTTTTTTTTTTCCTATTTTCTAAAGTCATGTGAAATCTTATCAAAGCTCTCTTTACAATATTACTGCTTTCTTTCTCTAGTACTTGTTGGCTATGACATTTGTATATTTCAAGAGGGCCAAATTCAGCATCATGGAGCATACTAGAATGAACTTCTTTGTTGCCCTGTAAGTGCAAGTGTATTCCTTTAAGGCTGCATATGTAAAGAACACATTTTTGTTTGTGAAAATTATGAACTGTCCTTTTACATCAGGATATTGTCTGCAAGTCTGGCATATCAGCCTTTTAATGATAAAATATAAAAAATGTAATTTTTCTAATGTGTTTTGTATACTCTTTATACAAAACTAAATGATGAGAGTGGAAATCCATATATTCTAAGATCTAAAGACCTAAACTAAATATAAAATCTGTCTGAAAATGTACCCTATAGGTACTTGGCAAATACAATGGAAGAAGATGACGAAGAAAGCAAGTATGAAATATTTCCATGGGCTTTGGGTAAAAATTGGAGGAAACATTTTCACAAATTTCTGATTCAAAGGGATTTGCTATGGGCGCGCATAAATTACCGGGCTGTTGTAAGCCGCCTGTGCTGTGAAGAGGTATTATTATATATTTGTTTTTGGTTATTGGCATTACTGATTACTGAAGAATAATTAACTTCATTGTTCTATTCTAGGTAATGGCAATTGCACCATCACACTCAATCTGGCAACGAGAGCGTGCAGAGCATCACAGTGGAGCTATTAGAAATTATGCAGAAAGAGAGGATTTGCAGCTATCAAAAGATTTTGCTTGTTCAGCAAAGAAATGCTCCTTGTGTGGGGAGAGTGGGCAATTCTTAGAGCTGTCCTCCTCATCCTCGGACTCCTCTTTCTCTTCACCCCCAACCAACATCTTAAAAGCCAAAACTTGGACAACGAAAGAGCAAACTAAAAGACCTAGAAGAATGATAATCAACACACCAGACTTTTATCACAGTTCCTCTGGTATGTACCTGGCTTAAACAGCCACTAAGTCATGGTACAGGGAATTTAATGTGACCTTGTACTGTTAGACAAAGCTCAGACCTGAGGTATCAATTTAGACTGACTGGACAAAGTAATTGTTGAATTAAACCAGGAAGTAGTTAAACAATCTCTTGTATTAACACTTAATTGGTTCTGTGTTGCTGCCTATTGACTGTTTTGTGTATATTTCAGAAGTATGAGTAGAAAAAGATGAAATTGTAGGCTTTCAGCCTTCTAAATGTTTAAATATTTGTATTCTAAAACGTTTATTTAGATCATAGACTTAATAGGCTTGAAATTTTTGCAGCATTTACTGGTGTTTTAATATTCATTACTTTTTGACAGATTGAAAATGTGTCCTGGGGAAGCTCTAGAATATCCCATCTCATTCCATACAGTTTCTGGAAATGTACAGCATGAGTTTAAACATCTCTGCAACACCAGAAGTATACAAAAAAAAATGTGATGCATCAAAAAGTGAAACATTTACTATGTGATTGTACATTTGCACTGAGAATAAATGGGTGTAACAGTGGATAAAGCACACATCTAAAAAGGCAAATTGTAACTTAACAGACATTGTACAACATTCTGATTAATTATAAAACATTTTATATATAAAAAAAATGGCATTGATCCAACATTATTCTTTGTTGGTTAAAACACTAGTATAATTGGACCAACATACAAATGCAGCAATGGGCAAATTAGTAGTCTGGACGCTCGTGACTGCAAGGTTTTAATTCCAGACAACCAAACTATAGTCTTGCATAGCTGTTGAACTGCTAGATGTTCTGAATCTTTGGTTCATGCAATATTTTCCTAATCAAAAATAATTAAATCGGAAGACCCCATTCTTCATGTACGATCTTAACTTGATTGTTGCTTTTAAAGGCATTATGACAAATGGGGAAAATAACTTTACAAATAAACTGGTTGAACTTTTTTTCAGTGGATTTAAATATGCAGGATCTTCTTTAATGTACCGTTCACTGTAGGGAGGGGGGACGTCTTTGCAACCAAATCAGAATGTTCCGTGCATTTGTAGAGTATCCAAAACCCACTGGTAAAAGCAGTCCTTTTTGTTTTTAGACAAACTAATTTTAGGATTGTAAAAGTGAGAAAGCACAGTAACAAACTTTATACTAGTCAAACCACACAATCTAAGGAATGCTGGTCCAATGATGAATCCTTTTGTTAAATGTACAACATGGCAACAACTGTAGACTGACACAGTAGGTAACTCTTCAACTGACAGGGCCTGCTACAGGTGAGAGATTGACCTAAAATATCCAACAGCTTGTTGATCGCATGTGATGATTTTGAATGTTTCATCAATCTTTTTGGAAATCAAATGGTTAGACTCCTTTACAAACCTCTTGCCTTGTGCTGTCACAGAAAGAGCATGAGACAAATCTAAAAACAAAACTCGCCCAATTAACCTATATGTACAATGGACTCCTAATTCCACCCTCTCAGGTATACTAGAGCTTGTGAAAATGCTGTAAACCTGTCTATGTTCAGTAGCACAACAAGGATGTAGAGGATAAGCAGGAAACGCGCTTTTTTTTTTTTTCCTTTCACATAAGTAGTACAAAAGAATATTCTAATGAGATTGAGGTAAATTTCAGTCATGGCTGATACTCAGTCTACCAATGGCATTGTCCATGTCTGTCACTGTCCCCTCCTGTGTGTATACTAGGGTAAGAGCAGCCCACTTCGGCAAAAGCAGACCCAGATCTTGATAAGCAGGGGAATTGCCTCCCAGGCACAGTGGATTGGTGTTGATAGTGATGTCTTTCCACGCTATTCAACTCTTGTTTATGGGTTGGTTGTTTTGAAGTGACAGACTCCTTTTGATGATGAGCTGTCTTCAAATTATGCAAGCCCCAGCTCATGTCTTGAGCTGCCTATGTCAAAGGGAGCAGGCCTTTACAGAGTTCACCATCCAGGACTATCTGGGGAAGTTGAGACTCATTCATGTATATAGTGTGCATGGCTTAGAGAAAAATACAGCTGATCAGAATGGCTTCAGTGCTGGTTGATGAGCAACATTCTAGAAATTCAGTGTGCAAAACCCAGCATTGTCTCAGTGCTGATTGATGAGCAGCATTTTAGAATTTCAGTGTGTAAACCCTGTCCTCCCAAGTGATGCCCATGGTGTTCTGGAGGCAGCAGAAGTGGAATGCTTCTAGGTTGCAGATTTGCTTGCAGCAGGGAGTCCAGGACTTGCATTCATACGGTAGCTTTGATATACACACATGACCAAAACCTTGGTTGGCATGCAGAGCTTGTGTAGGTGACAAAATGGAGCAGAAGGCTAGTACAAGTTCGGTTTGCAATCTGTTAATTGACAGAAGCATCAATGGAGATTATGCTTCTGAGGTAGAGGAAGGTTTGCATGTTTCCCATTGTCGGGTGGACAATGTTGATGTTAATTGGAGGATCTGTGCGGTGGAAGGCAGCATGAAGGGTCAGTGTATTTGGGGTGCTGATTTCCTGACCCATCCAGGTGCAAAGACTTGGCAGTCTTCTGAAGTCTTTCCAGGTGAAGAGCTACAGTGGGAACATTGATGGTATACTGGAGCTCCCAGATCATTGTCAGCCCACTCAAGCTTCCTAGCCAATCTTCAGAGGTTCAAAATATTGCAATCTAGTTGGTACTGCATTTGCACTCTAGCTGTTGCATCCAATGCAATTCTGGAAAGAAACCTAAGCTGAATGTTGAAGAGCACTGGAGCCAGGACACAGCCTGCATTGATGCCAATAGTAATTTGGAAGGGAGCAAATGTTTCCCTGCTAAAAAGGACCTCAAATCCATTCCATAATGGATAAAACGGAGCATACTGCGAATTTTTTTCGGGGCTCATCTGAACTTGTGGAGTACTTCCCAATGCATCTCCCAGTTGAGTTTGTCAAATGGTTTCTGAAGCTAGATGAAGATAAAGCTGATGCCTTGCTGATATTACCAAGCTTTCTCTGGGCTGAAAGCCAGCTTGTGACTCTGCAAGTACTCTGTATTCAACTTGACAATGAGTAGGTGGAGAAATGGGACATGGGCAAGCACTCTTCCAAGCAACATTCAGTCGTGAAATACTATAGTTGTTGCCACAGTCTGATCCGTTCCTCTTCTTGTGGATGTTGACAATGGTAATGTTTCAGCAAGCTGGGGATCTTGCCAAGCTTCCAGTACAAAGTTGATGAAATAGGTCAACTCGAAAAGAAAAATTTCCCCCATATTTAAATATTTTGGCAGGTACAGTGTCTTCACTGGGAGCCTTGTTTTTCAGGGCTTGTACATCAGATTGGACTTCCTAAAGAACTGGACACTGTAGTTCAGGTACTGGGTGGAGTGTGGAGATCTTCTTGAGGACTGAAGAATCTGCTGGGCTGATTTTGTTCAAGAGATCCCAAAAGTGCTGTACCCAATGATGCAACATCTGCTGCATGTCTTTGAGAACTTGGTGTCCGGCCATCTGTGATCCGGACTAGAGCCACATTGCGTCGAAGGACCATAAATTCCTTTGAAGGCATTGTGAAACTCCACTGCTCTTGTTCTCCTCAGCACATCCTTGGATCTTCATGGTCTTAATTTACATGTCATTCTTGATGTGCCATGCCTGCATTATATAATTGATTTCATTCCCCACCTGCCTCCACTTCTGCAGGAGGGAAACTGATAACTGATTTGTAAGGTGTGTTTGGAAACTCTGCATTCTTGCCTTCCACGAAGTGGAACATCTTGTCTATGACCTCCTTGAACCAGTCTGGATTCTTCCTCTTGGAGAATCCAAGGGCTTTCTTGGAGGAGGAAGACTGGGGGGCTGTGAGCATTGAGGTCCACATTTCAGCAACAGAGTAATTCCAGACTGCAATACCTCCTGACATCAGACACAAAATGTCCTCCAGATCATGAAACACCCATCGCATCAGTCACAGAACACTCTTGACGGCACACTGTTGATGTCCATACAATGACGCAATTATCGTAATTCCCTTTTCTAGTGGCACTTGCATGTCCTCTGTGAGACAGTATTGATGTGCTTATTGCAAAGGACACTGTAGTTGTACAAATTACAGCAATTTTCTCTTTGGGACAAACAAATGACTTCTAGTCTCGCACTTATATTAACCAACTATTCTAAGCTTTGGTCTTTGCTGATATAAAGTACAGTGTGTGTGTGTTGTGTTTTTTTTTATATAAACTATTTTGAATAGTTGTTCGTTGTTTTTTTCCTGAAGTGCTTTGTTACATTATAGTAAAAGTAACACATCATATTACCATCCAGTGTTTCAAAAAGAATGCACCCTATGAAACTCATACCTAGAGATTTTCAATTTACAAATGTTTAATATTCCACTAGCAAATTATACACAAGAAACAATATTAAACTGAATTAATTTGTAAAAAGGATTGCAAAAACAGCACTACATATAAAATTGGTTTTAAAACTGATAGGGAAACATTTTAGGAAACCATTTATTTACGGATTTGATCCATCAACATTTTCATTACTAAAAGCTGCATGTGTGAAATATGTCATGTCCATATCAATTGAATGGCATGTAACAGCCAGGAAATCTATGTTATTTACCTTTTTCAATAACTTTAGTTTGAGACACTTGTGATTGCTCTTAAACCTTTTTTGTGCAACATTTAAGTAGATTGCAAAAGCAGTTTTGAGACCCAACTTTGATCAACATAAAAATATATATATATATATTTGAGTCTTTTATTTTTGATAACTATCATTCTATCACTACTACTAAATAATAATAATAAATAGTGGGTCAGTTGCAGTGTGCATTCAGCAGAGAACCATCCTGAGGTGATCTCATTAAACATACAGTATTTACTGTCTTGTGCATACGGTAGAATGATATTTTTACTTGTGTATAATAAAGCACAAAAAATATACATAGAATACAGTATATTTCAAATATTTATACATTTTCTTATAATGTTATTACGATTGGCTGTTCAGTAATTCCACAACTGAAACACTTTCTCTGGAGCCAGAGTGAGGGCCATCGTTTCTTTTACAATTTGCCAGAATGGAGGAGTAAGAAAAACAGCTGTGTAGGATTGCTGAGTGCATAATAATCTTGGCAGAATGTCTTTTAGATATCCTGGACAGAAGGCAGCTGCGTGCTAGCAATATTTTGTGAGTTTCACCAACCTCTGAAGTGACCCAAGCATGTGTGCTATATCAGGATGTGATGCAGTCAGTGAAGATGGACTCTAATCTGTTCTCTGAAGTCTATGATCTGCTCCTTACTTTTTGGACATTAAACAGTCAGATTGTCTCAGGACTGCTGAGTCAGCAGGTAGATATCCTACTTGTAAGACATTTCATCATTGTTGGTGATCAGGCCTATGATGGTGATGTCAATAGCATTTCTAATGATGGAGCTGGTGTAGTGTCTGGACACACTATCATACCAGGGGATCAGCACACTACCCCATACTGCGCCTGGGTTGAGGGTGAGCATAGAGGATGTGATGCTAGTAATCTGCTAAGCTGTGGTCTGTTTGCTTTGAAGTTCAACATACAGTTCTGTTGGCACAACAATGTTGAATGCTAAGCTATTGTCTATAAACATACCTCTGTAAGAGCAGTGTTAAAATTAACCAGATGTGCCAAGATGATATGGAGTATAAGACTTAACTTGTATACCAATATACATCATGGAGATGAATGGAAGCAAAGTTATGTATTAAGTTAAAATTTAGTAAGAAGTTTGAGTGAGTGTAGTTAGTTATAAAATGAGTTTATCACATACATCATACAGACTGTTATAGACATGAAAAAGCATGAATAAACATTACAAAAGATCTAAACCATTAAACATACATATTCCCCAACTTATCTATCCTTAATATAATATACAGTATAAATAAAATGTATGGATTATACTGTATAAAATACACTGTGGAACTAGCTCCGGACACAGACAGGCAGACATCGTTTTAAGCACCACCATACGTTTATTCGCAATCACTATTTACAATTAAAGTGCACCACAAACCCCAAAGTCCATGCCAATACCACACTGCCTCTTTCTTCAGGCCGCCTCCTTGTCTCTCCTCCAGACCTTGTCTGTCTTCCACCCGACTCAAGCCAATGAACGGAGGGAGGCAGCCCCTTTTATAGTCACCCGGATGTGCTCCAGGTGCCTCCTGGCAATCTTCCACCGGCACTCCCCCACTCTGGGTGTCCTCAATTTCTCCACTCCCCCCGCACTTCCAGGTGTGGTGTAAGTGCTGAGGTCCAGGGCTCCCAAGGCATTGGGGCACCCCCTGGCAGTGACCACAGGCCCCTACAGGGTTGAGCGTCAAAGCTCTGTACCTGTGGCCCCCAAAATTACCAGAGCAGTCACCCCCACGTGGTCTGAGGAAGGCTTAAGCCCTCCTCCTGGGCGTCCCAGCTGGGCAGTAGCCCCAGCCACTCACCACAGTGCCCCATCGCCAGCAAAGTCCCGTCGGGCAGGTTCCCAATTGCGCGTCCAGAGTCCGGTCCTGCAATCAAAACAGAGAGAACGGCAGAAACGCTGCCTGGACACCACCCTCTGGTGTCCTTCCGCATTACGCACAGGCAGCGCTCCCTCCTCCAACCGGCACCCCGAGACTTGCGTCTTTGGGACCCCTTCTGCGGGTTCCATGCCCTTCTGGTCAGAATAGACAGGTCCGCTCGTATTGTTGTCTCTGCCGACGCTGGAGTTTCCCTCTGCCTCCACAGAGGGCGGCCCTTCTCTGAACGTGAGCACCCAGCATCACGTCTCTTACTACTGGAGGAACTGGCTCTCTTCCCTTGATTCCTCCTTTTCCTCTGGGATGCCATGATGGTTTGGGCCTGCCTGTGCCAAAAGCACAGACCCTTTCCCATTTGCATCCCTATAGAACGGCACGAGGCTGCTGTGGGCGCAGGGCGGAGGGCGCTAGGACCCAGCGCACTCATCAGTCCTCGTCCTGCCAGCTCTCTTGGTCTTTCTCCCCTCACCACGTGCGCCACATTCACCGCCGCATCCACTATCGGAGAACCCCGTACTTGGTTCCGATCATTTTTATCATGGACCTTTTCGGTGGGCTCTCCTTTATTATGTATGGGGGTGGTCTCACCTACCTTCCCTGCCGCATCCATCCGACTGAAGACTCCAGCGTCGCACCGATCTGCCTACTGTCGCAGCGTCATCAATGACGCGACTGCCTTCACCTCCAGCTCCTTCAAACCTCTCCGGAGGACATGTATCACCTGTATAAGTGACTCTGCAGGCTGAAGGCACTCCTACAGCTCACGCAGAGCCACAGGCAAGGACAGAAAGTCAGCCGACGGTGAGCCTACCTGTTTGTCAGCACTACACGTCGGTTGCTTCCTGTGGGCCCTTTCCTTCGGCCCAATCGGGTGTTCCCCGGCCCGAGATGGACATTCCCTTGTCCTGCCTCCATCCAATCAATGACGGGCCCACAAGACACACCGTCCAATCCCGTGCCTGTCTTGGGGAGGGACTTCCGGTCCGTGGCCATCTTGCTCCCCCCCCAGGTGTGGTGACGAGCCAGCTTTTTCAGGTGCAGCGTCTCCTGTTCTGCAGCTCTCACAGCTGCTGCTGCTTCAACGTAGCACCGCGGATCGACATGCGCCTGCCACCGACTCGGATCTGGGCAGCCCCTGCCTGTAACACACAGAACACTACAGCTGTCGGTGAGCAGGGAACTTGCCTCCCGGGTCTTGACTGTCCGAGGAAACGTCCTCGGTGTGGCTTTGCTAGGCGGCATGTCGTCCTGGGCGCCCTCTGCAGCAGCGTGCTCGCAGGAGCCTGCTGCACTCCGGCTACGCTCGCTGTCTTCTTCCTGCACCAGGGGAAAATGGCCCTTCTGTGAACCAATGGCGGTCTGTAGGGCGAGTATCTGTCGCGGGGTTGGGTGCACGCCGCTCCTGCGGCACGTGGGTGGGCTCCCCTGCTGCGCCAGGCCATCCACAACGATATTTTTTCTGCCAGGTCCCCGCCTTGGAACAGGTGGAGCATCCTGCCGACTACGCCAGTGTGAAACTAGCTCCGGACACAGACAGGCAGATGTCATTTTAAGCACCACCACACATTTATTCACAATCACTATTTACAATTAAAGTGCACCACAAACCCCAAAGTCCAGGCCAATACCACACTGCCTCTTTCTTCAGGCTGCCTCCTTGTCTCTCCTCCAGATCTTGTCCGTCTTCCACCCAACTCAAGCCAATGAACGGTGGGAGGCGGCCCCTTTTATAGTCACCCGGATGTGCTCCAAGTGCCTCCTGACAATCTTCCGCCGGCACTCCCCAGTGTGGCAGAAGTGCCGGCTGTGAAACGGAAGCACTTCGGGTGTCCCCAATTTCTCTTCCCCCCAGCACTTCCGAGTGTGGCGGAAGTGCTAAGGTCCAGGGCTCCCAAGGCATTGGGGTGCCCCCTGGCGGAGACCACAGGCCCTTACATGGTTGAGCTTCAAAGCTCTGTACCTGTGGCCCCCAAAAGTACCAGAGCTTTCACCCCCACATGGTCTGAGGAAGGCTTAAGCCCTCCTTCTGGGCGTCCTCCTGGGTAACCCCAGCCACTCACCACAACACATATATAGTATATATCAATAATCCTGATTTGGAGTGAACAATAACATGGCATCGTTTGATACAGTGGTTGTCATATACAGTCCCAGGGGCTGAAGATTTTTGTCCAAACTCATTTTTGCTTTTAATTTAGATTCCCATCTTGAACACACAAGCTAACTGTCTACTGTAGGTCTTGAAAGTTAAAGTAATGTATCAAAACACAAAATCATTGTTATAACTACCACATAGGGGAGTGCAATCAGTGGGGGAATTTTAGCACTTAAACCCTTGACAAAACCACACACACAAGATCCAGGTTCAAATATGAATATATTTAAAGAGATAAAGAACGCAATCCCAGTTGGGATATCTATCTGTGTCCTACATCCATTCTATGGGTCCTTTTGAGTAGACCAGGAACTATTGAACCGGGTCAGAAAGCCAGTCCATCCCCACCTTTCTTTACAGTGAGTCACTGAACAAAATTACATCACTGTAGGCATTCTGCTACATGTAGGTTAGGTCCTTGGAAATTTTGAAGGTTGACAAAATCGGAAGAAAACATAACATTCTAATTTGTAGAACAGCAGAAACTGATGGGATTTTTTAGCCTGTATCTCATCAAGAAATGAGTGCATATCCTTCATGCAGTCAAAAGTAAATAACGAGGAGGATATGACTACTTCAGTATCTTCATTGCCTCCCCTTTGGTCTAATTTTACACTTGTGTGTGTTACTTCATCTTCGTCCATATTCAGAAAGCTTGACCTGAGTACTTTCCCAACAAGTTTGTTAGCATCCTGCCAGTCACAAGCAGTCAGGATAGTTTTGATAATAACGACTTTTTTGTGAAAAAGAAAAAAAATACTGAGTGTGAAGTATTATATTAGGAATATCAACATATTAACTCCACTTTTACTCAAAGAACAGTCAAATTGGCTTAAGAAATAAACACACCATTATGGCCAAAACATGTCATAGGAATGCTTAGCTCTATTGATTTTTCTTGCTTTTTGTCTCTACTCCCTGTATTCATGAGGTAGAGTTAAAAATAAATAAAGAAAAAAAAAACTCCAGTGTACAATTATATCATTTCACCTTCAAGGGAATGTCATGTCTAGTTAGAAACTATTCAGAAAGTGCACAAATAATTAAAAATGACTAAGTACTCTGAAGTGGAAAAAAGTCAGCATAAATCTTTATTTACTAATATATTGCTGTAAGACCCATTTCAATTCAATTTGTAAGTCTACAGGAATTGTACTGAAGTGAGTACCTGAAAGACATAGTCCAATTACCAACAACATAGTCACTTGTGAAAGCTGAATTCATCATTTCAAATCTGTAATTTAATTATTCCCAATTTAGTAAGCATGCGTTAAAAACTGCTAAAACATTCATCTAAACATATTGAAACAGAAATGCTAAATATAAAAAGTTATACATAATTTAAAGGATTTACCTGAAGCAAATGATCACTACATTCTAAAGCACTTAGACCTCCATTTTTAACACCAATATTCTCTGCCCCCATAATGTTATTGACGCAACGCAGGGCTGAAGAAAGGCACAAGCCCATGAATGCCTCACTGGAAATCTGGTTTGTGATCTGTTGGTTAAAGTCTTTTTGTGAAGTTCTAATATAAAATTAATGTCGGAAAACTTTTGAACTGATAATTAGGGAGCACTACCAGTACCTTGAGCATGGGAAAGGTGCTATATAAATAAAATGTTGTTGTTATAGTATTATGTGTGGAAATTGAAGATAGCTGTCTTGGCTGGTTAAAAAAAAAAATAATAAAAAATAGAAATACTGTAAGTTGACAAATTCTGATAACTGTTCTTCCCTTTAAAAGGTGTGTTACTTTTTAAGCTTTTTTATGCTGGCTTTCTGAAGTAAGATAAGACACCACCATCTTCTAATCTGCGGCATGTCTTCCAAAAAAATTACAATAAATTCTATGAATAAAAAATAGCATGCTATCTCTTTTAATCAGAACAAACTAATAAAAGAGAGAGAAAATTTTAATACACAGTCATGAATTAATCTAAAATTAATCAAAGCAAGCTTTTCAAAAGGTGAAAAAGTGCACAGTATACTGTTTTGTCAAAAAAAAATCTTATGGTTGAGATCTAGCTGCATTCAATTGTATTAAAAGTGTCAATTGATCAAAGTTTACAAGTTATGAGATGTATTCTGGAAAGCTTCACATACCTCCATGAACCACCACTGTCCTTTTGTGCCTTTAAGTGGCTGATGATGATGCCTGCATAATCTGTTCTTTTATAGCAAAATAGACAAGCATACTCCTGAGCAACAAATACAACTGTAGTTATCTCTATGAACTTAAATATACTCATGTGTCTCTGGTGAATATAAAATACAAAGTTCTTAAAACTGACAAAAAGGCACAAAAACATTTCACTTTATTTCAGTTGGAAAAAAACTTCAAAAGCAGTACTTTTTAAGAATGCTGGAGAAGTAAGCATGAAACATTGAATATTGTTTAAAGAGTTTAAACAAACTGTACTATCAGTGAAATAACTTTACAAAATAATAATATGATTCTATCCTGGCTGTTCTTTTTCCCATTATTGTCTGATTCTGAGTCTGATTTGAACTTTCTTGAACAGGAGGTAATTGAGTATTTTTTTAACACTTTTGTTTGTAGCAACTTGTTAAAATTTTCCATTATGTACTGTAAATATGTATACAGAACTATGATAATCTAAAGTGACCTAAATGTATTCAAACCTTTGTCTTGTAACATTATTATACTTGAAAAAATAGTATATCCACCAGAGGCGTGACCACGGGGGGGCTGGGGTGGGCCCAAATCCCCAGAGACAAGCCGTGCCCACCCTGCAAAACGCTCTGTCTGTCCAATGAAAACTCTGGAGAAGAATAACATTTGATTTTCAAAACTGAGTTGCTTTCCAATTGGCCCGTTTGAATTTGGGGCGTATCCGTCAGTGCCTCCTCTACTAGACAGGCACCATGCTGCTCACAGTAGTGATGGGAACTCCAGCTCTTTCAAAGCTTCGGCTCTTTTGGATCGGCTCCCTTTAAAGAGCCGGCTCTTATGGCTCTTCGTTTAGTATCACTTGGATGCTTATATTTTAGCCTAATTAAGCAATTATGAATGGTTTGTGTATAAGCAATTTCTTATTCATTGTTTTCAGTCATTACTTATTTGTATGCATTTTTTCATTACAAAAAATACACAGTTACTATTGTTTAACATTTTAATAAAAGCTAAGAACAACTTAACACAAAACCACAGCAAACAAATTAAATAAAGGCCAAACTCAACAACAACACAACACTATGACTCTTTGAATAAAAGTTTTTAGGCCAGGTTGGCATTCAGAAATGCCAGATGCCTCAGCTTAGATGGGCTGATGCGATTTCTCCTCTCCGTGATTATTTGTCCTGTTTTTGAGAAGACTCTTTCTGAGGGGACCAATGTAACGACAATGCAAAGTCTTCCTACCATTACGGGTAGACTGCAGCCTTGGCCTCCCACCAGCTCAATGGGTCTTCAGCTTTTTGGATGAGGGGCTCCTCAAGATAGGATCTCAACTCCAGCATAGCATCAGCTGTGGGATTTCTCCTTGCAGTGTCTCCTGTTGCTCTTTCGTCAAAGAGCCTCCACACAGCAGAAGCTTGTGATTCCTGTGAACACGCCCCTGCTCCAATTTCTTCCTCTTGACCCTCTGATGGAGGAGCAGACAGGCTGCTGGGGTTGCATCTTGCTGCTGCTGCACTTATTCTTTGAAATGCCTCATCCACAGCTCTGTTGTCATTAAATGCTACCTTTTTAAACCTGGTGTCCAGAGCAGTGGTTTCTGAAAGCACAGTGTTGTTCTCCATCCTCAGAAATTTTCTGTCCATGGATGAAGAGCGGTGGCCAGCTCCTTTATCCACTGTTACACTCCGTTGGTGGTGGGCTGTTATCCGCTGTAGACCCTTGCAGAGAATAAGCATTTTGGAGGCTGTGACATAGCTGAAAAAGAGAAAAAAGGAAATGTGAAAATAAGATTCTGCAATGTGATACATTGCCTTTTTTAATAAATCATTTGTCTGTAATACATAGTATTTTGCTATTTACTGCAATCTATAACTGTATAGTAGTAAAGTAAAAACAAAATTGTTCAAGGTAACTTTCTGCACTTATCTCCACAGTCACCTCCTCAAAGGGCTCCAGAATGGTGCAGACCTCTTTCACTGTCTCCCATTCCTCTTGACTTAAAGTTTCAACAGGAGCGTTGATTACAGCCAGGGTGGAGATGATGGCATCTTTTGACTCGAGGATGCGTTTCAACATATAAAATGTTGAGTTCCACCTTGTAGCACACTCTTTTTTGGGCCTTAGCTCTGGCATCCCCATCTGGCGTTGCATAGACTTCAGCTTCTCTTTGGCAATTGTGCTTTTATGGAAAAACTATACAATAGCCTTTACCTTGTCCACAGTTGGTTTCACCACCTTCAGCGCATCTTTAACTATCAGGTTTATTGTGTGTGCAAGGCATGGGTTGTGAGTCCACTGCAAATTTTGTATGGCTTTTGTTATGTTTGCTGCATTATCAGTAACACAGCACACCACTTTGTCATTTACTTGCTATTCTTTTGCCACTCTTAGTAGCTCCTCTGCTTGCCATAATGCACACACCTTGTTATATAGTTGTGGAATAATTGTTTGGGACAAAGTTTTTCTGCTAGGGAGAACATACATGGAGTTTAAGGCCTGTACAAAAGTTGTAAATCCTTTGTCCTCCACAAAGGAAAATGGTTGAAAGTCGCTAGCTATCATTTTAGCCAGCTCCTCATCGACACTTGTTTGTCTGGCGTCATTTGTTTTGGAATAAATGTGCTTATTTTGGTTTGAACTGAAGACCGTGTTATACCTGCAGTTTTCGGTAAGACAGTGGAAGTAAGCAGAAGTACTTGGCTCTTTTCCAGGGTCAGTGGATAGCAGGAGAGTGGGCACGCTCTCCTCCAGTTGCACGGATGGGTGGGTGATTCATATATGTCTGTGCAGGTTTGTTGTTGACCCTGCTCTAACGGATATTTTCATATTACAAATTCTGCACTTAGCTTGGCAGTCTCCAATATCACTGAAATGCGGCCAGATGCTGCTTCTTTTTCGGCTTTCACTCATTTATTCACTCTTCTTTTTTTCTTCACGATGCGCTTGCATTTAAATCTGGCTCCTCGTCTGTTGCAGCGACAGCTCTGTGTACCTGGCCTGTACCAACACTCGCTGTCTTCGGAGCGTCTGCCCCCCTTCCTCCTTTCACATAATGGTACGATCCTAGTCCGATGTGTCGTTTGTGAACGAGCCGGCATTATGAGCCAATGTTCTGTGTGCCCATATAAATAAAGTCTCGCCCCTGCCGAATGGATTTTCATAGTGATGGGCGGAGTGAAGCCTCATGAAGCATCAAAACGTTTGAAGCAATTGTGTCGAAAATCGTATCGAAGCTTCGAAGCATTTGACACTCACCTCTCTAGTGACCCCTCCTGGCCATTTCCATTAACATTACACAAACTCATGATCCACTTCAATGACGTCTGTTATAACTCTTATTGCTTTTATTTTTTCGCTGCTACAGACTGACAACGAAGAGAAGGGTTCGTCAGCAACTTCTAGTGTCTGATGTGTAAAAAATATAAATATATATATAACTAACGCCGACAAGCAGAATGCACTATACGATAGCAAGAGTTAAACAAAATAAGACGCCTCACGCATGGATTCCCGGCTCTTTCAATTAGTATTTACTTTTGCACTGTATCATTATAATCGCTCCTGTTATTAGTATTAGAATTAACCTTCATCTTTTCTTGAGATCACATTTAATAGCCTTAAATGTTTTCTTTGGTTTGACTTAATTAAAATGGAGTAGACGGAAAATAAAGGTTTATCCCTGTACTTTGCCATGATATAGGTAAGCACATTTGAGAAAGAAAAGGTGAAATCCTTAAATCAGTTGTTATTATTCGATCAAGTATTGAAATATTTCATTTATTAATACTTTACAATATTTTGTGGAGCACGAAAGTAAAGAATTAGCTACAAAGCAATGTCGCCGTCAATGGCTCAACTAACTAAAGTGGTTGCTTTTCAAATTCTGAGCGTAATGCTAGCCCGAGTTCGATCTGACTTAAAGACTCATCAAAATTAACAATAATAAAAAAAATGATCAGAATTGAAATCTTTATAACCAATTTGAACTAAATAATTTTGAGAGATACTGTGGAAGGATCGCATAAGAGATCTGTTCGGGAATCACCAAAATCGCCATCAAAATGCGATGTCTAATTGCGGATGGCAGCTCACGTATTTACATTAATCCATTTCTATTCATTGCCATTTGACGTCCATGAACCCCTCCATTGAATAAGGCAGTGGTTCTCAACCTGTAGTGCGCGAAGTAACAAAAAGGGGGGCGCGAAGATGTGAAAAAAAGAAAACATCTGTGGGAACCAAAACAAATTAACTTAAACTACATTCTGATAATAGAACAATAAATACTGTATAGAGTTAGATAAATGTCGATAAAAGTTAAGTAGGTATAATCAAATATGCATCTACATTTCAAAAAATGTTGGGGGGGCGCGATTAAAACTGTTATGAAAACTCGGGTCGCAAATACTTAAAGGTTGAGAAACGCTGGAATAAGGTGATAACAAACCCACTGTGATAGATCAGGTTGAATTTGCTCTGCTGCACCAAACATTCAAAGGTGTCAATCCGGAGCACATCAGAGAGGCTGAGAGACACGGCGCAGATCAGTCACCGGCACACAGACACACACGGGGCACTCCAATGTGAGCAGTGCACATATCAAGGTCGGCATTAAAGATTGAGTTCTGAGGCAACAAAAAGCACCGGGATAAACACATCTGGACCTGCTGTTGAAAAAACATTTGCTTTTAACAACAGCATCCCTTCCTCGTGAACACATCTTCAAGGTCCGGACAGGTGATCAGTAAAAAGTTTTTTAGTCACAGCACAGTGCAATAATAAAACATTTCCTTAAACATATAGTTGTCCAGTCTGTATCATTCCTAAGCAATCTTCAAGTAATAGAGGCGCAATCCCAGTTACTAACACATTAACACTCAAAGTAAGAACACATTCCACCTTATCAATTTAATATTTAAAAATTTAAACCGCTAAACCCGCCATCAACAACTACAAAAACAGTTGAAATCGTTACTCAAATATTTTTTTTGTTATAGACATAAAACAAGATGCACGTTTCCATTTGATATATCTTTACTAGTGTTCTCGCCTTGCTCGCTTCCGGTCCACGCTGGAATTTGCTGTTTAATAAAAAAAAAAATCAGACTCTTTTGGGTCATAATTCACAGGGGGTGGACGTGGGACCCGAACCCACGTATGCTTTATTATGAAGCGGTAACGCTACCACTGCACACTACTATTTTCGGGAGGGTGGAATATAATGTATGCTTTTAATGTATACATGTATGTATGTACTGAAGACGAAAACAATTATATATAGATGTATACTATATGACATACCTTCAGTGTTGCATGAAAATGTTGCATGAGGCGAAGAATGGATATTTATGAGAGTATTATAGTGAGAGATGTGTCGTCACCCGTATTGCTAAAGCTCTTCTTTGCAGCATTATGCATTCAACAAGTCGGCGTTTGTATGATGTATAATTTATAATTTTATTTTTTGCCACAACGTATTAGCGGGCACGATCATTTAACATGTATTGATCATCTACAAACTTTCATTTCAATGGGAATTCTGTTGAGTTTTTTAACTCTGTTAAAAACGGGAGCTCGTTGAACAAATAATGAGTCGAAGCTTTGAGCAGAGTACTGAGATTGCGTCATGACAGGCTTTCAACGGGTCTCCGAAGCCTCAGACATGCGTACTAGTGAGATGATGACGGGGCTACTGAAGCCTCAGACATGCGTACTCCTGAGATGATGACGGGCTACTGAAGCCTCAGACATGCGTAGTACTGAGATTGCATCATGACGGGCACCGAAGCCTCAGACAATCTTGACGGGGCTCCGAAGCCTCAGACATGCGTAGTACTGAGATTGCGTCATGACGGGCCTTGAACGGGGCGCCGAAGCCTCAGACATGCGTACTAGTGAGATGATGACGGGGCTACTGCAGCCTCAGACATGCGTACTACTGAGATCATGACGGTGCTACTGAAGCCTCAGACATGCGTAGTACCGAGATTGGATTATGACAGGGCTTCGAGCAGACATGGTCACTGGTTACTGAATCTTTGTGAAGCCTCAGCACACTGAAAGGCATTGACCTCTATATTTTGAGAGTCTATCTGACACTTAACTCTCTAGTTATATTTTGTAATTCGTATTGACATTACACATTTCAGTTGATATGGTTAAGCTACAATTCAGGTAGTTGCTGAGAATTAATTATTGTTCTTGTGGATTGCTGTGATTTCCTTTGTCTGATACAGAGTGTCAAAGATATATTGTCATATATTAACTTTATATATATATATGAAAAGATTAGGTAAATCGTTCAACCTTTTTATGGAACACTTAATTTTGTTCAAAACCGTACGTCATATAGTATACATCTATAAATATAATTTTTTCGTCTTCATTAGGAAAATACAACAATGATACTCTCGTATCAATTAAACCATTTTAACGTGCATATGTAAAACAACATATTTCATCCGCCGCAGTAAGAACAGTAGTAGTAGTTCAGTTGTGCAGAGCTCGTTAATTATCCGGATTAGGTGGCTCAGTGGTGTTGTCGCTCAGGTTCGCGTCGCTGATCCTCCTCTTGTGAAAGTGTTTTTTCTATTCCTCCATTTAACAAGCTTGGACGGATAGCGAGCGAATTGAGCTATCGAGGGAAGGTTGGGCCACCGTAGTCGGGCAGGGGGCACACGCCCCTAATTATATTGTGTATGTAAAGAGTTTCACTGTAAAACATAATAAACTTCATATTTGTGTGTTTGGAGACCCTGGTGTCGTACTGAATTTGTATTGTAGAAAAACAAACTACTGTCCAGCACGCCTAAATGTGTCTTTTCGTGTCTGATCGCTATACGGCACTTCCAACTTGGGACAATTCGCTATAAACAGTTTCAGCCAACCAGCGCCTTCTAAACATGCAGAACGACAGTGTGAACCTTTATTGTAGCGGCGCAGCATCTTCGTTTCAGTCAGTCATTGTCCTGTTAGACTATTTACTGTTAAGTGCTGCTTGAGCTACCGTTTATAGTACAACAGGTGGCCTACGTAGTTCTTAAATCGATATTGAAATGCACACACAAGTCTCCTAAATTATTTATTGAAATACCTACATTTACAGTGTCCGTTTTAGGAAGTCGTAGTTTTTACTTGTTCCCGTTATTAGGAATTATAATTTCTCAGTGTCACATATTATTCGTTACTACTCGCGAGTCTCGCTTCATTGAGATTCTGTTTTATATTCTGTATAAGCAAACTTTTTAAAAGGAGCGTTGATTAAATTGACTATAGCAGACTTGTCATCTTCTTAAAATGACTTTATTGATTTGATATTGACAATTAATCATAAGGCCAAACATCAAGGAGGATTTGAGTTTGCATGGACTGCGCTGTTTCTTTTTTTTTCGTGACATCGTGTCAGTAGAGAGTGCGTCACGTTAACAATGCATTCTGTCCTAAATGACAGCGCACACGCTTTTTTATATTTCCTAAAGGCCAATCTGTCTCAATTTCCTCATTAATATATTTTGACAGTGTATTTTAGTGAGAATGATTATAAACATATTACCTATGTTCATTTCCCATGTAGATATATAACGTTTGGTGAGTATAAATAAAAAGTAACAACACATATAATAGTTATGTTGCATTGTTTATGATTAACAAAATTCATCGTTTATCGGAAATGTTCTACTTATACAGTCGATTTATTCCACTTCTGAAGGTGTACATTGTCGGTATTCTCCATTGCATTTGCCCCCGAGTGTAACGTGTGCCAGTGTAACCGAGGGATGGCAGACGAGCTCACGTAATGGGTGACAAAGCACATTCTCATCCTGATGCCCAGGCTCTTGTCATAAATATTCCCATCTTGTGCTTTGTCTCGTTCCTGCAAGTTTACTATTATTATTGGACATGTAGAGGAAATGTGTTTTATTTTATGTCTATGAAAGGAAGGACGGTAAAGCCTTGAATGAAACTGAGTGTTGATGCTTTGGGTAACAAGACAGGTTAAGGAGCAGGGAACATTGAATGTGACATTGACTGCGGGGGATTGTGTAACTGGAAGATGGTTTAAGAATACAGAAACGACAAAATCTTAGTGTTTCAGTAATTCTATTTACGTCAATTATTTACTCTGTTGTGCTGCACTTCGGAAGAATACTTATTTACCCCCGCGCGCAGGCTTTGATAAGTTGAATTCACAAGTAAAGGATGTTGCTGACAAAGTCAGATGCTTTTTTGAAAGTTTGGCTGCAGATGTGCTTATTCAGCTGCTCCTTCTTCTCAGTACTTGAGTGATCTTTACGTTCACCTCTGGATGAATTCGCAAAGTTTCTTTACAACTTTTTTTGTCTTATTAACGCAGAAATCCCGAGGCTTTCCTAAAATTGCAGAAGACACTGTTGATGGCGCTGATTCTGTTTTAAAGACAGTTGTGATTAGTTATGCAGAACACGCTTTTACTCACATTGCTTTTTGGAAATCAATAATACAAATCAGCAACAGCTCTGGAATCACTGAATAGTAAAAACGTTTAATGAGGAATGTCTTGCGCATATACTGGTGTAATGACCACGTCGGCTTTAGTGAAGCATTTCTTAGCCTCTGTGATATGATCGACATGGGGTAGAATAGATTCTGGATTGTTATAATATGTGCTACCTTACGCAAAATATGCTCATCGATTTGTTACAGATTCTTGGTGGACACGATTCCACACCGAGGAAAAAGGTGTTCCATGTAAATCGTTCATAATGTCTCCAAAATATATTTGTTAACTTTCAGACAAGTACTACTTAACTGTTTTATACAAAATCCTTATTTCAATATATGCGAGCCCCAAGTAGGATTTGAACTCGGGTTAGCATACTTTATCAACATAGCACAAACAACCGCTTTTACGCTTTGAGCTAAAGCACCTTCGCGGCCTGGTTACTGACCAGATCAACGGCTGACTGCGCAGATATCAATGATGTCATTACGCTAGCGTACTCAAAATCACGTGACGGGCGCATTTGAAGCAAGCCTCGAAGCGGTGCTTCGATCTCTAGTGCTTCGATAGCTCGACACAGTGTCGAAATCTGAGTATCGAGCGGCCCATCACTAGATTTTCAGCTGAAGCTTCGGCTCTGCTTGACGGTTATCGGCTCCTCTCGTTGGCTTCAAAGCATAGGCTCTTAGAGCCGGCTCGTTCGCGAACGACACATCACTAGCTCACAGTTCACTTCGCTGCACGTTTTGAACCTGTTGACCGCATTCTTTAATTAAAACAGCATATACGTTCCATTTTTCTTTTATTTTCTGGTTGGTAACACCAAAGGCTATGCATAGGTGGCTTATTAAAAAGCACACATCTTCAACCTCTGTCCCTCCGCAAGCTGCTGGCTCCACGGTTGAGCCCCCAGTACCGCTGCTACCAACACGGAGCACAGCACACCCACGTCGAGAACTGAAACTCCAAAAGATGCAGATAAGCTTACACAATCCTCCAGCCCTGCGCCCGTGTCGGGTACTCCAAACCTCTGCCTTTAACAATATATATACAGTCCGGTCTGCCTGACTTAAATATGGATAGCCCATCCCAACCCATTTTAATTAATTATCCCAAGCGCGCATTCGGAAAGACCAGCTTGCACTAAAACATCTGAGTGTATCAGTCTCGACCATGGCTTGAATGTTCTGTTGTCCGTGATGCCAGCTTTTGCTTTGCCTGCCGCAAATTTAGTGTTTCCAATTCAGGCCGCGAGGACATATTCACCAAACACGGCTACACTAATTGGGGAAAAAAGCACTAGAAAAAGACGGTAGCGGCTTCCACAAACACGCGTCTAGTATCCCGCACGTCAGAGCCATGTCTGCATGGCAAGAGTATCGGCGCCGGGCAGAGAAGGGTGAAAGCATAGTTCAACTACTGGGTCCAACCCATATAGAAAAGAATAGATATTATGTGAAAAGCATTCGGGAGTCCGTTCAGTTCCTTGCAGTCAATGAACTGGCTCTGCGTGGTCACAATCACGAAGGTGGGGAGGAGGGTCTTTTCAGCTGTCCTTTATTTTTTTCTCAGTAGCTCAAATATAACGCTATACATTATGTTGCTGCTGTTAAGTTGCAAAAATTAAAAAATAAAAAAGACGGCACAAAAGATATGTGAGACTTTTAAAAAGTATCGTGTCATTACGTTCGGGAACTATCAACATGTGACAGAAAGCCTCTATGCAGATCCTACGGGATGAATGCTTCGATGTGGTGAAGCAAAATGCCGACATACAGATGCATTCGTGGTGCTTTTATATTCAAGCGTCGCATATTCCCGATCGTAATGACACGATACATTTTAAAAGTCTCACATACCATCTTTTGTGCTGTCAATTTTTTTTTTTTTTTTGCAACTTCACATCAGCAACATAATGTATAGCGCTGTATTTGAGCCACTGAGAAAAAAATAAAAGACACGGTGAAAACGTGTATTTTGTGATTAAAGTGGAAATTTCGACTTTAATCTCAAAATTTCCACTTTAACCTCCTAGTTTACTTTATTATTATTTATTAAAGCAGACCATCGTAAACGTCATCCCAGTTTTTAATCGCTACGAGCTTCTTGGACCTGACAGCAGGTAAAGTAAAAAATAAAAAAATAGACAGCACAAAAGATGGTATGTGAGACTTTTAAAATGTATAGTGTCATTAAGATTGGGAATATGCGACGCTTGAATATAAAAGCACCAGGAATGCATCTGTATGTCGGCATTTTGCTTCTCCACTTTGAACCATTCATCAAACAGCAAAGCACGCACATCGATCCCCGAAGGATCTCCATAGAGGCTTGCTGTCACATGTAGATAGTAAACAGAGACTCTGACGTCACGTTCCGACTTTTAGCACACTGCGCCCCCTGACTTTTTGCTGGTACTGCAACTCGCGCACGCGTCGCGTTAATTTCTGAGGACCTGCTCAGAGGACACGTGAAATGAACGCTGGGAACGCGTGGCAGCCATGATGCGGGCGCGTACGCGTTCTGAGCGTGAAGTATAAATCGGCCCTTAGAGGACCCAGGGATCACAAGAGACCGTTTTACAATACGTGGCGACACTACGTGAGCTTGTCGCAACATGTGAATTTGCCGAACGCACGGAGGAAATGATTCGTGACCAATTGATTGAGCATGCATATAGCTCACGCATCTGTGAAAGATTGCTGTTGGAGCCAGACCTTACGTTGGATAAAGCAGTAACTCTTGCTACTCAGATAGAAGCGGCTACAGATCAAGCTGAATCCTTTCTAGGAACTCCAGCGTCATGCCAGTACAGACAGTGCAGCATAAACAGAGGAATAAACCCAGACAGCGACAGACACCTGCTACTACTATGTCTGCTAACCCTGCTAAGGGAAAAGCATGCTTCCGATGTGGATCACAGTCACACCTGGCTAACTCAGTGAGCTGCCCTGCTGCAAAAGCAACTTGTAGGCATTGCAAAAAGACTGGGCATTTTGCTAAAGTGTGTCACTCTGCCCAACCCTGTACACGGGAAGTTCGTGAGGTTGAATTGCCAGAAGTTACTGTACTATATACAGAAAATACAATACATACACCTGCTAAATTTACTTGTGCTGTGGAAATCTCGGCTCCAGGCTCACGTTTCTGCTCACTGAACCTGATTGTTGACACTGGCTCATCAGTCTCAATATTACCACACTGTATTTACACCCGTCACTTCAGCAACATTCCTTTGACAAAACCTACAGTGAGACTTGTGACGTATTCAAAATCTCATATCCCCGTACTTGGGTGCCTATCTGTGTGTTTACATGGCCGTACAACTGTGGCTACATTTTTCATTGTGGAAAATGGAACCCCACTAATGGGTAGAGACTTAATGTCACTTTTACATGTGCATATCGTGAACAATAAAGCTATGTTTTCTGATGCTGCAGTTTCCACTTTGCCTGTGCCAGCCTTACAGTGTGCTGCTGTGTCCCTGTCCATTGGCTGTGTTAAAAACTTCATCCACCGCATCAAGATCGATGAGACAGTACCTCCTGTGCGACAGAAGCTGCGCCGTTTACCTCTGTCGGTTAGAGATGCTGTGTCTGAAGAACTTGATCGCCTACTCGCAGCTGGTGTCATAGAACGAATTGATGCTTCTGCTTGGGTCTCACCTATTGTAGTCACTCAGCGCAAATCTGGTAACATTCGCATGTGTATTGATCTGCGTGAGCCCAATAAAGCAGTTATTGTAGACTCTTTTCCCTTGCCACATATGGATGAACTACTTTCTGCACTCGGAGGAGCTACGGTATTTTCTACCATTGACTTAGCCAGTGCCTACTACCAAGTACCACTGCATGAGGATAGGACCTGATTGCTTTCATTACACATGAGGGCCTCTTCAGGTTTTGTCGGGTTCCTTATGGGTTGGCATCTGCACCCTCCACCTTCCAGAAAATGATGACTGCTATTCTCGCTGGCTTACCTGGTGTGGTGAATTACTTGGATGATGTAATAGTACATGGACCTGACTTGACTACCGATGACAAGACCTTACATTCTGTGTTATGCCGGCTGGAAGATGCTGGCCTGCAGCTAAACAATGACAAGTGCAAGTTTCGTCAGTCCAGCCTACCCTTCCTTGGGTATATAGTGTCTGCTGATGGCCTGCTTCCTGAGAAGGCCCAAGTACAAGCCATCATGAATGCTCCTGCACCCACAGATATTGCTACTTTGCGTTCTTTCCTTGGGCTGCTGTCTTGGTACTCTAAATTTCTACCAAACCATGCTACTGTCATTGAACCAATGCACGCATGCTTGAGACAACCTGCAGGTGCATTCCAGTGGACGGCTGATGCACAGAAGAGCTTTGAGCAGGTAAAAACGTTGCTAGTGGATAGCCCTGTTTTGGCACTTTTTGACCCTACACTGCATACTGTAGTTTCCACTGATGCTTCTGACTATGGTCTGGGAGCCATTCTTTCTCAACTCGGTTCTGGCAATGTAGAAAGAACTGTGGCATTTGCTTCGCGGACTCTTTCCACTACAGAGTGTAAATATTCAATAGTGGAGAAAGAAGCGCTAGCTTGTGTGTGGGCGGTAGAGAAGTGGCGAACATACCTGTGGGGATGTCGTTTCACCCTGCGCATGGACCATCAGGCATTGACAACGCTGTTGACCACCAAGGAGATTGGTCATGCTGGGATGCGCATTGCGAGATGGTCTGCACGTCTTCTGTCATTTAATTATGATGTAATATATCGCCCAGGTTCTCAGAATGCTCCTGCTGACTGTCTGTCTCGTCTGCCCTTACCTGTTGCTCCTGCAGCTGCTGATGATGCTGAACCAGAGTTTGTTGCTCTCCTGTCTGTGGCCCGTAAGACATTGTCTCCTGCTGATTTGATTTGTCCAGACCTCACTAAGCTACGTACACAGATTGTGCAGAGCTGGCCTCCTTCTCCAAAGGCTTTGGATGCTGATCCGCTGCCATACTACAAGCTCTGTCTGGAACTTCCTGTCAGTGACAACTTTGTGTTTCGTGGTTCACGTCTGATTGTGCCAGCTAGCCTTCGTTCATCATTAATTGCAATAGCCCACAACAGTCACCAAGGTGTAGTACGCACCAAACAACGACTCAAGAGAACTTTACTGGTGGCCAAAGATGGACACTGATGTTTGTGCTGCCATTAGTTCTTGTCAGACATGCCAAATGAATGACAAAACAGCTTATCCACATCCCGCTCCCTCCCTCAGCCTACACCTTTTCCAGATGGCCCAAAGTGGCTTTGGACATTGTAGGACCCTTTGACACTGCTGCATCGGACTGTAGATATGCCTTGACTCTGATTGACTACCACAGCAAGTGGCCGGAAGTAGCCTTCACCCCTTCCATAACTACTGCTAATGTACTCACATTCCTGTCTTCTATTTTCAGTCACCATGGTAACCCCGCAAGTCTGGTGACAGATAATGGGGTTTAGTTTACCTCTGCTGCTTTTGCTGCTTTTCTGGAAGAAAGGCAGATTAAACATTGCCGCTCCTCACTGTATTACCCTGCTGCCAATGGAGCTGTAGAGATATTCAATCATGTACTGAAACATATGATTCAACTCGCTATTCAGGAACACCATCCCTGGAAAGCTGCCATTACAGACTTTTTGCATGTCTACCGTGCTACTCCACACGCAACTACTGGAGTTTCTCCATTTGAACTCCTTCATGGTCGACAGATGCGCACAAAATTGACCATACTACCACCTACTTCTTCAGGTTTACAGACTGCCATTGATGTCCATACCACAGTTGAGCATCACCAAAACAGAATGAAAGTCTGCACTGATGCCAAACTGGGTGCTCGCTTGCCTAGTTTCAAAACAGGGGATAAGGTGAGGGTCAGAAATCCTCTGCATGTTCCAAAAGGACACCAGAAGATCAGCAACCCTGTCACTATCAATAAGAAATTGGGTGCTCATACATACATTTTGAATGATGGAAAAACCTGGAATGCATCTCATCTGTTTGCTTTTCCAGACTGCACATCTACACCTGTCCAGAAGGAAGTCAAACCACCAGAGCTTCCTCAGTCACCCAGACCCAAACGCAGTACTCACCCACCAAACTGGTTGAAGGACTATGTTACTTAAAATAATATTGCTGAACCAGAGTAATAATTTACTTGCATTTGCTTATTTTGGTCGTGGAATATACATATCAGGTTCTTTTAACTTTAATTATTTCATTGCTTGATTACATGGAAGTTATGGGAATTTTTGTCGTGTTAATTTCATTAGCAGGCAGAAGTTAAGCTTTTCTTTAAAAAAAAAAAAAAGGAAAATGTGTTCAGTTGTAGTTTCTGCCAGAACACTAGGGGGAGTGCTGATAAAATGTGCTACCTGTTGAAGGGATTGCAAAGAAGTCTAGAATAAAAAGGAAGTCTTCTGGATTGGTGATCGTGCGTGCCTGTCATAAAATAAAGTGAGTTAATGTTCTGAGTAATACATGGCTGGCTAATTATTTCACCCTGCTCTGGACATAACTGGCACCTTCACAGAATGAATTTGTTAATGTAAATAGAAAGCATTTTCACTCTATTAATGTGCAAATCATCAGTGATGCGAAAATGCGCCTCACTAATGTTGTTGCGAGATGGCCTGGCTCAACTCATGATTCAGTTCATCCTGAGACATAGCAGTGTGGGGAACAAACTTGAAAATGGTGCTGTTCGTGATGGCTGGCTTCTCGGTAAGATAAGACATTTGTTACCTTTTTGGTTACAGTTGTACGTTATCTGTACGCTGTAACCATATAACACGATTATTCAGGTGACAGTGGGTACCCGCTGAAGTCGTGGCTCCTCACCCCTCTCGCCAACCCACTTACTGAACAAGAGCGACGTTATACTGACTTTCACTCTTGGGTTCGGGCGGTGGTAGAACGTACTATAGGGCAGCTTAAGGGCCGTTGGCGCTGCCTGGATAAGACTGGTGGAATGCTGCTCTATAGTCCACAGAAAGTGTGTCGCATCGTGCAAGCATGTAGTATTCTACATAATATGGCACTCATTCGTAACTTGCCGGTACCTGAAGAGAATGCGGTATGATGAACCTGACCCTGGACCACCAAATGATCAGCCACACTGGACAACATTACAATGTCGAATGAATGTAATTAACAGAATGTAAAAAGAGGTAAGCAGATGCATCATTTATTTTTTCACAAATTCATTTAATTTTTGGTTAATGTCACACAATACTGCCTTGATATTTCATAGTTCATTGGCCACATCTCTTACCGCATCCACCAATGCATTTTGAGATTCTAGAACTGTATCAGTCAGCACACGGCCAGATGATTGCCCACCAGTTTCTAAGGAAGGGGTATGTGAACAGCCAGCGCCCGAAGATGTGGTCAGCACAGAAGCAGCACCATCATCACCCGGAACCATGTCCTCCGCACTGGGGTCAGCTTTTGTACTATTGTCTAGAAGTAAATAAACAGTAATTAATACCTGATTGTTTTGTCTTATTTCTCATGCAAATTATTTACACGAGTATGGATCATGGTAATCAAAAAAGAAATAAAAACTCACCGGCACCTGTGGTGATGTCAGAATCTCCCTCCCCCGCTGATAAAATGCCGGCAATGAGTGTGTCGCCAATACTTGCCGCAACACGCTGCTCAAACGGCGCGAGCTCCGGGAGTTCAGTACCTCCTCCAGTGGAGCTAACATTCAGACCACTTCTTTTTTTAATTCGGTCACAGTACGATTTTCTGCTCCAGCACTCTTGACTGCGTCCGCCACACTATGCCACTCTATCAATTTTCTTTTGTTGCTAATGCCAATTCCTAAGTTACCAAATAAAACATTTTCCCTGGCCTCTATTTCAGCTAGCAGGACCTCCATTTCACATTTGCTGAAGTTTATTTTTTATTTTTTTTGGTTTTTCCCGTGCTCGCCATTGTCTTTCTGAAGCGCTGACGGTAAGGGTCTATTTAATATTGATTTGCATATTCAAAGAGGCATAATTCTGGAAGGGGTTGGGGGTGGGGCAGTAGGCGCGTGCACGTGCGTTAATTTCCATGCTGACCGGGATTTATGTAGCGGAAGAACGCGGAAGTTGACAAACGCACAGATTCCTGCATCTGGATTTTTCTGTGCGTAAGCACATTTCGGCTTTTGTGCTTACATCATGTTATAGTGTGAATTCTACGTACGGCATTATGCATGATGCCCCTGGACTTTGCATTAAAAGTGATGGTACCAGGGATCGCTGTAACATTGAGAATTTGTCTGTAGTGATTAGATTTGTCCAGAACTCCATCCCTGAAGAACACCTGATTGGCTTAATTGAACTGAATCAGCTTGATGGTGAATATATTTGTAACCAAATTCTGTCACATCTCTCTGAGCTAGGTTACAGCCCAGACAATTTAGTGTGTCAGTGTTTTGATGGTGCTTCTGTCATGTCTGGGGCAAGGGGTGGTGTCCAGGCTTTGTTACAAAACAAAGTTGGCAAGTGCATTCCATATGGTCATGGCCGAAATTATCGGCACCCCTGGAATCTTCCCAGAAAATGCACCATTCCTCCCAGAAAATTGTTGCAATTACAAATGTTTTGGTATACACATTTATTTCCTTTATGTGCATTGGAACAACACAAACAGAGAAAAAAAGCCAAATCTGACATCATGTCACACAGAACTCCAGAAATGGGCCGGACAAAATTATTGGCACCTTTTCAAAATTGTGGGTTAATCGTTTTATTTCAAGCATATGATGCTTGTTTGAACTCACTTGTGGCAAGGAACAGGTGCTGGCAATATAGCACACCTGAAGCCAGTTAAAATGGAGAAAAGTTTACTCAACCTTTCTGTTGTGTGCCTGAGTTTGCCACACTAATCATGGAGAACAGAAAGAAAAGCAGAGAATTGTCTGAGGACTTGAGAACAAAAATTATGGAAAAATATCAACAATCTCAAGGCTACAAGCCCATCTCCAGAGATCTTCATGTTCCTTTGTCCACTGTACGCAACATAATCATGAAGTTCACAACACATGGCACTGTAGCTAATTTCCCTGGACATGGACGGAAGAGAAAAATTGATAAAAGACTGCAACGAAGGATAGTCCGAATGGTGGATAAACAGCCACAATCAACTTCAAAACATATTCAAGCTGTTCTGCAGACTCAGGATGCAACAGTGTCACCTCGAAATATCCGTTGACATCTGAACAAAATGAAACGCTATGGCAGGAGAGCCAGGAGGATCCCACTGCTGACACAGAAACATAAAAAAGCCAGACTGGAGTTTGCCTAAATGTACTTGAGGAAGCCAAAATCCTTCTGAGCGAATGTCTTGTGGACAGATGAGACCAAGGTAGAGCTTTTTGGTAAAGCTCATCATTCTACTGTTTACAGAAAACAGAATGAGGCCTACGAAGAAAAGAACACAGTACCTACAGTCAGACATGGTGGAGGTTCTAAGATGTTTTGGGGATGTTATGCTGCATCTGGCACTGGATGCCTTGACTGTGTGCAAGGCATCATGAAATCTGAAGACTACCAAAAGATATTGGGGCGCAATGTAGGGCCCAGTGTCAAAAAGCTGGGTCTGCGTCAGAGGTCATGGGTGTTCCAACAGGACAATGACCCCAAACATACCTGTAAAAGGACCCAGAAATGGTTGAAGACAAAGCGCTGGAGAGTTCTGAAGTGGCCAGCAATGAGTCCGGATCTAAATTCGATTGAACACTTATGGAGAGATCTAAAAATTGCTGTTGGGAGAAGGCACCCTTCAAATCTGAGAGACCTTGAGCAGTTTGCAAAAGAAGAGTGGTCGGAAATTCCAGTTGAGAGGTGTAACAAGCTTGTTGATGGTTATAGGAAGCGCTTGATTTCAGTTTTTTCCAAAGGGCGTGCAACCAAATATTAAGTTGAGGGTGCCAATAATTTTGTTCAGCCCGGTTTTTGAGTTTTGTGTGAAATTATGTCAGATTTGGCTGTTTTCTCTTTTTTTGTGTTGTTCCAATGCACATAAAGGAAATAAACATGTGTATACCATAACATTTGTAATTGCAACAATTTTCTGGGAAAATTCCAGGGGTGCCGATAACTTTGGCCTTGACTGTATGTACACTGCTACAACCACCAGCTCCATTTAGCAGTGATACATGCAATGGAATCAGAACCTCTGGCTAAGAAGTTCTTTGACTGGTCAAATTCATTGAACACATTTTGTCACAGACATTATGTTTCACACACATACAATACACCCACACTGAAAAGACTTCTAGAAATACGATGGACAGTCATTATGATGTCACAAAGTCCATTGTCAACAATGAGGAAGCTATAAAGGGGCTTCTCTCAGAGGTAGCAGAGGCTGACACTGCCTCTTTTGACATTTGCATAGAGGCATGTGGTCTTTTGACCCAATTAAAAAAGCAGAATTTCTTCAATACAGGAAAATTCCTCCTTCATGTGCTTGGTGTGCTGAAACCAGCCAATGCAATTCTACAGGCACATGCAGTGGATTTGTGCACTGCTGGGGAGGTGGTGGCAGCTTCACTGGCCACACTGAAGGAGATGAGATGCGACTCATTCTGTGAGGAGCCTTTCTCTCAGTGTGAAAGGGCTACCAGTTCGCTCAAAAGGAAACGGAAAGTTAATTCACAGCTTGATGATAGTATTGTCGTGTCTGCACTTGGGCATGGTGACTCTGAACAAATTGCTCCTAATCAGACTTTTAAAAGGGCTAGTTCAGCATTCTTGATAGAGCTATTGTGGAAATGGAGACAAGATTCTCTCAGAGAAATGTTGAATTATTGAGGGCCACATCGCTTCTCCTGCCAAAATCAGAATTATTTCTTGATCATTCTCTCCTGAAACCACTTCAGGCACTTGCAAGCACAGAGCAAAACAGCATGAGCTTGCAAAATGAAATTGCTGTGGCAAAAGCAATGTTGATCAATAAACTGCCAGCTGATGCTAATCTCTCTGAAGCATGCAAATGAATTCAGCAGTACAAAGAGGCCTTCCCTATGTTGCATTTGGTATATGTCACAGCACTCATCATTGGTGTGTCTTCAGCTGCATGCGAAAGCTCTTTCTCTACTTTGAACCGCATTCTCACTTCACTCCGCCGAACAATGCTGCATTCAAGGAAGAGAAATTTAGTCATTCTGGCACATGAGAAAAACATCACAGAAAATCTAGGCGTGAATGAATTTATTTCAGAATTTGCCAAGAGTAACCGCAGACTGGTCCTGTAGATAATATCCATGTTAAACACTGGAAACTGATAATCCTATAGCCTCCCTAATGACTACAATGAGCTACGTTTCTGTTCTTGCTCTCATATGTTGTATACATTTGATTTTATTGATATTTACCTTGTAGATGTAATTCTATATTTGTTCACAAAAAATAATACAAGTTCCATTGCCTCTGTTAATTTTATTGAACAATAGGTTATGATATATGCCGCAATTTTTGCTTTTATATGTTATATAAAACTATGTTGTTGTTATTATTTGACCCCCCTACAAAAATGGGGATGGATGGATGGATGGATATTCTTTGCCCCTCCAGACAAGCCAAATACCCACCCACACATGATGTTCTGGTCACACCTCTGATATCCAGTATTAACTGTGTTTGTCTTAGAAACTTATGCAAAACAAGAAGCTTTATGTGGAATATCTCCTTATATTGGCTCAATCTCTCTTCATTGTCTTTATGAAATATATTTTGGTATCTGAAATACCAGGTTACTCACAGGTTTTGCTTCTGATTAACTAGCAAATACATTATATACAGGACAAATTGTGAATGATGTTTTGGCAATTATAAGTACTTAATCGCTTTCACTGATATCTGATTATGATCTGTTACACTTAGCTATGGTCAATTACATATAATAACAATTTATTATAAAAAATAGACTGCTGAATCTGTTGATTTACTATTCAGAATCGAATATTCCGAGAAGCCTTGTAACAATACGTTACACCAACCAACCTGTCTGTTGTTTAACTGTTAATACTTTATTAGAGCGCTTAGTATTTATTGCACGACCCCTGAAAGTTGATTCAACTAACATCTTTATTACACTCTGTACACTTTGTACCCTAGCAGTAAAGTATTATGTTATCTAATATTAATAAAGCTTGCAACAAACTTACTGCCATTTTGATTTCCATCTCAAATTCTGTCTTGTTCTTCTTTGCTCAAAAAAACTTTCACAAAAATTTATTAAAAGTCCACCATTCCTTTGAGCTCCGACAAAAACACTGATGGGCGTGTTCCATTTCATTAACATCCGGACTGGAAGTTGTGATATCACCATCTGTGAATGGGATCAGGAGATGTTAAGCGGAGTGTGAAGATAACTTGAATTGTCAGTGTGTCTCTGCTGTCAGTGGTCACAAGGGATGCAGTGTTGAGATGTAGCTTGAAGATGAGGTTGTTTATAGAAGGTGGTCTGAGCATAGCATGGTGGATGGACCAGATAGTGATATAGTCCAGGAGGTGCCAGTTCTGTGATCGAGAATGCATCCATGTTGTCTGGTTTCTCACGGAGGTGAAACATTTTGTTGGTAAATGGACAGTTGGTTCTTTGTGCAGATGAATGAAGATGAACGTTCATGTTTCTGGGTCTGTGTTTCCTGATTACATCATTCCAGACATTGGAGCTTGTTTCAGCTTATCATGTGTTGAGGTCTCCTCCAAGTAAGGTAATATTTTCTGAGGTAGGAACATTGACTGCTTTGTCAAGGGAAATGGACGTTGCAGAGTCCAGTAAAGAAGCATATGTGCTGGTGGTTGTCCTGTGGGAACCTTTCGTTAGTAGAACATTAAGGGTCATTAAGGAGAGTCTGGGATTTTCGAGAGGACTTTGTTCTTGACAGCAAGACTAATGCTGTGGATCTGCATCGCTGACTAGACAGTCTTTCCAGAAGAATGTATAACCAGCTGTGGTTGCACCCTCAATGTAGAAGGATCCATCACTGCAAGTGTCCACCCTATAGCATTGGAGGTCTTGGGTTACAGGGACTGTTCTCTGGGATGGTCAGGCAGTAGTGCTCAAATCCATTAGTGTGCAGACATTCCATGAAGCAAGGATGACAGATGTAACTTTTTCAACCACATATAGAGTGGTGACTTTCCAGATGTGATTGCCTGGCTGAGTACAGATGAGATGTTTAGGATGTCTTTCATTGTTCACTACCTGCCAGGGGTAAGCAGTGCTAACCTGTGGAGGGTGGGAGAAGCTTACTAGTCACACGGGCAGGATGTATATGAGGCATTTTCCCGGGTATGCCTCTAAACTGCCATCACATCAACCTCACCTTACATATGTATTCCATACTAAGAACATGCACCATCTTTCAATGGTAGTTCTGCTTTTCTATTGCCCATTGCTGTGGGCCTTTGCAGGAAAAAGGATGATTAGGTGGGTGGATGAAAGGAAGCACCTGCACAAAGGAGTTGTTAATATCAGTGGTAGTTAGGGTGCCTCGGAGAGGGAGACAACTGTATTTCAATGTAAAATGAAGTGTTATTGCAGTATTATTCAAAGAGAATGTAGAATAAATGAGGCAGGGTGTACCTCTCAGTCATAATATAACATATGAGGCAGGGCTTACCTCACCGTCATATGTGTGGATACAGCTGTTGGGAAAAACCACTTTTTATGGAGCTGTGTGGAAACATGAGTGTTATATATTATATATATATATATATATATATATATATATATATATATATGATGTGTGTGTATATATGTATTGATCATAATAGGGTCACTGTTATGGATACTTGAACAACTGGTGCAATACAGACATGGAAAAGTACCTGGTTTTAATGACTGTACAGTATTAGAAAGGGGGCATGGAGAAAACTGTCTAGAGATGGTTTATTACAAAGTCCCTAATATTCTAAGAGAGAGAGAGAGAGAGAGAGAGAGAGAGAAAGAGAGAGAGAGAGAGAGAGAGATAAGGTAGGAGCAGACACTGATACAGCGGATTGCTGCACCCACCACATGACAAACCAACTCAGGATCCCAAATTAGAACCCGAGTGCAGCCATGCAGTGGGTGACACCTTGGCACCAAACTAGTTCAGATGGAATGGAACAGTATAGCTGGAATGCCAATTCTGCCACCAACCCTCAGGTTTTCCCCCTAATATTATGTTCTTGAGAAAATGCAAATTAGTAGATGTTCTTAAAAAATGGATTAAAGTTAATGTGCCAATACTTTAATATGGTGGAGGACATTAGCCTGTGTTGAAAACGTATTACAAAGAAGTCTGTTGGTTTTAGTTTTTTGTTCTGCAGTGAAAACTAGATCCCTGTTTATGAATAATGCATATTTATATGCTTTGTAAATGCTTGTCTTGGGCTAACCCAGCTGTTAAAAGTATGCTTTCATTTAGCCAGATTAATAAAATCCTATTGATCTGAACAGATATGGTGTAACCTAAAGAACTGTGAGATCTAGTATGAAAGCTAGACCCATGTAATAAAGTATTATGATCAGCGGGGTGTCTAAATAGTGAGAATTTAAATGAATTAATTCTAGCAGTGATATTGAAAAATGTAAGTGAAAATGACATTTGTATCACAATTGTTGATATTTATTGATTATGTAATTTGAGATGAGAGAATTATTTAGTATAATCAAATCAATTTTGTTAGAGAAGGGTCTGGCTGTCCGATGAAAGAGGGACTGAAGGAATTGGGTCATTCGCATGACATGCCTATAATGATCATAAACAGCTTGTGCTGAACTCGGCACTTATTTTTTAGCACATTTTCAGCTGTGTAGCTTAAAGTATTTTACATGGTATCAAAGGAGTAATTACATGCAAAGAAAAAGTTCCTGATAAGGTCATTTGGTTAAGATGGACAGACAGATTAGCTCCAGTTAAGCCGGAGGGGGGAAAAAAGCCCAGTAACAACTGGCCATTTATATCTAACAAATATTCTCAAATAAAAAGAATGAATTATTTAGGCTGCATTTTAGAGGATTCCATGCAGTGGGTCCCATGGCAGGTTGGGATATCCACCTTCATTCAAATATCATAGGTGGCTGCCCAGGACTTTGTTTATGTGGTAGTTGTGTAGAACATCTTTTCTGGTTCTTCTGTGGACAAAACTGAGAAAAGTAAAGATTAATAAAGATTGCAGATTCATTGAAGAGTATTGAGAATTCTATTCATCTCTAGTTTAAGGGTAGAACCAAATTGTTAAAAGAAGGCTAAATTAAAAAGTGGGTTTTTCTGAGGGGTGTGTGTGTGTTTGCGTATTTCTATTGGTAAAGTATTCCAGATTTTTGGGGCATAACTGCAAAAGGCTGCCTTACCACTTTTATTCTTGACTCTTGGAATAATAAGCAGACTGCTATTAGAAGATCTGAGCATACGACTTGGAATGTAGGGGGATAGAAACTCAAATATAAGATGGTGCAAGATTAAACCTAGATATAGATATATAGAGAGATCTATACATAAGGACAAGAGCTGTGCCAATGGAAAGTCAAAGAAACCATTATGACGTTGAAAAACAAGAATAAAGCAAGTAGTGACATCAAACCTTAATGATATTCCAGACAATTGATATGGGTATTCCAAAGAAGAGTGGACTCACGGGTGAGCTCAGTAATCACAAACGGCCTGTTAGTCTACGGAAGACCTACTGATGACAGATGTTTTCTCACTATGGTAAAGAATAATCCACAAATGCCAGTCCAACAGATCAAAAGCATATGTAAATATACTGTATATATATGTGTCAGATACTACTATACACAGATGACTTCAGAAACGGAAATACAGAGACCACACTGCAAGAGGCAAACTACTAGTTAGCCACAAACACCGGATCGCCAGATTACAGTTTGTGAAAAAGAACTTGTGGAAAGATGAGACAAAGATGAACCTGTATCACAGTGAGGACAAGAGAAATTGTTGAGATAAAAAGGAGCTGTCAGAGATTCAAAGCATACTACTTCATCTGTTTAACAGGGGGGTCGGGTGTCATGGCTTAGGTTGCCACAGTTACTGGCGCACTTTTCTTCATTGATTAATGTACCTGCTGATGACAGTTGCAGTAATACATTCTGAGGTGTATAGAAACATGCACTCAAGTTTCAGTTTTTTCAAAGCGAAAAATGAAAAATTCTTGAATGGCCAAGCCACTCATTTGATTTAAATCCAATTAAGCTTGCCTTCCATACGCTGAAACCCTTGGAAGGAGCAAGAGCTGAAGATGGCTGCATTAGAGGCTTGACAGAGCACCACCAGAGAAGATACTAATTACCTGGCGATGTCTATGAATTGCAGACTTCAAGCAGTCATTGCATGCAAGGGATAAGCAACAAAGTACTAAATTTGACTGCTTTAATATACGCGTACCTAACCTTGCTATGTCCTAAATATTATGGTGCCCTGAAACGGGGGGACTTATTGGAAAACAAGTTGTAATTTCTACATGGTGAGACCAAAATGTACAGGTGTCGGTCATAAAATTAGAATATCATGACAAAGTTGATTTATTTCAGTAATTCCATTCAAAAAGTGAAACTTGTATATTAGATTCATTCATTACACACAGACTGATGTATTTCAAATGTTTATTTCTTTTAATGTTGATGATTATAACTGACAACTAATGAAAGTCCCAAATTCAGTATCTCGGAAAAAACTAGAATATTGTGAAAAGGTTCAATATTGAAGACACCTGGTGCCACAATCTAATTAGCTAATTAACTCAAAACACCTGCAAAAGCCTTTAAATGGTCTCTCAGTCTAGTTCTGTAGGCTACACAATCATGGGGAAGACTGCTGACTTGACAGTTGTCCAAAAGACGACCATTGACACCTTGCACAAGGAGGGCAAGACACAAAAGGTCATTGCTAAAGAGGCTGGCTGTTCACAGAGCTCTGTGTCCAAGCACATTGATAGAGAGGCGAAGGGAAGCACAAGATGTGGTAGAAAAAAGTGTACAAGCCATAGGGATAACCGCACCCTGGAGAGGATTGTGACACAAAACCCATTCAAAACTGTGGGGGAGATTCACTAAAAGTGGACTGCAGCTGGAGTCAGTGCTTCAAGAACCACCAAGCACAGACGTATGCAAGACATGGGTTTCAGCTGTCGCTTTCTTTGTGTCAAGCCACTCTTGAACAAGAGACAGCGTCAGAAGCGTCTCGAATGGGCTAAAGACAAAAAGGACTGGACTGCTGCTGAGTGGCCCAAAGTTATGTTCTCTGATGAAAGTAAATTTTGCATTTCCTTTGGAAATCAAGGTCCCAGAGTCTGGAGGAAGAGAGGAGAGGCACAGAATCCATGCTGCTTGAGGTCCAGTGTAAAGTTTCCACAGTCAGTGATGGTTTGGGGTGCCATGTCATCTGCTGGTGTTGGTCCATTGTGTTTTCTGAGGTCCAAGGTCAATGCAGCCATCCACCAGGAAGTTTTAGAGCACTTCATGCTTCCTGCTGCTGGCGAACTTTATGGAGATGCAGATTTCATTTTCCAACAGGACCTGGCACCTGCACAAAGTTCCAAAACTACCAGTACCTGGTTTAAGGACCATGGTATCCTTGTTCTTGATTGGAAAGCAAACTCGCCTGACCTTAACCCCACAGAAAATCTATGGGGTATTGTGAAGAGGAAGATGCAATACGCCAGACCCAACAATTCAGAAGAGCTGAAGGCCACTATCAGAGCAACATGGGCTCTCATAACACCTGGGCAGTGCCACAGACTGATCGACTCCATGCCACGCCGCATTGCTGCAGTAATCCAGGCCAAAGGAGCCCCAACTAAACATTGAGTGCTGTACATGCTCATACTTTTCATGTTCATACCTTTCAGTTGGCCAACATTTCTAAAAATCCTTTTTTTGCATTGGTCTTAGTTGATATTCTAATTTTCCGAGATACTGAATTTGGGACTTTCATTAGTTGTCAGTTATTATCATCAAAATTAAAAGAAATGAACATTTGAAATACATCAGTCTGTGTGTAATGAATGAATCTAATATACAAGTTTCACTTTTTTAATGGAATTACTGAAATAAATCAACTTTGTCATGATATTCTAACTTTATGACCGGCACCTGTATGTAAATATCCTTCAAATAAAATCTGCAGTGTGCATTTTAGTCACGTCTGAATTGCTTGATTTGTAATTTTAATCTGTGGAGCAGTGGGGTAAATCAGGAAAAATGTGTCTTTGTCCCAAACTTAAAGGAGGGCACTGTATGTTTATACATACCTCTTAGTTCATTACATATGTTGAGGTATAGTTATTGCCTCTATGTATAATCCTGGTTTTACCGATAGCTGCATCAATACAATTGTTTTGAGTTAGAGGTAAAACCTGTCTCATTTATTCTGTATTCTCATTCAATTAAATTGGGAAAACGCTTAAATTTTCCTCATCAGAATGTCATCCTTGTGTAAAAAAATATGTATGAAAAAAATAAAGTAAAAAAAAGTCTTGTTTCACTTTCGTGTTTTCTTCTTATTGTCTACATCCCGATTGTGAAACAATTTCTTATTAACCCAACCACTGCAGTGTGTGAACATATTTTTTCAGGCCTAAACCTCATCTTTACTAACAAGAAGACCCACGTAATGGTCCAATCATGAGAAATATTAATATACAGGCGATGAGTGAAAGACACTATAAAAGAAACTGCGTACTGTACATCAGAATCACCCTAAAGGTCAAATTGTTGTTTTTGACAGAGAAACTAATCAGTTGGGTATGAATCTGAAAATACAATGTTAATACAATATTCAGGTTTTTTTTAAGTATTTGTGTGTACACTGGAAAAAGGCATCATGTTTAAACATGACATAATCCTTTAAAATTATATATTTACTTAAATATTTTCCAAGATGCTGATTGGTTTATATTTTAATAGAATTGGATAGATTGAATTAGATAGAATTGGTTTATATTGTGATAGAAAATGGGGTGCTGTGCACTTGTGTACAACAAAACTTTACAAAAAAAGTTGTAAAAAGTTGACAGTATTACCCCCATGCCATATATAAAGCTGGGCTATCAGAAAGCTTTATTGCACTGCTGCAGTAAACAAGTGGAGAATAAATGAGAGGTGAAAAAAATCAACAATATTCAAGCTTACCTTGTCTGGATAACACAAAAAGCTATGACTTTTTTCCACTTGCATGAGAATAGAGTGGAAAGTTTTGGCATAATTTCAGAGCTTCTTTCCAAAAGTTGGTCCCATTTATGAAGCATTGTTGAGGGAGTACAGATAGAAACATAATTAGTCCCCAGGGAGAAATTTGGCATTTTACAGAATCTCTTTAAACAATTAAATACATAAATGTATAAATGTATAAACACACAATGCAGTTGGAACACTGAATGACTAAAAAGAAAGAACTTCTGACTTGACAGTCACCATCCCAGTGAAGCATTATGGGGGCATATTGCTGTTGGTATAAAGAACTCCCAGTAGCATTTCTGCTGAATATTTTGTCTAAAAGTTTATAGTTGTTTTTTTTTTCCTACTATATCCTGGAGGTGCACAGTGCATCCCATAACTGAGTATGCCTTTTTAATTAGCATGTTTATTCTCTGGGCCTCATTTACAGTGATGTTACCAGTCTAGCACACCACAACATTGAAAATTGCATTGGCCATCATGGAGTTGTAGAAGATGTGAAGGATGTAACTACAAACATTAAAATGGTTTGAGCCCGTTTTGCAGATTCATGGCCGAGTTACTTTACAATCCCTGAGGGAACAATCAGTTGTGCATTATTGTGTCACATTTTGTATATAACGGTGACATGGTTAGTACTACCACATCAAAGCTCCAGTTTTCAGGGTTTGAATCCTGGCCCATAACCTACTAGTTTGCAAATTTATATTGGCTTAATGTTTGAGCATGTGTTGAGGGTACCCTGTTTTTGGCTTCTGCCACATTCATGGTTGGTAAATATTTTGTGCCCAGTGTTGCTAAAATAGGTTCATTGATTCTGAAGGGGTTTGAATATCCAGAACATTAAGTTATGGAAATTAACAGGAATGAACTTGAGAAACACTGATTTAAATGTTTTCAAGATTTCTAATAAGCACACAAATCAGCATGACAGTGAAGTAGCTGCTCTCGTTTAGCATTCACTGTCACTTGCACTACCTTTGTACTGCTTGTCACTGATGGGCAGTATTTGCAAGCAGTTAATGGAGAAAACTCCACTGAAAAAAGTAAAGTAAAAGACTTATTTGTTTACTATTTTAAGTATTTAATATTATGGCAAAAATATATATTTCTGAATTCCATTTAAATGTATATATCATAGTAGAGCCCTTTTTTGAAAGCAAAATAAGAAAAAAAGGCCAAGTAATTAAGCAATTACAACAGATCAATTAGATATTAAAAGTGATTAATAGGTTTGTGAAACCTATTGGAATAAAAATCTGTAGCCCAAGATTGAAAGTGAGAACCCCTGTATTAGACTTTAGATGAAGATCAGATCACACTTCACATTAATTTAAATTCTCAAATATTCACTAGTTTTTTGACAATATATAACTGTCTTGGCCCTTATTATACAGTATGTGTTTTTCAGAAATTAATCATGGTATGTTTATTTGGAATACTTTCACTTTACAGATGAATGTTTCCATGTGGTATTAAATTAAAGCCTGTATGCTAGGCCAGTAATACACAGTAAAGGGGTAAATGAGTTTGGATACTGTTATCTTTTTTTGTTGTTGTTTTCTATGAAGAAGAGAACAATTGGATCAATGGACTGGTTTATTGGAGAATAAATGTTTGTTAAACTTGGCAGTGGAAAAAACTATTTTGTTGATTTTGTTGTTTTTTATTAGCAGTAAGAATGTTCATGCAACAATATTTAAATGGAACCAGTCATAACCTAGCTTGAGAGTCTTTAAACTAGCAGATTCAGTGTTAATGTACAACCCCAATTCCAATGAAGTTGGGACGTTGTGTAAAACGTAAATAAAAACAGAATACAATGATTTGCAAATCCTTTTCAACCTATATTCAATTGACTATACTACGAAGACAAGATATCTAATGTTCAAACTGATAAACTTTACTGTTGTTTTGCAAATCTTCACTCATTTTGAATTTGATGCCTGTAACACGTTCCAAAAAAGCTGGGACGGGGCAGCAAAAGACTGGGAAAGTTGAGGAATGTTCAAAAAACACCTGTTTTGAACATTCCACAGGTGAACAGGTAAATTGGAAACAAGTGACTGTCATGATTGGGTATAAAAGGAGGATCCTCAAAAGGCTCAGTTGTTCACAAGCAAGGATGGGGCGAGGTTCACCACTTTGTGAACAACTGCGGGGCAAATAGTCCAGCAGTTTAAGAACAACGTTTCTCAACATACAATTGCAAGGAATCTAGGGATTTCATCATCTACTGTCCATAATATCATCAAAAGATTCAAAGAATCTGGAGAAATCTCTGCACGTAAGCGGCAAGGCCAAATACCAACACTGGGTGCCCGTGACCTTCGATCCCTCAGGCAGCACTGCATTAAAAACCGACATCATTCTGTAAAGGATATTACCACGTGGGCTCAGGAATATTTCAGAAAACCATTGTCATTTAACACAGTTCGTCACTACACCTAAAAGTGCAAGGTAAAACTCTACCATGCAACGCGAAAGCCATATATCAACAACACCCAGAAACGCCGCCGGCTTCTCTGGGCCCGAGCTCATCTAAGATGAACTGACGCAAAGTGGAAAAGTGTACTGTGGTCTGAAGAGTCCAAATTTCAGATTGTTTTTGGAAATCATGGACGTCGTGTCCTCCGGGCCAAAGAGGAAAAGGACCATCCCGATTGCTATCAGCGCAAAGTTCAAAAGCCAGCATCTGTGATGGTATGGGGGTGTGTTAGTGCCCATGGCATGGGTAACTTGCACATCTGTGAAGGCACCATTAATGCTGAAAGGTACATACAGGATTTGGAGCAACATATGCTGCCATCCAAGCGACATCTTTTTTAGGGACATCCCTGCTTATTTCAGCAGGACAATGCGAAGCCACATTCTGCATGTGTTACAACAGCGTGGCTTTGTAGTAAAAGAGTGTGGGTACTAGACTGGCCTGCCTGCATTCCAGACCTGTCTCCCACTGAAAATGTGTGGCGCATTATGAAGCGCAAAATACGACAACAGAGACCCCGGACTGTTGAGCAACTGAAGTTGTACATCAAGCAAGAATGGGAAAGAATTCCACCTACACAGCTTCAACAATTAGTGTCCTCAGTTCCCAAACGCTTATTGGGTGTTGTTAAAAGGAAAGGTGATATAACACAGTGGTAAACATGCCCCTGTCCCAGCTTTTTTGGAACGTGTTGCAGGCATCAAATTCAAAATGAGTGAAGATTTGCAAAACAACAATAAAGTTTATCAGTTTGAACATTTGATATCGTCTTTGTAGTGTATTCAATTGAATATAGGTTGAAAAGAATTTGCAAATCATTGTATTCTGTTTTTATTTACGTTTTACACAATGTCCCAACTTCATTGGAATTGGGGTTGTACCTTTCCTCTGTGAAGTTTAGAAATTTCAGATCTTGAAGTATAATATTTAAACAGAAAATCAATATTTACTCAAGTTCACACAAAGTGTTTTGTACAGAAAAGTAAGGTTGAACATCAGAGTTTGCTTATTACTGCTAACAGATTTTCATTATAAAATGCTTCACTCTCTTCTAGCCTTAGACTATATATTTTATGTAATGAAAAAAGTACTGAAAGCTTTCTGATGGAATTACAGTAAGTATATGTGTGGAGTGGTTTTGCTAAAGTCAGCTTGCTGCCTGTTTAAAATAGGTTTGAACCAAATTAGGCAGTTGGTTTACATTGTAGGAATCTGGGCCTATTTGTAATCACCACATAACATACATGTCTTTTTTTAGATGTGAGAGGGAAAAAACGCATGTAGCAATAGAAGAACACGTTAATTCCATGTGGACAACAACCAGATTATAAACTAAGACTTTGTATGTGTAAGGGAGCAGTGCCAATTACTGCACCCCTGTGCTACCTCCTATTAATGCCCTCTAGATGAAAAATTAAATCAACTTGTATGTGCTATACAGTATATCAGTAAGATTTAAGATTCTAATTATGGAAGTTTATGCCAGATCCTGTAGCACACTGAACATACATTTTCTAGTTTTGTTTTTAAATGCTAAAACTGTAATGCTTGATAAGAATTTGTCTAACTTAAAAGAAAAAGACACACCATTGAAAGCACATGGTTAAGAGAATTGACATTTTACATTTTTATATAAACTGAAAGACAAGCCCATGGCCTAACCCAGCCACAGGGGATGCACAAACCAGTGTTTCTTTGCGCTGGTCCCAAGCCCAGATAAATGGGAAGGGTTACGTCAGGAAAGGCATCCGGTGTAAAATTTTGCCAAATCAATACTTGGACAACAATACAGATTTCCACACCGGATCAGTTGAGCCCTGGGTTAACAACAACCACCACCAGTACTGTTAGGCAACAGGGTGCTGGCGGAAATTGGGCTACTGTTGGCCGAAGAAGGTGAAGAAGAGGGGGGAGACGTGTCTGGAGCGACATGTTGGTGTGACAGAGGAAGGAGGTAAAGGAAACCTGGTGGTGGAATGGGGAAGTATAGGAGTGTATACAGAGGAAGAGGATGGCAAAGAAGAAGTGGGATAATTGGACAGATGCAGAAAGTAGACAAGAGTCCAAGGAGATAAGATGCAAGGTGAAGAGAGAGAGAGGTGGCAAAGGCTAAAGAAAAGGTGCACGATGAGTTGTATGATAGGTTGGACACTAAGAAGGGAGAAAAGGACCTGTACTAATTGGCTAGACAGAGGGACCGAGCTGGGAAAGATGTGCAGCAGGTTAGGGTGATAAAGGATAAAGTTGGAAACGGACTCACAAGCGAGGAGAGTGTGTTGAGCAGATGGAAAGAGTACTTTGAGAGGCTGATGAATGAGAGAGAGAGAGAGAGAGAGAGAGAGAGAGAGAGAGAGAGAGAGAAAGAAGGTGGAATGATGTGGAGATAGTGAATCAGGAAGTATAACAGATTAGCAAGGAGGAAGTAAGGACAGCTATCAAGAGGATGAAAAATGGAAAGGCTGTTGGTCCAGATGACATACCTGTGGAAGCATGGATGTGTTTAGGAGGGATGGCAGTGCAGTTTTTAACCAGATTGTTTAATGGAATCTTAGAAAGTGAGAGGATGCCTGAGGAGTGGAAAAGTGTCTTGGTGCTGATATTTAAGAGTAAGGGGGATGTACAGGACTGTAGTGGCTACAGGGGGATAAAACTGATGAGCCACAGCATGAAGTTATGGGAAAAAGTAGTGGAAGCTAGGTTAAGAAGTGAGGTGATGATTAGTGAGCAGCAGTATGGTTTCATGCCAAGAAAGAGCACCACAGATGTGATTTTTGCTCTGAGGGTGTTGATGGAGAAGTATAGAGAAGGCCAGAAGGAGTTGGTTGCATTGTGTCTTTGTGGACATGGAGAAAGCATATGACAGGGTGCCTTGAGAGGAGTTGTGGTATTGTATGAGGAGTCGGGAGTGGCAGAGAAGTATGTAAGAGTGGTACAGGATATGTACCAGGGAAGTGTGACAGTGGTGAGGTCTGCAGTAGGAGTGACGGATGCATCGATTACATCAGGGATCAGCTCTGAGCCCTTTATTATTTGCAATGGTGATGGACAGGTTGACAGATGAGATTAGACAGGAGTCCTCATGAGCTATGATGTTTGCTGATGACATTGTGATCTGTAGCGATCATAGGGAGCAGGTTAAGGAGACCCTGGAGAGGTGGTGACAACAGAACAGATTAAAGGGGATTGTGGAAAAGAGGTGAAAAAGCAGGTGCAGGCAGGGTGGAATGGGTGGAGTGTCGGGAGTGATTTGTGACAGATGGGTATCAGCAAGAGTGAAAGGGAAGGTCTACGGGACGATAGTGAGACCAGCTTTGTTATATGGGTTGGAGATGGTGGCACTGACCAGAAAGCAGGAGACCAAGCTGGAGATAGCAGAGTTAAAGATGCTAATATTTGCACTGGGTGTGACGAGGATGGATAGGATTAGAAACTAGTACATTAGAGGGTCAGCTCAGGTTGGATGGTTGGGAGATTGCATTGGTTTGGGCATGTGCAAAGGAGAGATGCTGATTATAGTGGGATAAGAATATTAAGGATAGAGCTGCCAGGTAAGAGGAAGGCCTAAGAGGAGGTTTATGGATGTGGTGAGAGACGACATGCAGGTGATGGGTGTTAACAAGATGCAGAGGACAGAAAGATATGGAAAAAACATTATCAGCTCTGGCAACCCCTAATGGGAACAGCCAAAAGAAGAAGAAAGACAAGCCCATGGCCTGTAACAAAACTTTTCACATTTTTATTGAAAGAAAGATATAACATTGTGGTACTCTGCTGTTTCCTTGCTGGCTTCATTTTTGGATTTCTTAATCACTGGAGTTCGGGGTTTCAGTTGCACTAAATCCAAGTGTAGGTATATATTTTCTCAGTTTAACAAGAAAAGCTGTTAAAACAAAAAACACTGCATTAGAAATCTGTATACTCACTTCACAGCCCCATATGAGTATATACTCAATATACATATAAAATGTTAGTTATGGCATTTTAATATAATAATTCTTTCCTAATTTGAAAGAAGAAGCTGTGGATGTTATCACTGCCTTCCCTTTTCCCCACTTGGAAATACTGCTTTGTTGGTAGATTTACAAAGGCTGATGCCAATTTTTCCATAATACTAGCCAATACCAAAGATGCCAATTAATTTAAAAAAAGGCATGCTTTGTCTTTAAATGTTGCTGTAGATGGACTAAGTAAGATTTTTATTTAAGTGAACCATCATAAAGAGTTAGACTCTGCTGGAATTTCAGAATGAGTTTTAAAAAGCCAGCAGGAACCAATTAACAGATCTCTAAGAAAGAATCTAAGGATCCCACGTGCCTCAAAAGGCACATCAAATGACCATGTACAAAGGAAAAAACAAAAGTGGCAATCACTCCTATTTAACTAATAAATTTTAACAGACTGGTGTTTTGACATATCAAACAGAACACACCAGATAATGCAGAACAATTCTAGTTTGCATCCTTTATACTTCAAACAATCTTAGAATACCTCTATAATAACTGCTATACAAGAATACTGTATTTATAGACGATGGCTACAAATTTAAAGATTTACCCCACCCAAAATTATATTTTTTAAATGTTACTTTATATAGTTTGTAGTGGATAAACATTTTTTACTTGTTTTTGTGGAATAGACATAATAAATGTATTTTTGCATGTTCTGAGAATAAGAGTTGATGACAGACACGTGGATTATGTGATAATTACTTACATGAGACCCCCAGCCCCCAGGTGTTTTCAAAGCTTTTGCTGTTGTCCAGTGTTAGTCGCCTTTGGGTTCCATTCAATTTGAATCTTCATTAAGTATTTTCGCGACAGAAAAAATGTAATTTTTCTTGGACGCTAGTACAAACTACATCAGGTAAGTAACATTTTAAAAATAATAAAAGTTTTGGGTGGAGTATTCCTTTAACCAATGCCACTATAACTGAAGTCAAAGTAAAACAGCTAACACTAAATATATTGTTTAAACATTCATAGTCAGGTTTGGAAAAAGATATGTGAATACACATGCTACTGACTTCTTTAAAAGTTAATTGAAGTCAGATCTTTCAATAAATGAGATGAAACTGAAGGTATAAGTTGGAGGAAACAGGCTCTTTAAAATGGCACACAAACTTGGGTTACTGACAGGTAGAACTGTCCCTATAAAACATTCTCGAGTCTCCAAAAAATGTGAAAGGCATAAAGCTAGAAAAAGCATTTCTGTCATTAATACGAATGTTCTGCAAATGGAGGAAATTCACTACTGTTGCTACTCTATCTAGGAGATGGGGGACATGTGAAGATTATGCCTAGAGTTCAGATTACAGTGCTGAAAGAGATGAAAAATAACTAACAGCAAATGACCTGCAGAGGCCTCTTTAATTTCTGTTAATTTGTTCAACATGGGAAAAATGCCAAACAAGAATGGTGTTCATGGAATGACATCATGGAGTAAATCACTGCTCTCCACAAGAAACATTACTAAATGTCTCAGCTTGCAAAAACCATTTCCTGAATGTTCCCACAAAAGTTCAGGGACAATATTCTGTGGACAGTTGAGGCAAAAGTTAATTGTCTGGCAGAAACATGCCTGCATTCTAACACCAAAACCACATCCTAACTGTGACGCATAGGGAAGGGTTGGGATGATTTGCTGCCTGAGGACTAGGGCAGATTGCTATTCTAGACAGAATATAAATTCAAAATAATGTCAAGAAATTTCACAGGGGAATATGAGGGTAAGGGTTATTCATCTGAATCTTAAGGCTACAACCACAGTAATATGTTTTCATTATTAGCATTTTCATATTGTTTACAAAAAGTGTCTCTTCCCACACTGAAATGATCAAAAACACACATGATGTAGCAGTATGCTTACGTTGGGCATAGGTGTGTTGACAGAAACAGGAAGAGGAAGTGTCTTCATGAAGAGATGGTTATGCAAGTGCCTATGGGAATTACTGCAAAACTGTGGTGATCAGTAAATTGTTTGCCTTTCTGGGTAAATATTCAGCATTGAAATTGTACAGAATGCAATTTAGATGCATACAGGTAAACAACTTTGAAAGCAACTCCTCTATGTCTGCTATGCTTGAATATACTATAGTTTTCTTCTATGAAAAGGATCCAGTCAGGGAAGGACTATGAAATAAACATGAACCAATCAGCATGCGATTGGAGTCTGTGCTTTCAAAAGTCTTCATTTTCACTCATCTAAATTGCAAGGCTGACTCATTTTCAGAAACATAAGGTTCTGTAGAGCATATTCAATACTCTGTTTTCAGGGGTTAAAAACATAAGGGTAGGGTGGATGAAAGGCGAAAATGTACCAATGCCTATGTTTTTAATTGAAAGTGTAGTAGTGTGAATGCAGCCTAAGAGAAGTTATGTCATGCAACAAGACAATGATCTGAAATGCAAGAGTGGCACAAACGGAAGACAGCTGTTAATGCAAGGAATCCCAGAAATATCAGTGAACTAAAACAGAATTGTAAGGTGGAATGGTCTAAAACTAAGTTTGTTGGATGTTACTCCTGCTAAAGGAGGTTCTATCAATTATTTACTAAATACAAGGATGCATGTACATTGCTAGCTGGAAGTATGATGTTTAAAGTATGTGTTTAGCATTGATAAGAAGATGTACAATTGTTTGTGTGTCATTAATTTAGGAAGATTTCTCTAATATTGTAGATTAATTGAAAAATTACACCATATTTATATGAGTAACTAATGCAGAAATTCAGCCTTTATTTTTTGCAACCATGTGTAACTGAGAACTTCCCCTCATTTGGGGAGCAGTTTTAAATACTGATATGACAAAATCCAAAACTGGGTTTTCTTTTCCACTTGTGTATGATGGTAGTCAGCCACATGTGAAACATATTAAGCACCTTCATGATTAGTTTATTTATATTTTGAATTCAGAGGCTAAGGAAGAAAAAAAGCAGAGAGCTGTAAGATGAGCAATACACCAATCTAAATTTGACCCAAAATGGTGACAGAGACATACGTGTAGCAAATATGGAAAGAATTATGGGAAATAATTTCTTATTTGTGTCAACCCTTTTAAAAGGTCACACACCTAGAAACGGGGAAAAAAATAAATTATCATTAATGACCTGTTTTTATGTTTATCTTCTGTTAAATAAACATTACACTTAACACCGTGAGCTGAATAATTTGCAAAGCACCATTGAATCATGCTTGCTAAATTGTATTAAAACACTTTTATACCTGTGTGGCTTGCTTGCTGATGATTAGGACGGGCAATATAAGGGATGGAGCCAAATGGGGGAGAATTGCTTGTTTCCGATTTTCCTGCAAGCATAAAAATATTAAATATTATTGTGCTCTAGATGGGTAATCCAAAATGGTTAAAAAAATTTTGCAAAACATTTAAAACACACAGAGGAACAAAAGATAATTTTGCCTTGTGAATTTAAAAGTGAAGAATGACTCCGCTTATTAAATGATTATTGTCCACGTTTTTTCCAAAATTATACATAATAAGGAAATATGTTCTTATTAAACAAGCTCGATTGAATGTAGAAATCTGCTATCATTAAATATATTCATTAAAAAGAAAAGTCCCACAGGTATATGAGAGGATCAGTATTCAAAAACCTAGGTTGTCTAAATGCAGTACTGAGACTGATAAAAGAATATCATTATCTCACAAGCCTGGTACCAGGCACTTGCTGGCAGGTTAGTCGATCAAAGCGCATATGCATATACAGTACAGGCCAAAAGTTTGGACACACCTCCTCATTCAATGCGTTTTCTTTATTTTCATGACTGAAGGCATCAAAACTATGAATGAACACATGTGGAGTTATGTACTTAACAAAAAGGTGAAATAACTGAAAACATGTTTTATATTCTAGTTTCTTCAAAATAGCCACCCTTTGCTCCGATTACTGCTTTGCACACTCTTGGCATTCCCTCGATGAGCTTCAACAGGTAGTCACCTGAAATGGTTTTCACTTCACAGGTGTGCCTTATCAGGGTTATTTAGTGGAATTTCTTGCTTTATCAATGGGGTTGGGACCAGCAGTTGTGTTGTGCAGAAGTCAGGTTAGTTGGACGATCATTTATTTTTCAACAGGACAATGACCCCAAACACACCTCCAGGCTGTGTAAGGGCTATTTGACCAAGGAGGAGAGTGATGGAGTGCTGTAAATGGTCATGAAAATAAAGAAAACATATTGAATGAGGAGGTGTGTCCAAACTTTTGGCCTGTACTGTACATGTGTCAATTTATATTTTTATGTTAACCTATCAGTTTAATTATAAACAGAAGCAGTGTTTGGATAATATCTACTTTGTCCAAAATATTGTTGAGATCAGAGGTACTACCATCATTTACACAGCTAAATGTTTCATGTACTGTACTGTACTGTATCTATAGCTCACTTTGTGAGTAATTATCTTCTACAAAAACAATTACAGCTTACCACTTGGATTCTCAAAGATTATAAGGTAAAAATTAGCATCCACCTCAACTATACTCTTCATAATTTTGGATTCTGTTTTATATGCTTCTCTTGTTAATGTAATTTACTTATTTTCCCATTTCAAGGTTAGATCAATATCCTGAACATGCTTTATTTAAAAGTGACATTTTTCTGTGTTTAATGCATTTAATAAATAAGACAATCTTGAAACATAAGAGAAATAATGTTAGTTTCTCAATGATCTGAGTGATACTACTCATGACAAATCTTCCACGACATATCAAGCAGCTGTTAATAGGTTACTCAAGTCATGGGATCGATTAGCTGTTACCTTGACTTTGTTCACAAAGTTCCTCTGCCTCTTCGTGTTCATAATACACTTGCTCTTTTGTCTCTGCATTTCCTTCAGCAATGCTAGGTGAAACTTTAGGTGCCATGCTACCATCTTTTCTTCGGGCAGGCAACACTCTCCAGTCTCTGTGGGTGACTTCTGTTACCTTCTCACAGAGAAAATTCATTTTACAATGCCGGATTCCCTCCAGCAAATCAACCACTTGTGTTATACTGAAAGAATAGCAAATGGAAAAAACAACTAAATAAACAGCATGCATACAACACAGGTCAGTCAGATAAATTTTAGCCACTGTAACCTAGACACATATAACAGTAGTAAGTAAGAGTGACATTATTAATTTCTGGTTAAATTAAATAAAAATCAACCTTTGTAAAAAATGTGGAATTCCTCTCCCTCTCTGGATTCCTTGTAATCAAAGTCAAAGCCCTCTCTGAAATTCACTGTAACCAACAATACTGGCTCCCATATGTCTTTTCTACTCTTCATTAAGTACATTCTCCATGTAAAGTAAACTTCTCTCATTTCTTAATTTCAACAGCATTTAATTACTGTATGATTTCTTGCCTTTGGTCCAACTTAAAATACAGGCTATATGGCATTTAAAAATGTAATCAGGAAGGGGGTTGTAATGGGGGAAGTCAATCTTAATTACATTTTTTTTGAGTATAATAAAGCTGAAATAACTTCAAATCCAGGCAACATGGCACTTAATAAATTTCATCAGGAATGGTGGTTTAAACGGAGGGTGGGCTAAAAACGCATTACTCTAAAACAGATTTCAAGTTCATAAAATTTTGCATGCATATTTCTTTTAGTATAACTTAAAATGTAAACTTCAGGGCCTTTTAAAAGTTCCATCGAGAAACAGAGCTGTAATGAGGAGGAAGGGGGTGCAAAACCAAAACCATATTATCACATCACAATATCTCAGCCATTGGTAATAAATGTGGCATATTATTGTTTAGGATTGGTCCTACTTACAGAAAAAACAAAAATCACACATTACTCACTAACGGCTATGTCTGCTTCCATGAAATTTTATTTTTATATTATTGATCATGCAATTTAAAATACAGGCTTTCAAGGAGTTTCATTATTCATTCACGCATTACTCCAGCAGCTGAGTGGATGTTTGTGAAATCTGGCAGGTATAACACAATTAACCCAACTTAAGATGCAGAGTTTCTGGCGTTTTAAAAGGTTCATCGTGAACAATAAAGCAGGAAATACAAAGAAGTAGTGTTCATGGTTCCAACCTAGAAAGGAATTTCTCTAATTATGTAAAGCAGTCATATGCCAAAAAGAACAAATTCAGTTTAAAATGAACCAAAATCTCCTTTTCCAACGTCTTTGGTGGGAGGAACCCGATATTGTTATTTAAGTAGTTAAATGCATAATAAAACAGGATGAAAATAATATTATTTGGACATGTGCAAAATTTTTAGTTGGGTACATTCGAGCAGACAGAATTTTCTTTGATGTGTTGTCATCTTATGGTGCTGTGTATATTAAATGTGCTGTACACATTTGTGTGCAGTATGTGTGAGGGTGGAAATTATATGTATATTTTTGCTCAGAGCTCTAATGTTTATGAATCTTGAAATGCTTTTTTAATGCCTTGAACTGTCTCCAGAAAAGATGACATCCTCTCCTGTGCAAAGTTACATATTTATTCTCTTGGTTTATAATTTTAGGTTCTACACAAATATGACTATTTTTACTGTAGCAACAGTGGTTTGTCATGACGTTGGCCAGCAAAGTATTTAACAAAGTTAAGTCAGCCACTCAATACACAACCTCAAGTCTGAGGGGATGTCAGGCTTAATAACTGCAAATGCTGGATTCTGCAATCATAGCAGATGACAAATTACAAAACTCTGTGATGGTTTTTCATCAAAGTTTCAAATTGCCAAAGTACTGTAAGTCTGTTAACTGATGACAGCCAATTAATGTGCTGCCTGACTGCGGCAGTACTACAGAATGGCTTTCCGGGTGTAGTGATTTCAGTCACAATCTTGGGCCTTTTATTTTCCTTTTTCCATTCTATCATGGTATGACAAACATGAGACAGATGAACCTCACTTCTGTTTGTGTAGTCTAAAACACCTGCGTTTATTCTTTCCGTTGTGTCTGCATTATACAGTGGTGTGAAAAACTATTTGCCCCCTTCCTGATTTCTTATTCTTTTGCATGTTTGTCACACAAAATGTTTCTGATCATCAAACACATGTAACCATTAGTCAAATATAACACAAGTAAACACAAAATGCAGTTTTTAAATGATGGTTTTTATTATTTAGGGAGAAAAAAAATCCAAACCTACATGGCCCTGTGTGAAAAAGTAATTGCCCCCTTGTTAAAAAATAACCTAACTGTGGTGTATCACACCTGAGTTCAATTTCCATAGCCATCCCCAGGCCTGATTACTGCCACACCTGTTTCAATCAAGAAATCACTTAAATAGGAGCTGCCTGACACAGAGAAGTAGACCAAAAGCACCTCAAAAGCTAGACATCATGCCAAGATCCAAAGAAATTCAGGAGCAAATGAGAACAGAAGTAATTGAGATCTATCAGTCTGGTAAAGGTTATAAAGCCATTTCTAAAGCTTTGGGACTCCAGCGAACCACAGTGAGAGCCATTATCCACAAATGGCAAAAACATGGAACAGTGGTGAACCTTCCCAGGAGTGGCCGGCCGACCAAAATTACCCCAAGAGCGCAGAGACGACTCATCCGAGAGGTCACAAAAGACCCCAGGACAACGTCTAAAGAACTGCAGGCCTCACTTGCCTCAATTAAGGTCAGTGTTCACGACTCCACCATAAGAAAGAGACTGGGCAAAAACGGCCTGCATGGCAGATTTCCAAGACGCAAACCACTGTTAAGCAAAAAGAACATTAAAGCTCGTCTCAATTTTGCTAAGAAACATCTCAATGATTGCCAAGACTTTTGGGAAAATACCTTGTGGACTGATGAGACAAAAGTTGAACTTTTTGGAAGGCAAATGTCCCGTTACATCTGGCGTAAAAGGAACGCAGCATTTCAGAAAAAGAACATCATACCAACAGTAAAATATGGTGGTGGTAATGTGATGGTCTGGGGTTGTTTTGCTGCTTCAGGACCTGGAAGGCTTCCTGTGATAGATGGAACCATGAATTCTACTGTCTACCAAAAAATCCTGAAGGAGAATGTCCGGCCATCTGTTCGTCAACTCAAGCTGAAGCGATCTTGGGTGCTGCAACAGGACAATGACCCAAAACACACCAGCAAATCCACCTCTGAATGGCTGAAGGAAAACAAAATGAAGACTTTGGAGTGGCCTAGTCAAAGTCCTGACCTGAATCCAATTGAGATGCTATGGCATGACCTTAAAAAGGCGGTTCATGCTAGAAAACCCTCAAATAAAGCTGAATTACAACAATTCTGCAAAGATGAGTGGGCCAAAATTCCTCCAGAGCGCTGTAAAAGACTCATTGCAAGTTATCGCAAACGCTTGATTGCAGTTATTGCTGCTAAGGGTGGCCCAACCAGTTATTAGGTTCAGGGGGCAATTACTTTTTCACACAGGGCCATGTAGGTTTGGATTTTTTTTCTCCCTAAATAATAAAAACCATCATTTAAAAACTGCATTTTGTGTTTACTTGTGCTATATCTGACTAATGGTTAAATGTGTTTGATGATCAGAAACATTTTGTGTGACAAACATGCAAAAGAATAAGAAATCAGGAAGGGGGCAAATAGCTTTTCACACCACTGTACATATGGTACTTCTGGTTCACCACTCATTGGTTGTCTGCTCACACAAACAGAAGCCCACCCCTATGACTTAAAATAAAATCAAACCTTGTCTGCTTTTGACAGGGCGAGTCATAGACCAGTATTAGTTATTATCTTGGGATCTCAAACAAGCAATAAGTGATCATGGGACTGTGCCACAACTGCCCCTCACTCGCCAAGATTCTGTAAATGATGTCTGTAACTGAAAAAATGCTGGAAAAGTCATGTAGAATGACTGGTGCTTTAGCAAACCTACTGATTTGCCAAGCACAAAATAAACTTTTAAGAGGCCTGACAGAGTTCAAGATAAGCACATAAACAAACAAAGTCTAATCTATCTATCTATCTAATATATGCTGCTTCTGTGAATTCAGAAATAAAATTATTTTGGGGGACAATACTCACTTGGCCAAGTAAACAGCACAGACACCTCCCTCTTTGAGATGTTGATGAACCAATGGCAGAGCAATTTGAGGGCTTATCATGTCTAGTGCTACCTGTGAGTGACAGAATAAAAAGCAGGTAGATTTTTAACAGATGCGTTAATAATTTAAATGTTTGTCTTTCCACTTCTTTTAACAGTACCTAAATTACAATACTATACAATAGCAGAGCACTAGGGGACATTCTCAATGTCCATTTCTTAGATATTCCAGAGAACTGTCCCTTTACATTTTTAAATTTTGCAGCCTTTTCATACAGGGTATCTTAAATTATACTTACTTTACAAGTAAATCTGTGTATACTTGTACATTCATGGTGCAGGAAAAATGACTCCACTTCTAGATATTGAGGTTTACAATGAGAATTTAATTTATAATAGTTAAACCAGCAGCAGTAAGTGATTAAATTGCACCATCATGCACAGCCATTCATTAGATGCCCTGGTAAACATAAAATTCTCAAACTACCTTAACCCAGTTCAAATTTGATGGGGCTGTATGTAGCCAGTCCTGGCAGTGCTGGAGTGTAAAATAGGAAACACTCCAAACTGGGTGTCAATCCATCAGAGTGCCCATTCATGCACACACCGAAATTCACAGTGGACTAATTCTGAGTTGAAAACTAACCTAACAACACATGTCTTTGGGAATGTGGATGGAAAATAGGAAAACACATGCAGACACAAAGAAAATGTGAAAGCCACATGTGCCATTCACACAGGTTTTTTCCACTATAAAAACAGTAGCTAGATTGCAACTATGGTCATTGTCAAAAGGAAAAAAATATATGTGAAAGCATTGCAAAATGAATGTTCCTAAAGACTGAATCTGTATTTAGTGATAATCATTTCTCATGCAGTTATACTATGTTTCTTCAGATTATACAGAGCACCTACAACAATTTTACAAAACACTTACAGAGTCAAAAATGATGCCTGCAATTTCGGGAGCAACAGAGGTTATGTCTTTGTTGATAAATGTTACATTGTCAGGCCATTCCTCCTTTCGTGCTGTCTTCCATACTGTCCTCCAGCGTTGAAAGTTTCGCGCTGCAGTGAAATAGTGATCTTTTCGCACCTCAACACTGATAACCTGACCCGCAAATCCAACTGGAAAGAAAAAAAAAAACTAAATTCAAAGAACAAACCGAATAAGAATCTACATTTGTCATCAGATGTTGTAAGATTTTCTTATGTGTGTAGGCAAAGATACAGCAAGTGAACATTTTGCACTGCCTGTATTTGGGCAGAGGGTTCCAAAATTTATTTATGAAGAGGCATGTTTCACCTTAAGGTACACAAAAATAAAATCCACAGTCCAAGTTTCAGGTCACTAGGAAAAGGAGTCTCAGGCCAACAGAGGTGACCTAAATGCGGAATCACTAGAGGGTTTTAACATGATTGTGGAGCTTCAAGTATGGGTACAATGTTGAATTGAACTTACTTGATAAGTCTACTTGGGAATGAGAAATGCAATATGCCCCACGGTGTCAAAAGGATGTGGTGTATAATACAGAAAATTTAAATTGATTTCTGCCAAAATAAGACATCAGGTAGGGTGGATGGATGGATGGATAGATAGATAGATAGATAAAGGATGATTGACCCAACGAAATAAAGAGGCATAATGGCATATTATGGAGAGAATAGGTGAATGCACAATCAATAACATAAAGTCTTATATGTTGGATCACAAGTACAAGTGACATTCAGGTGCTGATTTTGATTGCTATTTCTCTATGAACACTCTCTTTGAGTTTATCTAATAAACACAAGACATAAGACTATAATATACTCATCACCTGCTCTAGATAAGAACAGAGACATAGCCCCTGATCCGGATCCTGTATCCAAAATGTGGTCTCCAAAGCTGACATCCATCATCATTAGCATGGCATTCATATCCTAAGGAAAACAAGGTAGACATTAACAATTCTTTGTCTGTCTTACAAAACTAAAAAAAGGTGTTCTACAATATTTAGAATGGCTTGCTTGCAAGTTCCATAAAATGTATGTTACACACTGAATTACTTCCTAATGGAGGACAACTGTGAAGAGGTGCATAAATCCAATCACACTCACACACACACACACACACCCCAAATAAAAAAAAGTTTTCTGCAGCAAAATAAAAATGAAAATGAACATTAAGAAAAAGCAGAGTTTTAGTGGAGATACCAAACATGGAATGGCTAAAATGAAAGGTTTGTTATGCTTACCCGTAAGTTATAGGATGCACTAATTTAGCATCTCTACTTAAGAGTGTTTTATGTGCAGTATAACTTGGAAGGGGCATTCTTTTAATGAATATGTATAAGTAATTTGGTTGGCTGGTTGGTTACGGAATGCTCATTAATATTCTCTAGCCATTCACTTTCTAACCAATTTATTCACGTCAGCCTTACAGGTAAGCGACACCAATCCTAGCTGCATAAGGTATAAACTGGGAACCAACTCTAAATAGGGTACCAGTATTCTCAATGGGCATACTTGTACACCTGCACTCACTTAAACCTGGACCAATTTCGAGCTAACAACTAACATATTTTATATCTATTTCACCAAATCAAAATCTCAGCAGAGTATTTGTTTCTCTTGGTTGTGACCTTGGAAGGGCTCATGTGTCTCAGTGATTCTAAGAACTAGGCAGTCTAGAAATGTGTGCTCCAAATGGGGTTACCTAGGGAAAACTTGGGTAACAGAAGGGGCCAAGAAAAAGAAAAATCATTCTTTTTTTATATCTGTATAATATAAGATACAGAAACCTGCTTAATAGAATTCAGAGTGGTGGAGTGATAGAACCTATGCTAGTACCACTTAGCATAAGCTAGGAAAAGGCAAAGGACAGGATGCCAGTCCATTGTAGAGTCTACTCAAAATAGGGTCAAAAATATGGGGAACTCCCATAAAAATTTTCCAATCCTGTCTAGATGTGCTAATCAGCTCTTAGCATTGGGTAAGGGCAGGGATTTTAATTTTGTATATGATTAATGAATCTTTACCCTTCCTTTGAGCTACTGGATTGATTGTATTTGGACTGATATTTTGCATTTTGATTAAAAAAAAATGTGTGTTAGATTTTTTTATTATTGCTATTCTATTGCAACCTGTATAGCTGGAAAAAATGTACACAATAGAAAGTAGTGCTGAGGATAGGGTTTCCTGGTCAGCTCAGTGTTTCTACTATAACCTTCATTAGGATAAACAAAGTGAAAATTGACTATGTTGCATATTGCAATATTTTTCAGATTGATTTATATAAATGATACACTGCTTTACAGAGGCACCACAAACAAAAAGTAAAATATTAATAATGAAAGTAAATAAATAGCACATACAATGCAAACATACATCTAGCACCCAGATAACCTACATTCAAAAACAGTTATTTTTAATATGACTATTTGAATCAGAATTTCTTTACCAATTTACAGCCCTAGTTGTAGGCTGACTTATACCAAAATTTGAATTCACACACTTGTGTAATCAAAGAGAAAGCAGAGAAGCAGGAGACCTCATAGAAAATGCTTGTCACATTCGGCGGCGGCATTTGAGGTTACTGCAATCAATTTGGTTTCTCCAGACCAAAGCTTAGTGAGCTAGAAGGCTAATGTTTTCTAAAATTAAAACAAAATTTAAATGGATTTGAATCATCACAGTATTGTTGATTATTTTATTTTACAAGGACTGGCTTATGTATGAAAGTTTATTAATTAATACAGGGAATAGTGACACTATGAAAAAGTGTCATTACATTCTGTTTCTTTGGCATGACAATTGAGACTTTGACTGCAATTTTCATATCTAGGAGCTGAAATCTGTGACTGCAAGCTTAGCATCAAATCTCACTTCACCCAAAGTAGAATTCTTTAGGCAAACAAAGGGTACACTTTTTAGTGGAACTGTTAGGGTGGGCTTTTCTCTTGTTATGAAAGATCTGGATTTTTTTTATTTGATAATGCAAAATCAATCATGGTCAAAAGCACTCTTGCTAACATATCCCAGAAGGTATCTGGACTTCGCCTGTTCCATCCTCTGGTCAGTAGAAAGAATGAACATAATTCAATGATCTTTGCTAACCTATGCACTAATTATCAACCAGAAAGTTGGGACTTGCGCCCAAGAATCCAAAGAAAAATTGTAAAACTGAGGTTCAGCATAGCATTGCCTGTTCTTTGCTTTACCTCAGAAACAGAAGGCAACCTGCACATAGTTCTCCCTTGTTTGTGTACCCTGACTTGCTCAATGTGGTGCCCATGGCAAACTATGTAAAAGCGAAATTTTCATTTTGCTGAACCAGAAGTTAACTCATTGCTAACTCATAGAGAACTGGTTTTATGCTAACAAGAGGCTTACCATGTCAAACCTTTTCTTTATAAGAGCAAATGAGTTTGGATTATTTTAATGCAAAATAGTTTATCACCTGTGAGGCCCACAAAACAAAGAAAAATGGTGTGTTTTTCATTAAAGGATACAATTTCAAATTTATCTTAAACTAAAGGGAAAACATATTGTAATATTTTACAGTTCTGAATTGCCATTTTTAATACAAAACATGAATTTTAGCATATTGTCACATAGGAATAAATATGGTATTATGAGGTCCAGAGAGAGCCCCACCCTTAACTATTATAGCTATAAAGTAATGACCTATTGTATTCAAAATTCAGATTACAGATGATGTTGCAAAATGTTGCACAAAAGAAATTTGATAAGGAACCTCCATATGCCATCCTTAAAGCATCTGAAATAATGGTTTTATTAATCTAAAAAAATCAGGAGTGTGCTCCCCTCGACTTTCTCGTATACTGAGATAGAGGAAAAGGTCATCAGCACCACTTCCAGTCGTGCAATATTTCTCAAATATCATCTCTCTTTGTTTCTCATCATAACTAATTGATAATGTTGATGCACAATCATTTATCTCTATTTATAATCAAACGTTTTATCAAAATAATATTTTCGTACTTAGGGAGGTTGAAAACAGTGGTGGAATTTTTTCATGATTATATATGCATTACCTAAATTATGTGCAAAATAAAAAAGAGTTATAGTCACCTAAAAACAGAAAAAGTGTTAGTATTATATAATATTGGTTCTAATAAACTGCTATAGGTAAAACTGAATTTAGCTACATTTAATTATGACAATGATGGCGCAAATAAAAAAAAAAAAATCATAAAATTAAATGTATTACCAGGAACATGACCGGGACATAGCAGCTTATTGTTCCCATTACATCTTTACATTTACATGGTATGTCAATGTTTACAAGTTGTTAAACTGATGATGTATAAACTAAAATAAAATTTATAATAGTTATTGAAAGAATGTGTTATATTGAATAGTTTTTTTATTTTAATATACACATTTATATTTCCATGATACAAAAAATTTGGATGGTTGTTTAAAATACTGTACTATTTTTGGTTGAGTAATCTTTCTCAAATTTCATATCTGTTTGTTTTTTTTATCATTATAAATATCTATACAAAATTTGAATCATCTATCAGTAATTATAGCCATAGTTTACTTGAAAATTTGTGAAAGTATTCAGTTAAAGTACTACTTTTGGTTGCTGAAGTGGCCCAAAAGTCGATAGGATTTATTTTTGATATAAAGCAGGTGTACAAAATCTCACTGACCTAGGTCAAAGTGGTTTCAAGTTATTGTGTTTACACAGTGACACACAGACAGGCATAATTTCAAAAATTTTATGAAAGTGTAAAACGTCATGATTCATCAAAATCTCAAGGTCGAATTTTTTCACGATTTCTATACTTTCACTATGCTATGTATATGAGAAAAGTAAAAACACAAGGTGAAGATAATCCAGTGAAGAGCATAATGAAAAAACAAACCTAGCTGTCCAGCTCTGCTAGGTGTGGTCTCCAACTCTATTTCTCCTAAAGCATAAAACAGCCCTCCCAGTTAACACTCAGTTTTCTCCCTCACCACACTCTGACCAGTTGAAACTTCAACCCAGTTCACTTCTTAGTTCCTTACTTTCAATTGTCATCTGGCAGGAGACAAACATTCAATCCAATTTAGGGGTTACTAGCTGCTTAATACTTGGAAAATGTCTCACAGTTAGGGGGAGTTCCACCAGAATTCACTTTGGAAGCCCCAGTATCCCTGAACCACAATTACTATTTGAAGGACCTGACACTCTTGGTTTCTGCCTGTGTTCCCTACCCTCTGTAATATGCATTAGGAACTTCTTGCTTCCAGTTAGCTTTCTGGCTGAATTTCTCTAGCATTCTGCCAGCCCCCAAACATCTTCTATCAGTGGTATATTGCATTTATTGTTGCAACATGACATGGATACACTGTGGAAAAGTATAAGAATTTTTATTTTAGTGCCAGGAAGAAAGATATTAACTCTTTAAGGGCTGAATATTTTTTCCAATGGTTTCACACAGAAATCAGCATAAAACGTTTGTTGCTGCATGCTGTGGCTGCCAATTTGCCAAGAATGTGCGGCAGGCTTGCGACCAGTCTGTTTTTGCATAGCTGGGACACAGTCGCAGTGCATTGCAAACTTGTTTCTGTCTCTTATCACTGTTAAGTGGCAGTCCTCCCTGGCAAACATTGTTAGTATAACGATTAGCAGGGGGACCAATCAACTGAAGCTGGAACCTCACATTCATTTTCTATCACTTGTATCAAAATCTGACAAGTCATAGTCCAGTTCAGAGATAATAGGCAAAATGTCGTCCACAGATTATTCGCTTTGATCTCTCGCCACATGTCAGTGCCATTTTTGCCGTTGTTTGCGCCTTGCTACTCATGCGAGTGCAGGAAATCTCGGTCAAACCAATGAATCTAACTTTCCTTCTAGCAACGAGAGTCCAACTAAAACATAACAGTGGTTTTTGTCACAGTTTCAGTCGATTACCATCATCAACTCCTCCTTTTGACAAAAGTTGACATCAGCCCTGAAAGAGTTAATAAGAAATATGTAATTCACAAGCATTGTCATATGAAATCAGTATTTTGGCATACTGCAGGTTGTTCGTCCAGTTTAAGGTCAGCTGTATTGGACACATTATCATATCTCAAAACAACTGTTCTGAAGTGATTAAAATGGTTAAAAATACTACTTTCTACAGTATATATGTGTACAGTGGATATAGAAGTCTACACACCGCTGACAAAAATTGCAGATTTTATGCAATAAAAAAATAAAACCAATATAAATCCTGCCAGAACTTATTCCAGCTTTATTGCAAAATTGCCATCTATGTATAGAAGGTGAAATAAAATCAGAAACTGCTTAGAGAAAAGAGGGAAAAAAAGTCATACAAAGGCCTGGTTACATTAGTGTGTTCACCCTATAATAATTAAGGATGTGACTGCGTTCAGAAACAACCAATTATAATAAATCTCATCTCAAATAGTAGTTTGCATACACCTCACATCAATTAAAGTGGCTCTGATTGAACTCAGATAAAGTTTGGCTGTTCCTTTGGGATTATTCTGATTTCTTCTTGGTTGCAACATACTCTAAAAGCCACTGTCCACAAAGAACTTTTTTTTTCATCATTGAAAAGGTATCAGTGAGGACAGGGATACAAAAAAGTAACCAAAGCATTAAACACCCCATGGGGAATGGTGAAGACAGTCATTAACAAGTGGAGGAAATATGGTTCAACAGGGACTCTACCAAATCAGGATGTCTTGATGTTGTTGTGACAACAATCAGTTGTATTTTTCATATGTCTGGGTTGTGGGGTAGCGTAGCACAACAAAAGCTTTTTCTCACAAAGAAAAACATCCAAGCCTGGCTAAACTTTACAAAAATGTATACACTATTCTCCCATAACCATGTGTAAAATGTGGAGCCCAGACCTTAATCCAGCAGAAAATTTGTGGGGTGACCTGAAGAGAGCTATGCACAGTAAATGTTCTCGTAATTTGAAAATCTGGAATTTTTTTGAAAGGAAGAGTGGGCAAAAATTGCCAAGTCCAGATGTGCCAAAGTGACAAGACTCTTAACCCCCCCCCCCAAAAAAGAAACTAAGTGCTGTAATAAAATCAAAAGGTGCTTCGACTAAATATTAGTTTCGGGGTGTACACAGTAATGCAACTAGGTTTTTGCAGGATTTTTTTTTTCTTTTTTCTCTAAACAGTTTTTGATTTGTTTTCACTTTCTTTGTATAGACTGAAATTTTGCAATAAATGGGGAACGGGTTTTGACAGGATTTATCTTGGTTTCATTTTTTTATTACACAGAATCTGTGATTTTGTGAGGGGTGTGTGGTCTTTTATGTCCACTGTATAAGTAAAATTATACTTGAGTTGTATCATAGACTTATCAGGCCTTTTTTGCAATAATATGGACAGTGCCCATGTTAAGTTATAGGCATTATAGTGCTAAAGAAACTAATACAATTATTGCATGACAATAAGGACTGACTTATGAAAAACCACTTAAGTAGGAAAATCTTTTCTGTTTAAGCATACACAGATTAAAGTTTTCGAAATAATGAACTGAGTCAAGTAATGTGGATGCTGCATTTTGAAGTTTCCTTAAAAATAGGCTTTTATCCTGCAGACTACTTCTAGCCCGAAAAAAAAAAAATATAAATATATATTGAAACAGCAAAAGAAGGGCAGATCACTTATAAATAAAATGGCATTTAGTTTGGTTTTATTGCTGATTTTACTTCTTGAATTAATCAGCAGTTAATGCACAGCAAGGCAGCAGTAAAAGTACTTAACAAAATAAATAAAGTCTAAAGGCTGGAAACCTTAGCGATTACCAAAATGTACTCACACAATAGAACACTGTGATACACAGACCACAAGTGATTAAGTGAACAAGCAGTGGTGAGTTTATATCAAATAGTATTTATAAAAATCACTTTTGCAATGCAATTCTATATATAGCTATTCTTTCTCCTCTAACCAGATATCCTATCTAGTATCTTTTTTCAATTTTGTTTCTCGATGCTTACATTTAAAAGGGACCATTTAGAATCTAATGTGTATAAAATATGCAAATATGTTGTCATTAAATTATATTTTCTGCACAGTAAGTAAGTTACAGTAAGTTCTTGGGCCAGAACACACAATATAGGTGGATAATGGTCTGGATCAAAATAGTGTAGTTATTTACTGGTGTATTGGAAAAAATACTATTTGGAGATCTTCAGAATTGGTTGTGAAAAGGAACTGACAAGCAATGTCTGACTAAATTGTCTTATACAAAAAACATATACAGCTTTACAGTTGCATTTTTATTCAGGCATTTTGCCTTAAGTTAATGCAAGTGATAAGCAGTGTGACAAAGTGGTGTTCGAACCATACGACTGACACTGTAGGACCATGAGCAAGTCACTTCACCTGCCTGTGATTCAATTGGAAAAAAAAAACCAAAAGTAACCAATTTTATCTCAAATGTTGTAAGATGTCTTGGGTAATATTATGATTAATTTCTTATTCGGATGATACTATAACTATTTTATAATCCTATAAGCTAGGGCTGATCTGGTTCCATACTTTTATCAGAGATGAATCAAACGTAAGTGACCTCTCATTTAACTCAGCTGGTTGTTCTTAAACCCTATTGCCCATAAGCATAATGTTATAAACATGAGTTGTGTTTCTCAAATCATCAATTAGCAAAGATGCATAGCACCTGTGAGGCCACAGAATAAAATGCTAGAGGTGGCAAAACCTCATGGCTCATAGAGGGTATAAGATTGTTAAGAGAAATTAAAAGACAGAAATGCAATTTAAAAGTAGTTTCCACAAGTTCTTGTTCTAATGAGTAAGTGGGGAAGCTACCTGAAAAGTATACTACTTGCACTCACTGTTGTTTAGTTATTTAATACATTCATTTCTGGCCTCCTTGGTGTATTTCTAGGTGTGTGAAGAGTCTATAAGGGACCTTTCTATAAATTCTCTCTCACTGTTATTTTAGTCTAGCTAACTAAATTAACAACCTCAGACTTTAACCTTTTAGAAACCACAAGTCTTCTACTTGACATGCATTTATGCAGCAGTGTCATTACACTTTTTTTTTTTTTTTTAAATTGCAAACTTAAGTTGAATGTTTTATAGTATCTATTAAATCACTGATTTAATGCTGGCTTTTAAACTACATATTTTATCTTGATCCTGATTTTATGCATCAAATAGTCTTTCGATTCCTTCAAAAATGGTTTAGGTGCAATTTGATTTTTACTTACTGTTTAATAACCTGATAGCATGCATGTATTTAGCTTTCAAAGTGAAAAATTATGCTGCTAGGGTGGTAGAGTGGGCAAATAGGCTATAGCCTTACTGATACCATATTCAGGTTTGAAGTTTGCACTCACTCTGACAATTTGTTCTGTGCCCGAGTATGTTTGTCTGCATTCAACTCCGCAAAGCCTAGTTTGTTTGATTAGTGTGATCACTCCATGCCAGGCCAACTCTGTGCCCTGGTCTGCTTGGAAGAGGTGGGCCTCAGCATGGTTCAGCAGCATTTGGGAACAGTGCGATTGCTAAACATGCCTGAGCACAGAAAACAGACAGGATGTCAATGATGCGACAAGTCAGATAGTGTAATTCTCATTTCATTCAATACCATTTGAGTTAAAAAACAGGTTTTTATTCTCACCTTACACATGAACATGAATTGTAGTTGGCAAGAAAAGCTGCAAATTCCTCCCTTAACATCATCTGTCTCCATAAAAATCTTGTACCTACATCATGATTAATAGCAAAATGCTGCACTGCACAAAAAATAAATCCGTAAGGGGGTAGAGCGTTATCCTGCTCTACACGACTCCAAAGCAACCCCAAAAATAAGTAAAATCATTTTGACAGGCATGTTGTTATTCCGTGTTCGGATCCTGTTTTGGCTTTACTTTACATGAAGTTGCATGGTCATGATGAAATCTTACCCGGGCTCAAAACGTTAAGCACAGTGCGAGTGCAGGCCAGTGGGGGAGTAGGAAGGGGGGACAATCACTCTTAGGCATGGTACAGAACAAACATTCCTAGTGTGAGTACACCCTCAGAAGTGGTCTTTATAGACTCTGCACATTCCTCTCATGTCTGTGTGGGTTTTTCTCTTGGTACTCCACATTTATTCCAAATTGCCAAAGACATAGATGGTAGGACGACAGGCAACCCAAACCTGGCCCTAGCGCGAGTAAGAGCATGTGTGCTTTGCACTGGCGCCTTGTAATGCCAGGATAGGATGCGACCCCTTGTGACCATGGACTGCTAAAATAAATGTAAAATAATTAGCCATTTACTGCCAAAGATGACATTTATAAGCCAGTGTTTCTGAAAATTTCAAAAATTATTCTTAAAACCATTCATTAAATTACACAATTCCAGACAAAATTAGGCTTGTATATAAATCTCCATTTACTTGGATGGAGTGTTTATCAAATTTTAACCAAACTTTACATTTTTGTAGCAAACACAAAAAAAGAATATCTATAGGTTATTTGTTGAGAGACAATCTTTATTTTAGCAGCACATAAACCATGAGAGAAGCCAATGATGACCAAAGGAAGGATTGGTCAAACAGCAAATTTAACACCTCCCTTTGGAGGGGTGAGATCTGCCACAGTTAAGTGGCCCAAGTCATGAAATTGTACTGGATATGCATTGTGAATATTGAAACACCATCTCACCAACAAACCATACAAACCTTTGGATAGGATATAGTCGGACCTCTTTTCATCAGAAGTACATACTCTTCTAAGGAGGGCCGTCTCATGAGGAATTTAAATCCAGTTGAGGAGGTGATAAATTGACCGGGTAGAACTCCTATAATATCCCTATGGTGGATCAGTCCCCAGTTACACTGCAGCTTTCCAACAGCACTCAGAGCAAACATTTTCCTAAACTCCACACGGTTCTTCTTGCGGAACTCTGCCAACACAAGGTCCTCTGCTTTGAAAGGGGAATGGTGGCTGTTAATTGGTTTCTCTGAGCCGAAGCATGCCAATTTTGGAATTTCTTCCATAACTTCATTTTCTGGAGAGGTAATTTCTACTTTAGTCTTGGTAAGAACAGAGCAAGATGCCATATTATTTATGCCCAGGTGAGCGCCATTACTGCTACTAACGTCAACCTTATCCCTCAAGCTTTGAACTTCTTCTGGCAAAGAGACCTCTGGCATTAGGCGACTGATTCTTTCCAATGGTGACAGGGACTTTCCCCACATTCTCCGATGTAAGGTATAGCCAGGCATAAAATTTTCAGATGAACAGCTGGGATCAGAGCCCAAGAACGGCTTCTCTGGGGATGTGGATAACATATCATGCTGGTCATCACCCTCATTTTCACTGTTTGGCGATTGGCTTTTCCAACCTACTGCTGACAAAGAAATCCACCGATGTGAAACAGCGACAGTCCTCCCTAGTCCACTTAATTTTTGCATTTTACAGGGTATCCCAAACATTGTTAGCGTAAACCTTAAGTACTGGCATACTGCTTGGACATCCAAAATTATGGTTAACTACTTTCTGGCAGATGTCAAAGATCACAGTGAGGCATGTTTTCTACAGGTAAAAAAGTAAAAAAAAAAAAAAAAAAAAAAAAGCAAAAATACAAACATTATGTTCATGGTGGAACCTGCACATTCTATATTATTAGCACTTAAAACAGTAAAGGTTTGACACAGATGAAAATATTAACAAATAAAAGTTCTGCTATAAATCATAATCTGTAAAATATACAATAATTACAATGAAAAAAGTTAACTTATGAGCCACAATTTAACCTGACAGCTACATTTTTTTTTAAATTATGAAGCAATCTCCAAACAAGAGATGCAAAGTAGAAGCCTAATGATATTACCATAGTTGCATGGGTAACAAAAAACACATTCTGAAGTTTTAAACTAGTTACTCTTCTACTTGGCTACATCAAGTCATGAAAAAAATGCAAATTGTTAAAAATAACTACAAAAAACAGCTTTGCAAGATTAAATATGCAACGTTTGTTTCAAAATAGAGTAACTGGTGTTTTCCCTTATCATGAAGCAATCAAAGAGTCCAAACAGTAAAATATGGGAGAATATAGAATGTGTACCATGCAGGTTTTCAGTTTCACAGTTCACTGGTAATCAAAACAATCATTTTTTACTTAATTTATCTGTGTGTAATGGGTTTTTCTTAAAGGAATACTCCACTCAAATTATATTTCTATCTGTTATTTGCCCAGAGTTGTTTCTAGTGATTACCAAGAAAAACTTCTAATTGTGTGTTTTCATGGAGAACAGAGATCAAAGTTTATGGTACAGCAATCTTCAATTGGAGCCAGCATGGGTCTACTATGAAACAACAGCAAATAACATTAAAACTGTCATAGTTGCATATACACAGTACTCAAGAAATGTGTTCACTTAAGCACAGCAATCCTCTGGAGCACAACTGCTTTGTGTACCTTGACCCAGGTTACACTCTATAGGTGTCTGGGCATTCGGTGTAGCAGGCAGACTTAAAGTTCACTTCTAACCTTTAAGAAACTTTTAAAAACTCATTTTAGAAGAGCATTCTTGTAGTTTTACAAGTGTGTTGTTGTTTACATTTATATTTTATTAATTATATTTATAAATGGTTTGATTTTTTGAAATGTTGATTTTTGACTGCAAAGAGACCTAGGGCGTTTTGAAATAAAATGTAGAAATAAAGCATTCATAAAAAAAAAACTATGTTTTGCATTAGCCACAAATCAGCTATCCAGTAGTATGCTCATAACATTCAAAACACATGCATTTTTTGTAAATATGTTGTTCAGTACATCTGAAAAAAATCACAGTATTGCACAAACATGAAGCACATTCATACAGGATACTGCTTTTGAACTGAAGACAGGACTCCTGACCAATGAATGATGGGAAGAAGCAGATCTTCAGTTCACCTCTATTGTACAAAGGCAGTATCACTAAATATTTATCACTGGAAGGTATGTAAATTGTAATAATGTATTGTAATAACTATTCATCAAGTAAACCTGTATGCATCACTATTAGTACAAGTGCAAAAAGAACCAACTGAGTCATATTAGAGTGAAAACATCCTACCATTTTAAAATTAAAATGTTTTGGACCAATTTAAAGATGCTACAATTTACCATGAAAAAAATATTAGTATAAAATTGTGTTTGGGCTTAATAACAGGGGTATGTACTGAAATTAGACAGTTGGCACCGAATGACTCATTGGTTATTGCTGGAACCAGCGCGTGGACTGGACGTTTTGTGCCTAATTAGTGATCCGTTATGGCCGTGTGTTTCATAGGAAAACTATGAAAACATCAGACAGATTCTGATGTTCACAAACCTCACCGATATTCTGTGTAGACTCGGTTTTGGGCTTGTGCGTATTCACTTTGCGAAAAATGCACGAGGATTTGAAAATTAAGCACGGAGAACATGCGGTGGGAATTTAAAGTTATAACAGATTAATTGTATAAACCCTATACAAACATAAACCCCTCCTTTTAAATTCATTCTTGGCGATAGTTTCACGATGTGAAGTTGCCGGTGTTTGCAAACTATTAACTACCGGTATATTCCCAAAACTTTATCTTCTTTCTCAAAATACAGTTTCGGGTTTATTCTCGACATTATTCATGATATCAAAAGTATAAATGTTGTTATTACAGGTGAAAATGATTGTTTACTCTTAAAATGCACTTGTTTTTCATCGTCTAGCTGACCCTAATAAGCTTCCGTAATTAAGACCGTGCCAGGCTAACGAACAAAACATGCTGTCGCACTTCAATTACTGGGTGGACACTGTGCAAACTCCAAACAACGCAAGTCAACTTACTATGAATAATAGTGTCCATCATCTGTTGTCACACTTATATTTCGATGTTGATACGGCCTTCATGTGAAACAAATTCCAAAGCCACGTTGAAAGGCATCGGCAGCACACACGCAACCCACAACTGTCGCGTTTAATTTGTGTCATCAACCAGTGTCACAGGAACATGCTGTTTAACTGAAATCAAAAAGAAGGAATTAAAGCGTTTGTGCAAATAAATGCTGACAATTGTGAAGTACATTTATATAAAGGTATATATAGTTTTAATTTATAGTAAAATTAGGATAATAATATTCTCATGTCAAATAATCCACTTATGGGTCCAGTACGGTGGCCGAGAGGTGCTCCTAACTCAGAACATTTACACAGTGACTACGGTATATGGAAGTGGGAGGCAACCGCTCAAAGATAGAGGTGTGGCAAACCTAACAGATGGGGAGGGTTTTGTTTGAAAATCAAATACGGCAACGGGGGCGGAGACGTATGGGAGGTATTTTCTGCAAAAATTAAAATTATAAAATAAAAATGCAATCTCTCTTTTGCAATTTCTGGCTGATTTCATTTTCAAAGTCTGCATGCAAAAATGCTGCAAAAATTTAAATGAAAATCAAATAACCCCATTTACAATTTCATTTTCAAAGTCTACGCGCAAGAATGCTGCAAAAATTAAAATGAACACCCCTTTTGCAATTTCATTTTTAGCCTGAACCGCATTGAAGCTGCAAAAATTTTCAAGTTTTCAACACGCAAATAGGGCATGTCAATGGGCGGGGCTTTGACCCTCGATTTCCTACTATTCTTTGTCCTTCGTAGTTGTAGAGCCACTTTGATCGATAAAATTACTTTCACGGCGACTGTGTTTAATTCACGTGATTTTGATCTTTTCACGCCCCCCCGCGAACTTCACAGCGAAACCGTCTCACAAAATCCGAAGACCATGCATGATTGTAGTTCTCAATTAATGTGAAATTGAATTACAATATTTAACATGATAGAAATTACCCTTTATTTTGTCATAATTTACATTTATTTATACTGTTGTAGAAACGGAACGCACCTTACATGCATCAATCGCTATCACCTTATCTTTTCTTTTGAACGCTGCGCATATTTTAATTTTAATAAACACAGTTGGGCAAGACTTAGATGAGAACACAGCAGTTTCCAGAAATCGTCCCAGAAATAAAGTAATACTTACAGATCAAAACAGCCTCCGCACGTTTATGAACGACTTCTGGGTATTAGTGTATATTAATCAAACCAAGTCAGCTTGTATTTTATTTGTACTACTTTGAACAAATATACACAGCATTTTTTTTTTTTCTGGTACAATGCCTCCTGCAAGGTTTCTTGTTTACTCCTATCGCCATACTTTAAAGCAGGGGTTCTTAAACTCGGTCCTGGGGACCGCTGTGGCTGCAGGTTTTTGTTCCAACCAGCCTCTGTTTTTAATTGGACTCCTGTGCTAATTAAGTGAACTGTTGTTTCCCAGATTCCCTGTTTTGGGGAAAAATATACAAATTAGAAAACTAAGTTTGGTAAAAAAAAAAAAAAAAGTAGTAAAATGTACTAAGCAGTTATATGTATTTGTTTCTTTTTAACAGTTTTTTCATCTTGATTGTCATTCTAGGTGTTCTTATTGTTTAATTAATCCGTTATTTACTACTTTGTGGGGCTGACGCAAAATTAGTTGCAGCCTTTCACGATCGAGTGTTGTTTGCTTGGGTTTCTGCTCTGCTTGTTTTTAATTGTCATTATTAAGATTCAATGAAGGGAGCAAACTGCACAGAGAAAGGGTGAGATAGAATAAAAAGAGAGTTAAGCATTTAAATTCATAGCAAAAACAGAAATATTTATAAGAAATGTTTCTTATAAATGTAAAAATCATGCTGCTGTGCTTTTCTGAATGTAGAATAAAATATAAATAAAACCAGCTAATTAAAAGAGATCAGTGCTATCAGGTGTTGTCACTGATTAGGAATCTGGTTGGAACAAAAACCTGCAGCCACAGTGGTCCCCCAGGACCGAGTTTAAGAACCCCTGCTTTAAAGCAATTAAACATTATAGTAAACACGTTTCCATTGCAAGTAACTTGTTTTGGGCTTCTAACAAAAGAGGGTCTAGTTGAAGCCCGCAATACCTATGACGTTAGACAGGGAATGCCCTTTGATGTCAGTTTCGATACGCCAATCATTGTTTTTCAGCCAATATCAAGTGATTTTCCACTGAAAAGTGGAAAAAGAGCACCAGTTTCTAAGACAAACACAGTTAATAGAGGATATACTATTTTTTCTTGTATAGTAATGTTACTAATCAAAAGTCTGAATACACTTAGGTCACTTAAGATCTTTTTTCATAGTTCTGTATATATATTTACATTACATAAGGGAAAATTGTAACAAGTAGCTACAAAGGTCAGGTGTTAAAGCAATATTCAATTACCTCCTGTTCAAGAAAGTTCAAATTATTTATTATTATTTTGTAAAATTCGTTCAATGATAGTATAGTTTGTTTAAACTCTTAAAACAATATTCAACGTCTCATGCTTACCTCTCCTGCATTCTTCAAAAATACTGCTTTAGAAGTTTTTTTTTTAATTTAAATAAAGTGAAACGTTTGTTCTTGTGCATATATGTCAGTTTTAAGAACTTTATATCTATTTCATATTCACCAGAGACACATAAGTATATATAAGTCCACAGAGGAACCTACAGTTGTGTTTGGTGCTCAGGAGTTTGCTTGTCTATTTTGCTATAAAAGAACAGATTATGCAGGCCTCATCAGCCACTTACAAAGCCACGGAAGGACAGTGATGGTCCATGGAGGGATGTGAAGCTCTCAGAACTTGTAAACTTTGATCAATTGACACTTTTAACACAATTGAATGCAGCTAGATCTCCCCATTAACAACAAAATTTTATTTGACAAAATAGTATACTGTGTATCTTCCACCTTTTGAAAAGCTTGCTTTGATTAATTTTAGATTAATTAATTCATGACTGTTTATTAACACAATTTTCTCTTTTAAAATATTTAGTACAATATGACAAAGATCATAGTACAAATGCTTTAATTTTTAGGAATGTAAGCATGGTGTTACATTACCTACAATTGACTGGCAACATATATTTTCACAAATATTTAAAAGCATCATTGGCTGTATCTTTTATTATAATGTTTGTTCTGATTAAAAGAAATAGTGTGCTATTTTTTATTCATATAATTATTGCAATTTCCTGATTTTAGGTGTCTTCTCTTACTTTGCAAAGCCAGCATTAAAGGTGTGTAACCTTTCAAGCTTTTTTTAAGGGAAGAACAGCAGTTATCAGAATATGTCAGCTTACAGTATTTCAGAATTTTGTTTTCTTCCAGCCAAGACTGTAACTTTTTGACTGTTTTCCTTGTTCTTCAAAGATCAGTTTCATCTGTGGCATTAGGTAGCATTAACTGAATTTGCAGGTCGGTATATTTATGGTTATGTGTAGTTGTTAGTAAATTGTAATTTATTAAAATTATTAAAATGCTACATAGTCGATTTGCAGAAATGCATAATATTTAATAATCTGTATTACTGTGCCTTGTAGCATGGAAAATGTGGTTCGCACAAAGGCACAGCCTTATCAGGTACTGTATGTAGTGAAATGATTCTTACGGCTTAAACACAGGAAATCTTTTAAAGGTAAGGATTCTCTTTTTCCTTTTCGATATCATTCAGTCATCAGTCAATCTAGAAAGGAGTGATTGTTTCATTCAGGTAAACACTGTAAATTATGTATAAAGTTTAACATGTAGCATTTCTATTGCAATAAGTTTATGTGAATGTTTCAGTAGTTTTAAAGTGTACTTACTAAATTGGGAACAATTAAATTACATATTATTTGAAATGATGAATTTGGCCTTCACAAGTGACTATATTGTGGTAATTGGACTATTTTTCTCTTTCAGGTACTCACTTAAGTACAATTCCTGTAGATGTACAGATTGAATTGAAATGGGTCTTACAGCAATGTATTAGTAAATAAAAATGTATGCTTTTTTCACTTCAAAGCCTTAGTTATTTTTAATTATTTGTGCACTTTCTGAATAGTTTCTAACTAGACATGACATTCCCTTGAAGATGAACTGCTATGGTTGTACACTGGAGTTTATTTTTTCTTTTTTACTCTACCTCACGAATACAGGGAGTACAGCAGACGCAAAAAGCAAGAGAAATCAACAGAGCTAAGCATTGCTATGACATGCTTTGGTCATATTGGTGGGTTAATTTCACCAGCCAATTTGACTGTACTTTGAGTAAAAGTGGTCATATTCCTAATAAAACACTCTGTATTGTTTTCTTTTTCACAAAACGTCTTCACTGATCAAAAACATCCTGACTGCTTGTGACTGACTTGTTGGGACAAAACACAGGCCAAGAATTCTGAATATGGAGGAGGATGAGGGAACACACACAACTGGAAAATTAGACAAAAGTGAGGACGATGAAGATATTGAAGAAGTCATGTCCTCCTTGTTATTTACTTTCTACTGCATGAAGGATATGCTCTCATATCTTGATGAGATATGGGGTAAAAAATAAAAGTTCCAATCAGTTGCTCCTGTTCTACCAATTAGGTTGTTTTGTTTTAATTTTGTCAACCTTCAAAATTTCCATTGTAAAGAAAGGTGGGGATGGACTGGCTTTCTGACCTGGTTCAATAGTTCCTTGTCTACTCAAAAGTCCCATATAGTGAATGGAGGACACGGGTGGATGTCCTGACTGGGATTGTGTGCTTTATTAATTTGAAATATATTCATATTTGAACCTGGAACTTGTATGTGTGTAGTTGTGTCCAGGGATTGGGTGCTAAAATACCCCCCACAGGTTACACTCCCCTATGTGGTAGTTATAACAATTAGCTTTGCGTTTTAATACATCACTTTAACTTTCAAGACCTAGACTGTTGGCTTGCAAGTTCAAGATGGGAGTCTAATTAAAAGCAAAAATTAGCTGGGCCAAAAATCTGCAGCCCCTGGGACTGAATATGAGAACCACTGTATGAAACAATGCCATGTTACAAATCAGGATTATTAATATATACTATATGTGTTTGGGTGTGTGTGTATGTGTATGTGTATGTAGGTATATATGAGAGGGAGGGAATATATGTGTGTTTCATGATTT
>JANRMT010027041.1:123062237-123128613 GCA_026402145.1 Polypterus bichir lapradei | reverse complement strand
CTATGTGTGTGAATCACTACTTGCTTCTTAAACCGGCTCTCTTCCTCCAACTGGACACAGAATCCATTACATTCGTGATATTACAGCTCTCTGAATAACTAAAATACTGAGATGTATACGTGATATCATTTTCATGATGATAGGAGTTAAAGCACGTTATTAAACATGGGTTTCATGGCGCAGTGATTCAGTGCGACCTTCGATGAAATAATTTATTGCAGCAGTACTCAGGGGCGGCTCTAGGCTTGTGGTGGCCCTGGGCAGAGGAAGAATCGGTGGCTCCTTCGCCCGCCAATGTCAATAAGGTAGTTTATACATGGTGGATGGCCACGTCTCGCGGACACTGCATAGCCGCCTCGTGCTCATGACACAAGCATTTAACTTTTGCCGAAATCTGTCGCTGCGTTTTCAGCTGTGTTGTTATTTTCTCTTTCTGTTTTATATTCAACTAGCAGAATACCCGCGCTTCGCAGCGGAGAAGTAGTGTATAAAAGAAGTTATGAAAAAGAAAAGGAAAAATTTTAAAAATAACGTAACATGATTGTTAATGTAATTGTTTTGTCATTGACATGAGTGTTGTTGTCATATCTATCTATCTATATATAGTATATATCTATCTATCTATCTATATATAGTATATATCTATCTATCTATATATATATATATATATATATATAGCAAAATACCCACGCTTGGCAGCGGAGAAGTAAAAAGAAAAGGAAACATTTTAATAATAACGCAACATGATTGACAACGTAATTGTTTTGTCATTGTCATGAGTGCTGCTGGCATATACAGGTATATATATATATATATATATATATATATATATATATATATATACATACATGTATATATACTACATATACTATGGGGTGCGAAACAGGCAAATACATTGATTTTCTGAATATATAAAGTCGGCGTCAGAATATATAAAGTCAAAACTTGAATATATAAAGTCATTCCCGAATATATAAAGTCACTGTCAGAATATATAAAGTCAAAACTTGAATACATAAAGTCAGCGTCGGTATATATAAAGTCAAAACTTTTTTCTAAATATATAAAGTCAAAACTTGAATAAATAAAGTCACCGCTGGAATATATAAAGTCAAAACTTGAATATATAAAGTCATCGCTGGAATATATAAATTCAAAACTTGAATATATAAAGTCAGCGCTGGAATATATAAAGTGAAAACCTGAATATATAAAGTCAGCGTCGGAATTTATAAAGTCATTCCTGATTATATATAGTCAACATCGGAGTATATAAACTCATTCCTGAATATATAAACTCAAAGTCAAAATATATTGATTGAAACGACTCTGAACTGAAGTAAGTTAAAGTTAACAAAAACGTATTCAGAAAAATAAATTAAAAAAACACTGTTCGGTTAATTTTTTGAAAATGATGCATTTGCCCTGCCCAGGATTGTTTCCTGCCTTGCACCCAGTGTTGGCGGGGATTGGCTCCAGCAGACCCCCGTGACCCTGTGGTCGGATTCAACAGGTTGGGAAAAGGATGGATATTGCAGCACTGACTTTGTATATTCCGACGATGACTTTATATATTGAAGTTTTGACTTTATATATTCCAGCGCTTATTTTATATTGTGAGCTGGAGGGCTTCGCTATTACGTGTGGGGACGAAACTTCACTTTGGTAACTGATCATGCTCCACTTCAATGGTCATACCGACAGAAAGATACAAACTCTCGCCTCATGAGATGGTTTCTGGGCTTACAACTTTTACCGTTTCACAGTAAAACATCGACCAGGTTCTGAACACGTCAACGCAGACGTATTGTCCAGACTAAATGAACCTGGTACAGAGAGTCGCTTGATTCACGGAAATGTGAATAAAGCTGAGGGGGAGGGTGTGAGCTGGAGGGCTGATCGCACCCCAAGAAGATACAGTCGCCTCTGGGAAAACCACAACCCCTGAAACACAGACTACCCTCACATTGCTCCTTACTTTCTCACTTGCGCTATAACGCGTAATGCAAACCTCGCGCGATACTCCGCTAACTTAAAAGCCTTGTGCAGCGCCTGTCAGTTGAAAATTGATTGTTTGCTTGCTTTTATCGCTCTCTCTCTCTGCTCCTAGCGGAACCGTCATCTCTGACTTGTCATGGAGCACGTTTAAGCTCATGTGTTTGCAGTGTTTGAATAAAAATCCTTCTTGTTTCTACGACCTCCTGTGTCTCTGTGCAAACCTGTGACCCAAGAGTGACAATATATTCCGACGCTGACTTTATATATTCAAGATTTGACTTTATATATTCCAGCGCTGAGTTTATATATTCCGACGCTGACTTTATATATTTAAGTTTTGACTTTAGGTGGCAGTGTGACGAAGTTGCTTCGGAAGACAGCGTTAGCAGGGGAGCTCAGCTCAGAGCGAAATGAGGTAAATGGGAGGGGATATGATGACGTGACTCCTCCACCCGCCTTAACTGTCAATCCCCCACAAACACAGTCTCTCGGAATTTGCATAAGCACACCCCTTCACCTGCAATTTTAACTTAGTTACAAAGTGATCAAAACTCTCGTTTATATCCTGCATCCTCTCATTAAACTTGTATCCCGCATTACCCGTGGGCATGAAAAACGCCAGCGGCAGCCTGTCTATTAACTTAATTTAAAGTTTAGTTTTATGCCTTGCTTTGTTTCCGAAGTAGCTGCACTGATGAATATGGTAGTATATGTCACTCGCTCGCTTCTTATTGTTTCGCTGCCTTCTCAATTATATAATGCATGTTTTCTTCAGCGCATTTTGGAGCTCTTCCTGGTTTTCTACATAGTGCGTTGACAGTCAGTTCACGTGATTACGTGGGCAGCGTGATGATGTCACACGAAACTCCGCCCCCACGGCTTTCAAGCTCAACTCCATTACAGTAAATGGAGAAAAATACCTTCCAGTTATGACCATTACGCGTAGAATTTCGAAATGAAACCTGCCCAACTTTTGTAAGGAAGCTGTAAGGAGTGAGCCTGCCAGATTTCAGCCTTCTACCTACACGGGAAGTTGGAGAATTAGTGATGAGTCAGTGAGTGAGTGAGTGAGTCAGTGAGTGAGTCAGTCAGTCAATGAGGGCTTTGCCTTTTATTAGTATAGATATATATTGGCGTAGCCGCCCCTGCAGTCCTTGCTTTTCTTTCTCCAAGTAACCGATCGCCACACAATCAGCTCTGTAATAGACGTTAAGCCATCTGTAAGCTTAGAGCGCCGATTCTTCAAAACGTTTAAGGAAGATTGAAATATCTTCGTAGTACATGTTTAATTATTCTATCCTTCACGACAGTCCCAGTGAAGAATATAGATTATTTAGATGAAGTTAAAGTTTTATCTGTATAATATAATAAACATATTTTGCTGCATTTCATCTTAAAAATGATATTGTCATCATATGTAAATACGCGCTTTATAAAGTGGCTCAGGCTGTGAGATATTATAACTGTATTGCAAGTTTACAGTGGGGTAATTGTACTTATACATACAAACAGTTCTACAAGAAGCAATTGATTGAGTGCGTTTAAAGTTCTTGGGATGAAACTGTTTCTGAACCGCGAGGTCCGTACAGGAAAGGCTTTGAAACATTTTGCCATGGCTGAGACAGCGTGTGCTTGCAGCTGTATACCGATAATTCTCTTTCCAATCAGCTGCTGCTGTGATTCATACTCAGATACAGTGATATAAATACTCTGAATGGTGCAGTGAGCGTAATATGGAAAAAGATGATCCGCTGTGGCAACTCCTAACGGGAGCAGCTGAAAGAAGAAGAAGAAGGTGCAGTGAGAGTAACAACGCTAAAGCAGTTATGGTATTTGGAATACTATGGCTATTCCCTGGACCATTATATTGTTACAAGTTAATTACAATCAGATGCATTACACTAATAAACAATATGCGGTTAGTTTCAGTGTATTTATAAAGCCGCGTCAGGAAAATAAAAGGGTAACCACACAGGAACAGTAGCACTGCTTTGACGCTGGGTGCCACCAGTCTGCAAAACTGAGCGGAGAACTTGCGTATGACAAGGTATCAGGTACTGTGGAAAAGTGCATGGCTTTACGCCAAGTGTAGGTTTTATACATTGCGATTTGAATGTGGAAAAATTCTTATGCAACATTTCTGTGCGTACGCACCGTTTATACATGGGGCCCCTGGACGTCCACTGAAGACAACAGTGGTGGATGATCGCAGAATCATTTCCATGGTGAAGAGAAACCCCTTCACAACAGCCAACCGAGTGACCAACCAATTCCAATCCAATCTTATTTATAAAGCACTTTAAAACAACCAGCACAGGACCAAAGTGCTGTACAATAAATAGTTGATAGGTAAAACAGCACAACATTCTTGCACATAAATAAGAATAGAATAAAAATGGTATAATACAGAAATAAAACAGCCCTACAATAAAACAATATAAAATGGGATAAAATCAGCTAAAAAACAACAAAAGTAAAATGAGCTAAAACAAACTTCTCACAAGGTGTCAAAGGCCAGGGTGAAGAGATGGGTTTTTAGAAGAAATTTAAAAACAGACAGAGAAGAGGCCTGTCTAATCTCTAGAGGCAAATCGTTCCATAGCTTGGGAGCTTCTACAGCAAAAGCACGGTCTCCTCTAAATTTACGCTTAGTCCTTGGTACATTCAGGAGCAGCTGATCAGCTGACCTGAGAGAGCAAGTGGGTGAATAAGGCTGTAGGAGCTCAGAGAGATAGGGTGGGGCAAGGCCATGAAGGGCTTTAAAATCAAATAAAAGAATTTTAAAGTGGATCCTAAAAGAAACGGGCAACCAGTGAAGTGTAACTAAAACAGGGGAAATGTGCTCAAATTTCCGAGTGCCAGTTAAAAGACGAGCAGCAGCATTTTGGACCCTCTGGAGATGAGTAATCGATGAGGCACTGACTCCTACATAAAGTGCATTACAGTAGCCCAGCCGAGTAGTAACAAAGGCATGGATTACTGTTTCAAAATGGTGCCGGGAAAGAATTGGCTTTATTTTAGCCAACTGCCTCAACTGGAAAAAGCTTGATTTAATGACCGACTTAATCTGGCTATCAAACTTAAGATCAGCATCCACCTTGACCCCAAGATTTGTGACAATTGGCTTATTGTACTGGGCCAAGGAACTTAAATACACTTTAGGGGTCGCAGTGGGGCCACAAAAAAACGATCATCTCAGTCTTTTTTTCATTGAATTTTAAGAAATTAAAAGCCATCCAGGCTTTAACATCATCAAGGCACTGAAGTAATGGCTGTACAGAAAATGTGCCTTTTCTCTTTAGAGAAACATAGATCTGACAGTCATCCGCATAAAAGTGGAACCCAACACCATGTTTTCTGAGTATAAAACCAAGAGGGAGCAAATACAAAGAAAAAAGGAGGGGGCCTAAAACTGAGCCTTGTGGGACACCACACAAGAGAGGAGTGGAAGAGGACACATGGTCACCAAGACTGACACAAAAGGTTCGCTCAGCCAAGTAGGACCTGAACCACTCTAGTGCTATACCCTGGATGCCCACCCACTGCTCGAAACGAGAGAGTAAAATGGCATGGTCCACTGTATCAAACGCAGCTGTCAAATCTAAAAGCACAAGAACAACACAGTCGCCAGAGTCAGTAGCTAAAAATATATCATTAAAAACTTTTAAAAGGGCTGATTCTGTGCTATGTAAGTGTTTAAAACCAGATTGGAAAACCTCTAAAATATTTTGTTTTTCCAGAAAGGCCATCAATTGGTTGTGAACTATCTTTTCAAGTATTTTAGAAAGAAAAGGTAGTTTGGAGATAGGCCAACACTCTTCAGGGGGTAGATGTATCGATATCCAAGTCTACCATAAAGAGAAGACTGCATGAAAGTAAATACAGAGGGTGCGCTGCAAGGTGCAAGCCACTCATAAGCCTCAAGAATAGAAAGGCTAGATTGGACTTTGCTAAAGAACATCTAAAAAAGCCAGCACAGTTCTGGAAAAACGTTCTTTGGACAGATGAAACCAAGCTCAATCTCCACCAGAATGATGGCAAGAAAAAAATATGGAGAAGGCGTGGAACAGCACATTATCCAAAGCATACAACATCATCAGTAAAACACAGTGGAGGCAGTGTGATGGCTTGGGCATGCATGGCTGCCAGTGGCACTGGGACACTAGTGTTTACTGATGATGTGACACAGGACAGAAGCAGCTGAATGAATTCTGAGGTGTTCAGAGACATACTGTCTGCTCAAATCCAGCTAAATGCAGTCAAATTGATTGGGTGGCGTTTCAAGATACAGATGGACAATGACCCAAAACATACAGCCAAAGCAACCCAGGAGTTTATTAAAGCAAAGAAGTGGAAAATTCTTGAATGGTCAAGTCAGTCACCTGATCTTAACCCAATTGAGCATGCATTTCACTTGTTGAAGACTAAACTTTGGACAGAAAGGCCCACAAACACACAACAACTGAAAGCCGATGCAGTAAAGGCCTGGCAGAGCATTACAAAGGAGGAAACCCAGCATCTGGTGATGTCCATAAGTTCAAGAATTCAGGCTGTCATTGCCAGCAAAGGGGTTTCAACCAAGTATTAGAAATGAACATTTTATTTCCAGTTATTTAATTTGTTCAATTACTTTTGAGCTCCTGAAATAAAGGGATTGTGTTAAAAAAATACTTTAGTTCCCTCACATTTTTATGCAATCTTTTTGTTCAACCCACTGAATTAAAGCTGAAAGTCTGCACTTCAACTGCAGCCGAGTTGTTTCATTTAAAATTCATTATGATAATGTACAGAACCAAAATTAGAAAAAAGTTGTTTCTATTCAAATATTTATGGACCTAACTGTAGTCCTGCTCTATACAAACATACATACAACACAGCACTATACACACAAATAAGCTATAGCCTAGCACTAAACCTAGACACAATTTGCCCTATACAGAAAAACATGCACAGACATTTTCATACACACAACACAGAGCCCTACATTTTACTCAGAAACATATATACAATCTGCACTATACACAAACATTCATACATTCCTGCACCATACACACAGCCCTGCAGTTTTATTCAGAAACATACACACAGCCTTCCATCATACACACAAGCAGCCATGTAGTTTTAAAATAAACATGAACATTGACTTACAGTTGAATCCAAGAAGTTGTTCCTCCAAGTTCTTCTTCTAAGGTCTGCTAGCAGAGAGAGGAATTTGGGCAAAAGCTGATGCCTTTTCTTTTGTGTGCCGATCTTCTGCTGAAGACTGGGTAGTGGGAGGCTCCGGGGGGGCACTTAACTAACTTCCTAGTACTTAAGTGGTGTGCAAAATTATACTACAGTTCAGTCTGTGTGAGAGCATATGTGGAGAGTGCAGACAGAACCCCTGAACACACATCAGGCCGTAGCACACACCTACACCATTACACTTGTTAAGCACATTATATCTGAAATAAAATGAAAACACTTTTTGTAATGTACCATAATCCAGATTACAATAAGTGAATGTCAGGTTGTATAATATCTCAGCTGAACTTCACACTAGTAGTAACACAACTATGCACTGGGCCTTATTCTTACATCAGAGAAGTACATAATTATGACTATTGTTTGTGAAATGGAACATTTGAACTTACTGGATTTTTTTCATTACAATTTAAATTTATTAGGAGTTGGTACATTTTTGCAGACTCCGACCCTGACTCCAGGTACCCAAATTTGTCTCTGACTTTGACTCCTCGACTCCCACTCCAACTCCACAGCCCTGGTCATAACTATAAACATAATTCATTTTCAAACATAAGAAAAGTCCCTTAAGTCTAAGGAAATACAGTATATAGAAAGGAATGATGAATAGAGAAATGTGTCAGTGGAATCATATTTGAAGAATTACTGTCACAATGTAGCAAATTTCCAAATTACGTATATAATAAAGAGTTGATACTTGTCATTCATTATGCACCCAGCTTTTTCTAATAACCAAGATTTGCCAAAGCATATAAAATACCTATTAAGAGGTGGGACAGTATTTTTAAAGTATGCCTCTTTGCAGTACAAACCTCACAGAAGAGCACAAACTCTATAACATTAATTTTTCATTTAAAAAACTGCTGAGAGAGACCTCATTTCAGATCTGGAGGAGAGCTGCAAGACTACAAACTCTAATGTGTGTCTGGGTTGTTGTTCTGTTCTATGATATTTACTAGGGGGCTTTGCCCCCTGCTTGCTTCACTTTCCAACCCCAGGTTTGTTTTTCCAGAAATACAATTTAAAGAGATTTTTTTCATGGGAATTGTAACATATGCATTATGTTCACTTTTACTTTAAAACTTCAGTAAAAACAATATTTGGAATTAACTTTTCTGATATAATTTTTTATGGTCTTCCACTGTTAAATTTTCGTGTGCTGTTATCTTTCTTTACCTTTGATTTGTCTATTTCTTTTGGAAGTCCAAATTGTTGCATCATTAAATCATCTGCTTCTAACATTTCTTTGATGATCGAAAGAGCCATTTATTCATTCAACTTTTCGGATAATGGTCCTTTGAAGGCTTCCCATAATTGTAAAGCATCAACTTTACCCATCATAATTAAGTACACGAAGATGTGTCTTAATTTGTCAGGCATCATACAGAACCGGCATCAGACATCATCTCAAACATATAGTCGTCTGATTTACATAACCCAGCTACTCGTACTGCTTCTTGAAAGGTTCCATACGTAGTTCCATCTATAGTTAGGACATCTTCATATGACGTTGCTCCTTTCCATTCACATAACAATTTTAAATGAAATTGTTTGATATCATTTGGTGATACAATATTTAATTAAGCAACACTTTTGCAATTAATTTTTCTTGGATGCCACACTCTTTTTTGTTTCTGCCATGTGTAATGTTGTTGAATTTGCACATATGCTTTGCATTTACATCTCTTTTATTAAGTTCAAAATAAGCCAATAATTTTGTATTTCTATTTTTCGCTACCTCTAAAGCTTCTGCTTCTTCGCCCTCTTTAAATTGAATCATATTCTGACCTGGAAAATGAAGCGGTAATAATTCAACAGAATGACTTTGACCGCAATTCCATTAAATGCCACCGGTTTTCCATTGCACTGACGTGCCGAGTATTTAAATATGCTTGAACTTCATCCTTAGACTATTCTTTCGATAAAGTTACGTGTACTCTATCGTTTCCTTTATGAATGTACTAGTACCATAACCAATACCATAACCAATGCACAATACTCGACATTAATATGGCAATCGAATCATTTGAGTAAATACAGGTTATATGGTACAATCATTGAATTATCGAGCACCAAAAGTTTACCATCTTTCTTTCCGTGATAAGTGTGTTGTTCGTGACGATAATCTCTTTGGCGATAATCAGGAAAGCCAGCCTTAGTCATAACTGTTGAATGAAAGAGTGTTTTTGCAAATTTCGTTAAACAATTTTTTTTTCTTTTGAGTCCCAACATACTGAATATTTTAAATGAAGTCTGTGAGACATGTGTTTAATGACTTTGTACCATAATTCAGGATAGGTTTCTCTATTTTGAATTTCAGCACAGACAAAGCGATCTACATCATCAGCAGTTAATAATTTATTTTACAAAGTAACCAATAAGTGCATGTGAGGCAAACCCCGTTTTTGAAATTCGATCGTGTAAATATATGGTCTGATTTGACCGAACACTGTTTCAAGTTCATTCAATAAAAATAAGACTTTCTGATAAAACAATCTGCTTACGAAAGTTGGAATATACAGAGGTAATGTAGCCGGTGGCATTGTACTCAAGAATCTGCGGATTTCTGGCCATTGTGGATTGCACGTCAACGTCATTGTACATCTCATAAAACAATCTGCTTACGAAAGTGGGAATATCCAGAGGCGATGTACTCAAGAATCTGCGGATTACTGGCCATTGTGGACTGCACGTCAACTTCAATGTAATAAATTAACCTGGCCGACCGACAGTTCGGGATATTGCCATTGCATCATGATATAACTGTTGCAATGCTCTTGGACTACCTTGATATGATGATGGTAATATTACTGCTTTACCTATTTTGAATATGTCTGAACTATTGATATTTGAATGTGACCACTGAGACCTTGCATATGTTCCGTTGTAAGTTTTGCTTGATTAGATTTAATAAAGAAGAGATGATTAGCTTCGACTTTTAGATACGCATTAATAATGTAACTGAGAGGTTAGATGACCGTGTTCTTGTTTGAAAATGTTTGAAAGTAGGGCGTGCCAACAACTGAGAGGTTAGACGACCGTGATCTTGTTTGAAAATGTTTGCAAGTACGGCGTGAATTGCTTCCAAAGGATGTCAGTATGACATGACTTGATGGTGTCGCGGGATGTGAAAGTGTCTCTCTTCTAATCAGTCTCTCTTCAAAAGATCACGTCTCGTCACAAGTTTTTTTTTTTATAATAGATATTTGTCTTGTGCTTCTGTAACTAAGCATTCCACTACAATTTGCACAATGTGCATAATTGTATGTGGAAAATAAAACTTGATATGATTTGATACCATGACACGCCAATGGAACATAGCATGGAAGAAACTGACAGCATCTTTCAATGTGCATTTTTCAAACCAATGGTATCTTTTCATGAAGACTGGTGGTTTAATGCATGTCGATCATATTCTAACCAGGGGAATAGCCATCTTCCCAGGTGCGTTGGGCCTTTTTTGCCAAAAAACTGGACTTTTTAAAATTAGCTTAACATTTTGTTCATTTTCAATATATGTTACATATTTCCCTGGCCTAAGGGTTTCTTGTAAAAAGTTTAAAATGAACACAGATGCAAGATAAACCTTCTGAAGCAATGGCATTTATTATTCAGAGCACTGTCTCTCATTCTAATTCTTAAAACAGTATCAAATTAGTGTTAATTTTGAAGCAAAATTTAGCCAATATTTTGTTTATAAGTGAACTCTATTAAATCTTGTAAAATAACTGTAAAATAGAACACATTAGATAATACTAAATACTATTACTACTGTAGTTATTATGAAATGTGACATCTGCATTTTTTTTAGTTTGCAAAATGTAATTTTTCATTTGACTTTTGCAGGTTTTATTTAAAACTTGCCTTGTTTTTAATGACAGTTTTAGTCCATAATTGAACTTTTCCAACTGCACATTTCACAATAGCTTATTATTAATTTGAAAAGGTCTATTTTATGCTGTTTTTTTGGCCTATGGATTGATCAAAATGTAAGAACTCATTTATATACAGCATCTCTTTTTTTTTTCATGTGATTATTTCATAATTGCCCCTTCTTCACATGTGATGCTGCTGCTTCACCATCTGAGGCCACAGGTCCGCCACACCCTCGACCCTCTGCAGTTTGCATACCAGGAGAAGGTGGGAGCAGAGGATGCAATCATCTATATGCTACACCAATCCCTCTCCCACTTGGACAGAGGCAGTGGTGCTGTAAAAATTATGTTTTTGGACTTCTCTAGCACCTTCAACACCATCCAACCTCTGCTCCTTAGGAACAAGCTGACAGAGATGGGAGTAGATTCACACCTGGTGGCATGGATCGTGGACTATCTTACAGATAGACCTCAGTATGTGCATCTCGGGAACTGCAAGTCTGACATTGTAGTCAGCAACACAGGAGCGCCGCAGGGGACTGTACTTTCTCCGGTCCTGTTCACCATCATACATCAGACTTCCAATACGATTCAGAGTCCTGCCATGTGCAAATGTTCGCTGACGACACTGCTATCGTGGGCTGCATCAGGAGTGGGCAAGAGGAGGAGTATAGGAAGCTAACCAAAGACTTTGTTAAATGGTGTGACTCAAACCACTTACACCTGAACACCAGCAAGACCAAGGAACTGGTGGTGGATTTTAGGAGGCCCAGGCTCCTCATGGACCCCGTGATCATCAGAGGAGACTGTGTGCAGAGGGTACAGACCTATAAATACCTGGGAGTGCAGCTGGATGACAAATTGGACTTGACTGCCAATACTGATGCTCTGTGTAAGAAAGGTCAGAGCCGACTATACTTCCTTAGAAGGCTGGCATCCTTCAACATCTGCAACAAGATGCTGCAGATGTTCTACCAGACGGTTGTGGCGAATGCCCTCTTCTATGCGGTGGTGTGCTGGGGAGGCAGCATAAAGAAGAAGGATGTCTCACGCCTGGACAAACTTGTTAGGAAGGCAGGCTCTATTGTAGGAATGAAGCTGGACAGTTTAACATCTGTAGCAGAGCGACGGGCGCTAAGCAAACTCCTGTCAATCATGGAGAATTCACTACATCCACTGAACCGTGTCATCTCTAGGCAGAGGAATAGCTTCAGTGACAGCAGTTCTGCTCCACTGACAGACTGAGGAGTTCCTCCCCCACACTATGCGACTCTTCAATTCTCAAATGCTAACATTACTCAAAGTTATTGTCTGCTTTTACATGCATTTTTATTACTCTTTAATTTAAAATTGTTTTTGTATTGGTATACTGCTGCTGGATAATGTGAATTTCCCCTTGGGATTAATAAAGTATCTATTTTATTGATTATATCATTGTGACACAAAATGTGTTCCATATGCTCCTGCCTATAGAAATTACCTGCCTAGTTAAATACACCAGACTCTAGTGTTCCATGTTTTTTTCTGTGTCGCAATGGGTACGTAACTAAATCTGAAAAACTGACGAAATCACAGCAGTAGCGAGCTCATGTAAACTACAAAAATATTTGCAGATGTTAGAGAATACTGTCCTCGACTTTTTTGCAACCCAATGGAGATGGCTAATTACATAACATTTTAACCGCAGTAATAATATAGAGGAAAAAAAGGAAAAGTCAAGCTGAAAGCCCTACCTCGTATCCTTGATTGTCGATACAGTTGTTCTTTTCTGGGATAATCTTTCCTTCGCCCCATTCTGAAAAACTACCGGTTGCTCAAAGGGCATCATCATGAGTAAAGCATTTGATTTACGCTATGCATTTTAGCATGTAGGCATAGCGGTGTTAATTCACGTATTTAATTTTCATGTATATATATATATTTGAACACTACGTCATGTTTTATTATTGTTTTTAGTCAATAGCAGTTTTAGACTTATTACTCCTCAGCGCTAAGACTTCCTGGAGTATCACATTATTTAAAAAAACATAATTTCCAAGAATCAATGCAAAGAGAGTTTATAGCACATTTTTTATTGAAAACATCAGTCCAAGGTACTTTACAAAAATTTACATAGATCAGAAAGTTTATATCCTGTATATGTATACGCACTAATGTGCACTACAGCTATTCTACACTTAACTCTGCTAAGAAATGTTGTCAATTTCTAATTTAATGAATTTGTATTATTTTTGCATCTTGGCAATTTCTAATTTAATGAATTTGAATCATTTTTGCAACTTAGCAACTAACACACGTATCACATGTATAAGACACAAAAGTAGTCAGGTAATTTAGTCCAGTCCATTAAAATAACTTTAAAGTACATTTAATATCGGAACGACTACTAAAAATGAAAATGAACCGAAATATGGGTCAAATCCTTATTTCTAAATGTATTCTTGAAGACCATGTTACCTTAATTTTTGCGCATTCCACTGTGTACAAATGTTTAAGCTGTATCAAGAGAGAACAGTTCCTTGTAAAACGAGCCCCCGACTTGACTGATTCCATCACTCATACATTACTTTCCGCTTCCTGCAGCATAGCCAATCAGTCGCGGAGGCGTCAAGGCGCAGGCGCCTCGACTCATAACACGTGTCTCTCTCATTTCACAGTATCTCCTAAACTCGCAACGTAGAAATGGCGGCCGATGGAGGTAGCATTTCGTTAATAAATCCTTGCGCTTTTTCTCCGGGGCAACACCAGTACCTTGCTTTATCAGCACAAGACGGGCGGCTTCGAATATGGGACACCAGTAACAACACTCTGCACCAAGAATACGCGCCTTCTGCCCATTTAAGCGCCACTTGTACATGCCTCGCCTGGGGTCCATGCAGAACAAGCAAGGTAAGGCCTAGCTGACTTCCTTTAAGGTTCATCAGAAAGATTCAATTACGGGGATCAAGGAAACATGCTATTCAAATCAGAGTCGCAGAGGTAAGGACCGTGACAAGTAGCAACTCTGAAATGGACAACCCGGATTGCCAGCGGCCGAAGAAGTGACGCAGAAACCACATGGCAGTCCGTCCGCATGCATGTGTTGCAAGGAGTTAGACACGAGGTTGAACGGGAGGCGGTGCTGGCGTAGTCTTTAGTTGGATTTGACCTGTTCGCTTATTCGTAACAATGTGCAACAATTACAGTACAGCTGCACTTTTGGCGAGATGTTTGTTCCTGGTACATTGTATTTTTGATGGTTTCCCCGACATTTAATATGTATGTGGACGAATGCATGGCACTAAGGCTAGAAAAAAAAAAAGACTGCCCAGTTTCTGCCTGTGCGGCAAGTCTACAGGCTCGACCACCAATACGGATAGAGCGTAGCTTGTTTGGACCGTAATTTATTCTCCCAATACCGAAACACAGTTGCATTGAGGAAAGTTTTCGTCGTCACGTAATGGTTTAGCCTCCGTTAGAATGTCAGGAGGCTTTAGGCATTTACAAATATTGGGTATATTTGTTAGTGTAATAATTTTGTCTTGCTTACCGAATTTAAAATCTTCTCTGAACATTTTTTTCTATTCTTTATTTTGGTAAAATTTGATATAAACCCAACGTGTGTTTGCTCGTTTTGACATACCTGGATATAAACTCTTGATTAATTGTTGGCTCGTTCATGTCTTATGTAATATTTGATATATTCCTAAAAGTAAAACAATTTTGCTGACAGTTCCAGAAGTATAGTACAAATAAAAGTTGAATTCACATGCAGCAGAGACTCCTCACTAAACAGAAAACACCATGCGTTGTAATCTGTATATACTGTAGTAGTGCAAAAAAAAGTCTACACATCTGAATTAATAGTGGGTCATAAAGCTCTAACTCTTGAGTCCTTCGTTGACAACAGGTTGAAGTCTCTTAAAGTTGTAAGTCAATCTAATAAGTTAATCAAATTACTAAAATTCTGAGCAAATTAATTTTTGCTCTTATTAATTTAGCTGTAAAATCATTTCAATTTGTACTATTACACTAAGTGAAATAAAATTGGTTAAAGGTAACAATAGATTAGCTAATCTGAGCATATCAGAAATCCATCAAGTGTGTTACGTGCATTGTTGTCAAGCCCACAGACTTCAGTATGATCTAGTAGACTATAATGTGGAAGTGTGTCCTTAGACTGTCAATTTTGTTTTTTTTTAAAACCATGTGGAAAGTTTACAAATCTTTTTGTTTTAACATTCTCATTATTGATTATAGGGTTAGGAATTTTTAAAATTTGTCGTCTTTGCCTTTCAGACTTTTCCATGGAAAAAAGGGGTGAATAAAGAAAAACTTTATATTACTATTCTAGCTGAAGATTTCTCAGATCAGTTTAAGCCAGTCTTGAAAATGGTAATATATCATGACCTTATAATAAAGTGACCCATCGATGTTTAGAAATGTACAATTAAGTTCACACCACCTTACCTTTTGGAGTCTCTTCTGTATCACAAATTGAATATCTGTTTGTCAATATTTGAAACATAAAGGGAGTAAAGGAACAAATGCCATCTCAGATGAGCTGAGTTAGGTGCTTGTTACTATTCAACTTTAGGGATGGTCAAGTGGAATAAGGTGCATGAGAGTGTGGACTGCAGTGGCATAGTGTGCCATCCAGCATTAATTCCAGCCTTACTCTCAATAATAATGTTTTAGAGTTTGATCCAGTTACCCTTAGCTTAAGTATGTTAGTTACATATGTATGGGTAGAATGGTGTGAATTATTTTTAACAAAGCTGTTTATTTCATCATCGTTCATCAAATATGGAGTTTACATTTTAGAAAAACAAATGTTGCCCATGGATATAACAGTTTAGTCTCCGTTATTCACCATTGATTGATATTTTAAAAGGTTGTTCCCATATCTGCCACAAAACACATTTGTGCAGTAGTCTGTAAGCAAGATACGTGTATGTTTGTATGTATGTATATATGTGCTTTGCATTTTTTCCCCCCGACTTTCTCATTAAAGCTACCTGAGAGGGAACCTTAGTGGTGCTGTGACAGATGGTTATGCCTGTTAGTACTCAACTTGAATAGAGCAAAGGATGTAGATGTTGAGGAGGTTATCAGTGCTTTTGCTATTAGCCAATATGTAGCTTTTACAGGTTTATAGCTACTTTCTTGAATGCACAGTATATCTTAAATGTTGTATGTGCTGTGAATGCTTTCAACATAAGCAGGCTGATCAGCAGATTTATTTATTTACTTGCTAACTAGTGTCCCAACTAGTAAGTGAGAAGTTAAGTAAATTGTATAGTTGAATATACAGCTGCATCTCAATACATTAGAATATCACCGAAAAGTTAATTTATTTCAGTAATTCAATTCAAAAAGTGAAACTCATATATTATATAGATTTATTACATACTGAGTGATATTTCAAGCGTTTATTTGTTTTCATTTTGCTGATTATGGCTTACAGGTAATGAAAACTCAAAATTCAATGTCTCAGAAAATTAGAATATTACACGAGCAATTTAAAAAAAAAAAAAAAAGATTTTTTAATACAGAAATGTTGGCTTACTGAAAGTATGTCCATGTACACACTCAGTACTTGGTTGGGGCTTCTTTTGCATGAATTACTGCATCAGACATGGCTTGGAGGCAATCGGCCTGTGGCACAGCTAAGGTGTTATGGAAGGCCAGGATGCTTTGATAGCGGCCTTCAGCTCGTCTGCATTGTTGGGTCTGGTGTCTCTCATCTTTCTCTTGACAATACCTCATAGATTGTCTATGGGGTTTAGGTCAGGCGAGTTTGCTGGCCAATCAAGCGCAGTGATACCATGGTCATTAAACCAAGCATTGGTACTTTTGGCAGCTTATCAGCAGAGTGAAGCATGTAGTGCTCTAAAATATCCTGGAAGACAGCTGCTCTGACTTAGGACTTGATAAAACACAGTGGACCAACACCAGCAGATGACATGGCTCCCCAAATTATCACTGACTGTGGAAACTTCACACTAGACCTCAAGCAACTTGGATTCTGTGCCTTTCCATTCTTCCTCCAGACTCTGGGACCTTGATTTCCAAATGAAATGCAAAATTTACTTTAATCTGAAATGAGGACTTTGGACCACTGAGCAAAAGTCCAGTCCATTTTCCCCTTAGCCCAGTTAAGATGCTTCTGACGTTGTCTCTGATTCAGCAGTGGCTTGACACAAGGAATGGAATAGTTGTAGCCCATGTCACGGATACTTCTGTGTGTGGTGGTTCTTGAAACACTGATTCCAGCCACAGTCCACTCCTTGTGAATCTCCCCCAAATTCTTGAATGGGCTGTGCTTCACAATTCTCTCAAGGCTACAGTTATCCCTGTTGCTTGTGCACCTTTTTCTGCCACATTTTGTTTTCAATCAACTTTCCATTAATGTGCTTGGATGCAGCACTCTGTGAACAGCCAGCCTCTTTAGTAATGATCTTTTGTGGCTTACCCTCCTTGTGGAGGGTGTCAGTGACTGTCTTCTGGACAGCTGTCAAGCCAGTAGTCTTCCCCATAATTGAGTGGCCTACTGAACCAGACTGAGAGACCGTTTAAAGGCTCAGGGTACCGTTGCAGGTTTTTTGGGTTAATTAGCTGAGTGGAGTGTGACTCCATGATTCTACAATATTGAACTTTTTTCCCAATATTCTAATTTTCTGAGATACTGAATTTTGGGTTTTCATTAGCAATAAGCCATAATTAGCAAAATTAAAAAAAAAAAAAAAAAATACTTGAAATGTATCACTTTGTGTGTAATGAATCTGTATAATATGTGAATTTCACTTTTTGAATTGAATTGCTGAAGTAAATTAATTTTCGATTATATTCTCATTTATTGAAATGCACCTGTAATGACTGTGGTCTTGTAAACTTGGAAGTTATGAAGAAAGTTTGGGGTTATATTAATTACACAGGTCTATTTGATAATAGTCATAAATGTCATTTCATCATTCTTCCATATTTGATATCAATAAATTGTTAATTTCCAGATTCTCTTTTATGTTTAAATAGTATTTTGAATCCAGAAGAAACCAATAAAGCTTCTTATATACAGTACCAACTAGCTTATCGGAGGTGAACATAAGTGTGAATAAGCAGAATAAGTGAAAATATAGATTTTCAAGATCTTTTGGCAATTTTTAATAAAGAACCGCTTTATCAATGTAAACCTGTTACAGGGCATTTACTAGACTTCAAGGTGACACCTTTTATCTTAATCATCTAAAACATGAATAAAAAAATCTTAGTGTTTACATTAAATGTGCCTCATAAAGTGAGCTCTTTTTCTCATTTGTGAAAAAATTTGCTAATAGTCCTAGTTCAAGGCTATTCAATTCTAAATTTAGCTGGGCCAGACATTTTCAGTGTCTGGTAAGCAGCAGGTAATAACAAATTTTAAACCAACACAAATGAATGTATTAATAAACAAGTAATGCTTATTCTTTGTTTCCATTTTAAATTTGGTCATATCTGACACAGGCACATTAAAAGTGCTTGAAACAATAAAAAAGCCATAACTAAACAGAAAATGAGATAGTAAAAATAATTATTTTCCACTTTTGAAATGAAAAAATAAACGTTTTGGTCATATCTGACCTAGGCACATCTCAAAGTGCTTGTGTGTCCTCTGTCTTTTGGGATGCTCTGTCCCAGGATACAATGTTACTACCTGTGCTAAAGACACTATATGGGGGACTAATGGCATGGATTCACAAGCACTGTTTGGCTAAAGCTGCTCTGAGAAAGGATGATTTGCGGATCTTTCAATGGGATGGACCAACTAAAATAGTTGACTTGCAGGGGAAAAAAAATGTTGATAAGAGGTAGTTATTGCAGTATACATTAAATAGTGGTTCATATACTCTGCTATAGAAAAATGAGTTTTGAATTAAAAATAATGCTAGAGAACATAGAAAGCATCAGAATGATTGGCAAAGGTTTGTTTTATTTTAAGCAAATAAATGAAAATTAATACATGTATGAACATAGTGGATGAATAAGTTGAATGCAGTTTAATGAAACATTTCTATAAAATTACATTATTTAAAATAGACAGTATAAGTGCATTTTAAGTATTACAAATTTTTTCAGCACTGTTATAAAATATTTGTATTAGTCCTTCGCTCGTTTTGGGTAGAATTTCTGTGTGGAAGGTCTGGCTTTATACACATGTGGAGTGAAATGGACATGTTTTCTCATGGAACTGGATGCAATTCTTTGCAGAATGAAGTGCAGAGAATTGAGGAATACAGTTTTGGATTAAAGTAATTTTTTTGTCTTTTTCCACTCTTGATGCATAGATCTTAAACTTTGCCTTCAAACCACTATTTTTATCGGACTGTGGCAACACTTCAGCCAGTGGAAAGCAATACAGCAGTGCATGAAGGAAGCTGTAACTGAATCAAAAGTGTCAGTTGTCCAATGAAAATGCCCTTAATGTTAATGGCTTAAAAATCAAGATTTTTAACTTGGTTAAAATAAAAGGTAAAATTAGTCATATGGCAGTAATTGTCAATGGTCCTCAGTGTTCTCCCCAGAATTTTTTTCCAGCCGGGTGGCATGAAAAAATAGCAAGGTGATATGGGATGGGGAAATTTGGTTGTGAAATGCACAAATGCAGATGCAGAAGGTGTCTTCAGTTAAATATTTTTTCTTCTTTTCGTCCTAGAGGCCCAGTTGTCTGCAGTTTTCCCATAATCAAAGTCCCCAGGATCTTGGCCCTCCAAAGAGATCAGCATGAGATTATTTAGCGTGCTTTGATTCACGCCATTTCTCAAACATGTCATTACACACATTCAGCTGTGCTCACTGGCATCACTAGCCCGATATGAGCTAGTTTGGCAAAATTTGGAAATGACTCTTTGAGCTCTGTCGTTTCCATTTTTAGTAAAGTCTGTTTTGGACTGAAGTCTTTGTATGATTGACTTGTCATAATTTTTGACGCAACTGTCCATTCTTGCCTGCTACTTTCATATTTTAAAATTGGAGGGCTACCATTATGTTATCCAAAAGAATTTCAGCAGACTCACACTTGAATCATGAGTTTCTGCATTGAAAACTTTTGAAAAGCTGGAGATAATTGGCATTTCAGGGAATCTTGCATCTAGGTGCTTGACAACTGTCTGTAGATATTTATCATATATTGCAGTTTTGAATGACATTACATGACTCTGTGTATACCGTAGATCCTGGAATATAAGCCGACTCGGTATATAAGCCGACCCCCTTTTCTACCTACTAAATTACATGTATTTGCCGATGACCGGTATTTAAGCTGACCCCCTTCTCCAAGCAAAATTGCTAAATTTCTTTAAAAGTGTCTCTTCAGGTATATTTATCATGTTTATTGGCGAGAATTTGAGACTGCCGGCATTTTTGATGGAAACCAGGAAGTGATTGCGGAGAAGTTTGGTAAAATGAAACCTTTGTGTTGAAACTATATACGCAAATATGGTACATCGGCAGGTGGATTTCCGGAGACTCGTTATAAATTTGATTAACTTAAATACGCAATACAGTGGACCCTTGACTTACGAACTTAATTCGTTCACGAGGGCTGGTTGTAACTCATAACTCTTGACTTACAACCAAATTTTTTCCCATAAGAAATAATTAAAATACCCATAATGCGTTCCGAACCTCCCACTGCAACACTTACTTAACCTTTTCATAATAAAAAAGGGTTGTATAATGTGCATAATTTACCAAAACACAAATAATTTTTCTAATGTACTAACCAAAAAGTTATTAAAAAGTGCCTAGCCTACCAGAAGTAGGCTAGATTAAGCTAGGAGCATGGCGGCGCGCATGGTCGCAGCGGCTCAGGGCTCTCCTTTTCAGTGCACTTTTTTTGTTGTTTTTGTACCTTTTTTTTTTTTTTTTTTTTTGCTTGTTTGTGCACGATCGGTTCGGCGAACATCCGCTACACCCGTCAGAATTATTCTTTCAGAGGTGTAATGTAGATTGTTGGACCATGTTAGCCATAGATTGATACAGGAGAAAGTAGGGTGAAATGACACTTTTTTTTTTTTTACTTTTTTCATGGTCCAGCAAGCTTTCCTTTCGAATTCTTGTGCATGGCATGTTTACCCAAGGTAACTCCCTCCTTGGGGGGTGTTTGTTTGAATATTTCATGCACAATGAGCACCACATACAATTTTCTTTGACCATTAGCCAATCAAAATCTTTAATCCATTGTTTGTTTAAGCCGGATAAATGGTGCTTAGATTTATCAATTGGCAAAGTGTGTGCTGAAGAGATTTCCCCTGATGGACCAGCCTCTGCAGTGTCTTTGTCTGAAATTGCCACATCAGGAGTTGACGCTGCACCTTCATTAGTTTGTGGCATCTTTATGACCAAAATTCTATATCATGATATTTTTCAAAATTATACCGGTTTCAAGGTATTGGACGGTATTTTTTCCCCCATTCATGAGTGGATGTTAACCACATTTCCACTGCAGTTACTGGCGAAGAATAACCTATTCCACTGTCATGTGAATTATACATTGTACAAAAAAATTTTTAATGTGCACGCAAGTATTAATACAGGTTTGCATGGCCCCATAACGTGATAGTTTTCAAGGGGGTGGCACTAATGAAGAGAAGGAATCACATTGCATGACAGTTGCAGTCAAAATATAGAGCCTTTTTATTGAACAATATTTGCAAACAACTTAAACTAAAATTTTGACATCATATTGTCAACCATCCAAAGAGGCATTTAGACTTAGTAAAATATCCAGAGGTGCTTGTCAAAAGTTGTATTGCACTGAACAATGTCTTAGAAAAGGAATAAATAGTAAATATTTTTTGTAAACCAACTACACTTTGTTAATGTTAACAATCTCTGTCCACTGTCATGTTAAAGTAACTTTTTAAACAACTTTACCATCATTAAACTGCATAATATTTAAACAAATAATAACAATAAACAACTTCCAGTAATAATACTATTACTTCTAAGACTTCAAGCCCAAATGCATTACACAGTATTCAGCAAATAAAAATAAAACAAGTGCAACTTGGTGATGACATATTTACCAACTGAACCATCATTAAGGCAAACTGCATTAATATGGACCTTGCTTCAATCTAAGCTATATACATAAATAATAAAACTGCAACTTGCATTTATAGTGCTATTTTGTGGTATAGCCCTACGGAATTGTTTTAGGGCCACAGTGAAAAAAAAAAACCAAAAAACTATATGTCGATTTCCACTTTATTCTCGTAGTTTATTTTGTCATTAAAGTAGAATGTCGTAAACTAAACTTCATCTTAAAATCGGTGTTTAATTCATTAGATTTTCTCAAACCCCATCATAAGTTAATGTAGCACATTAAATACTTTGTGTTCCCTGACCCAGTTGTTAATCGCTATGCTCTTCTTAAACTGACTTCCTCTTGCACTAAGAGGCAGCGATCGCCGCACAGAATACATTCACTTCATGATATTCCTGCTCTCTGTAAATGTAGAATGCTAAGATCATTTTTTATGATGAAATGCATTAAAACAAGTATTAAACATACACGGTAGTGAGGCAGTAGTGCTGCACCCTCGCAGTAAAGGGTCCTCAGGTGTACGTTTAGTATAGAGAACTTTATGGCAGATGTGATGAGGTTCTAAAAAACTGGATGTATGAATGGGTATCGCACAGGTTTAACTTAAATATTGTGTAAATGTTGGGTTCGTGATCTGGTGGTCGAAGACACAAACACAGAATTCAGTGGACGTTCTTCTGAGTAGGCTTTCTTTATTGCATACGTGCTGTCTCTTTCTGACGTATTAAAACCCCAGTTCCTATCTTTCCTTTTTCTTTCTCCACATAACCATTCGCCACACAATAAACGTCCTTGTGAAATTAAAACTAGTTGTAAACTTAGACCACGGGGTGTTCAGAACTTTTATATAAAAGTTATACATGTTTAATAATGCCATCCATTCAGGGTTGCGCCCATCCCAGCAAGCTGTGTGTGCAAGGCAGGAGGAAATTCTGAAAGTGGCACCAGCACATCGGAGGGTGAATACGGGCAATACATACACTAGCAGGGTTAATATAGCATAACAAAACCTGGCATCCTACATGACTTTGAAAGGAAACTATAGCACGGCGAGTAAACCCACCAGAAAAACGTGCAAATTCAAAGCAGGGAACACCCGGGACCCCATTGCTGCGAAGCCCCCAACATGATTAATACATGCTTTAATGCATTTCATCATTAAAATTATATCAAGTATTTATCTTAGCATTCTAATTGTTCAGGGAGCAGGAATATCATGAAATTAATGTATTCTGTGTGCTGTCTGCGGCTCCTCTTAATGCAAGAGGAAGTCACTTTAAGAAGCAGTAGCGATTTAACACGGCTCTGGGAACACAACACAAAGCATTTAATGTGCAACATAACTTATGACGGGGTTTGAGAAAATCTAGTAAATTAAATATTCATTTTAAGATGAAGTTTAGTTTATGATGTTTTACTTTAATAACAAATTCCGAGAATAAAGTCGACATGTCGATTTTAATCTGGACAAACGGCAAGAATAAAGTAAAGTAGACATATCGACTTTACTCTCGTCATAAGCGTCGAGAATAAAGTCAACATGTCGTGACACTATTACACAGTACCCAGGTACTTTACAGAGTATTGAAAAAAATACAACTTGGCTTGCAGTATTATCCAGTAGTACAGAAACAGTATTCACACATTTGAACATAATGGTCTACATCCGACCTTTTAAATCCAAAGTATTTCCAGACAACAAACGTGACTCCTTTTTCCAGCAAAAGTTCTTCTGTGTCATCATCTTCAACTTTATCGTCTGCTATAGCTTATAGTTTCAGAATGTTCTCTGTCCATTTTCACAGCACAATACCTCTACTAACGTATGTATTGTACTCCGTTGTATGCTTGTTTAGTGGTGTAGCAGTGAAAAAGAGCCCCCGCGCAACACCTCTGTGGCATGTGTTTAGCAGTGAAAAAGGTCCCCCTTAAACAGTTTCCCGCTGCGCCACGTTCCAAACGTTGTTTAGGCAATTTAAATCGGTGTTGCGGTATAAGAAAAACGGTTTTCGGTATGAACCAGTATACTGCCCGGCACTACTGGGAGGTAAGAAATACTTTCTATCCTGTTTCATAAAGATCCCCATTCCATATTTATATCTTTGCGTATGGGTAATCAGTGCAACGTATTAAAAAGGAATTAACTTCATCTACTTCATTAACTTATTTTGAGAAATTGTTTTATCTAGATTCTTTTGTACTGAAATTTTTAGTTTTCTGTTCAAATTTATTAACTTGATCTGTTTTGTAAGCATACCAGTTAATAGAGAAAGACTCGCATGGGTATTCACACCTTGGTGTTTTGATCAATGAACCTATAGTGTGTGTTTGAAACTCTGATCATTAAACTGCAAAAACTGAGTTGCAGCTATTTTAAAATGTGGTGCTTTTGTCTTCACCTCCTGGTATTTGGTTAGAATAATTTTTAAGTTACCAGTAATTTCAGTTAATATATTTTTGACTGTCTAACCAAGAGAGAACAATAGTGCCAAAAAAAAAAACTTTTTTTTTTTTTGGTAAAAATGGATCTATTTGTATGGAATGATTACAGTAAAATTAAAAAAACCTGAATAAAATCATTAATTTACTCCCTGCTTTAATTAAAATACTGTCTTGCATGCCCAAATATCACACTGCAATGTTTTTCTTAAATACTGACCAACTGCTGTATCACAGCAACACCCATACCCTACTCCCTCCCCACCTACCTTTTTGGCTTTTTTAACTTCCTGATTCAATTATTTACAATTTGATGGACAGAGAGCTGTTTACTAAATGGGAAGGTAATTTGCTTTCAATTGACACCACTTTCTGTATTTTCCCCTTTCTGTATTTCAGACTTTAAGACTTCTAAATCTTGCAGCTATTGGTATTTTAAAATAGTAAAATCAAAGAGAGAATTTTTTTTTTGTACTGCTTCAAAACATTAAAATTACTCCCATTACCAGTACATATTTGATAACAATTTTTTCTGGTTTCTGACACATACACCAACACTTTTTATAGTGCTTGGATGTGCTTATTCCATTACCTATGGAAATAAGAAAACATTCAAATTGAAAATTGCTTTGGTAAACAAATTAAATTTTTAAAGTTATTTTGCTGTAACATGTATGTATAACATAACTAATTCTCCAGCTGTAAAAAATTCTGAAAGATAAATGTGTGATCTTTATTTTGAAGTGGTAGAACATGAATATTGAGTAAAGACTGAATATGTTAAAGATTAAAGGGTTGAAAGTCTTTGTAGAATTCTTTGAAAAGTGGTTTGTAGTTGGTTATAAATGTTACTAAAGGAGCACAGATGCCTGAGATCAGAAACCTAAATAGTATCATCTCAAGGTAGTGTTTCTATTATACACTGCTTAAAATAGAAAATATACGGGTATAGAGTTTTTCCCCCTGCATTTGAGTGTTTCTTTATCTCCTATAGCAGCTCTGTGCTTAGTAATTAGTTATTTCTTTGCAGCATCGATAATAATTTGTTTTAATTTCTTTAATAAGGTTCACGTACTTTTGCCACTCACAAATATGTAATATTCGATCATTTTCCTCAATAAATAAATGACCAAGTATAATATTTTTGTCTCATTTGTTTAACTGGTTTCTCTTTATCTACTTTTAGGACTTGAGTGAAAATCTGATGATGTTTTAGGTCATATTTATGCAGAAATATAGAAAATTCTAAAAGGTTCACAAACTTTCAAGCACAACTGCATATAATGTCTGACATCTTCAGTGATACAGTATATTGTGTATAATAGTTATGCTGTCCCTTGAATACGGCTGGGGGGGAAAAGAATTATCACAATTTTCCTATCAGTTGATATAGATATATCGCAGTATAAGTCAAATCACTATTTCTGTCAACCTTAAAGGTTCTTTTTTACTCCAAACAAACATGTGAAGATAGAAGGTTAATTTTGGTTTAAATAAGTATGCAATTGTCTTTCAAATAAATAGTTATTAGTCATTGTCATGGATGGCTGGGACACTTGCCTGACCACGACACCTCTGCTGTGGAAGGACCAGGGGAGCCAGTGTGGACAGAACACTACTTCCCCCGAAACACTAGATGGCAGCCTTACCTTGGATTCCCGCAGGGCGTCATGGGAGATGGAGTTCGGTACAGCCCTGTTGTGATCCGGGGGCACTGCAGCTGTTCCTGAGCCCGTGTGGGTGGTCCTTCTGCCACACCTGGAAGTGCTGCCAGAAGTAGGGCAATGAGCACCTGAAGCACTTCTTGGTGCCTTATATAAGGGACCAGTGGACAGTTCTCAGTGAGTCGGGTGAAAGGTGGACAAAGCTTGCTGAGGAGTTTGTATTCATTAGACATTTAAAATACTGCAAATATAGAAGTTAAACTTGTTTGTAGATGACTAATTCTAGCCTCATCCCCAAATATACAGTGTTTGGGTTGCTTCTATTTCCTCATAAGCAGTTTTATGTGACTCTCTGCTGTGTTTCTTAAAAAATGAGTGGCACAATGTCGACAAAGGTAAATCTATTTGTCTTGTGCTAAAATAGTGTGTGCTTGTGTTAGGCTTCTGGTATCATCGAATGACACTTGTGTGGAAAAAGCCTGAATTGTTCTTTTTAGGTGATCATAGTATCTTATTCCAATGTACCTATTTGAAAAATGTGTTCCCTGTGTTTAAAATTGTATTGACACAAACATTTAAAAAATGAGCAGTATGAGCTTTAAAAGGTTATTACAAAATGTTGTTGATCATTAGATTTCCATCCGCCTCAAATACTCTTTTGCTGTTCCAAAAAGTTGCTTTTGAAAAAACATTTGTGACCATTTTTCTTTTGTTTCCACAGGATGCACCTCAACGAAAGAGACGGAAATCTGAGGTGGCATCAAGAAGTGATCAGGTGGATCTTCTTGCCCTGGGCACTGCAGTAGGCAGCATTTTTTTGTACAGCTCTGTAAAAGGACAACTCCACAGCAAATTGGTAAGGAATTGGTGTAGTAGTAAGATGACCTAGTATACTTCCTGTTCATCTTGAGCATCAATTGGGGTAATAATAATTTTCAAATACATCACATGGGAATATGTGTTTTTGTGACAGGATGGAGTACATGCTTCAGAATACATGGTTTAGGCCACCACACTTGTATAAGTTTCAGTTGAGGTTTGGGTATTTTTTTCCTTTTTTATGCTTTCAGGGTTCTGCTTCTAAACTCGGCAAAAAAAGAAACGTCCCTTTTTCAGGACTGTGTATTTCAACAATAATGTTTTAAAAATCCAAATAACTTTACAGATCTTCATTGTAAAGAGTTTAAACAATGTTTTCCATGCATGTTCAATTAACCATAATCAATTAATTAACATGCACCTGTGGAATGGTCGTTAAGACCTTAACAGCTTACAGAAAGTAGGCATTTAAGGTCACAGTTCTAAAAACGCAGGACACTAAAGAGACTTGTCTACCGACTGTGAAAAACACCCAAAGAAAGATGCCCAGGGTCCCTGCTCATCTGCGTGAACGTGCATTAGGCATGCTGCAGGGAGGCATGAGGACTGCTGATGTGGCTAGGGCAATAAATTGCCATGTCCACACTGTGAGACGCCTAAGACAGCGCTACAGGGAGACAGGAAGGACAGCTGATCATCCTCGCAGTGGAAGACCACGTGTAACAACACCTGCACAGGATCGGTACATCCGAATATCACACCTGCGTGACAGGTACAGGATGGCCACAACAACTGCCCGAGTCACACCAGGAACACACAATCCCTCCATCAGTGGTCAGACTGTCCGCAATAGGCTGAGAGAGGCTGGACTGAGGGCTTGCAGGCCTGTTGTAACAAGACAGGAGTGGCAAAAAGTGCTCTTCACTGATGAGTCACGGTTTTGTCTCACCAGGGGTGATGGATGTATTCGTGTTTATCGTCGAAGGAATGAGCGTTACACCGAGGCCTGTACCCTGGAGTGGGTTCGATTTAGAGGTGGGGGGTCCGTCATGGTCTGGGGCGGTATATCACATCACCATTGGACTGAGCTTGTTGTCATTGCAGGCAATCTCAATGCCTTGCGGTACAGCGAAGACATCCTCCTCCCTCATGTGGTACCCTTTATGCATGCTCATCCAGACATGATCCTCCAGCAGGACAATGCCACCAGCCATACTGCTCGTTCTGTGCGTGAGTTTCTGCATGACAGCAATGTCAGTGTTCTGCCATGGCCAGCGAAGAGCCCGGATCTCAATCCCATTGAGCACGTCTGGGACCTGTTGGATCGCAGGGTGAGGGCTAGGGCCTTTCCCCCCAGAAATGTCCAGGAACTTGCAGGTGCCTTGGTGGAAGAGTGGGGTAACATCTCACAGCAAGAACTGACAAATCTGGTCCAGTCCATGAGGAGGAGATGCACTGCAGTACTTCAAGCAGCTGTTGGCCACACCAGATACTTACTGGTACTTTTGATTTTGAGCCTCCCTTCATTCAGGGACACATTGTGAAACATTTTTAGTTTATGTCTTATGGTGTTGACTCTTTTAGTGTTCATACAAATATTTACACATTAAGTTTACTGAAAGTAAAAACAGTTGAAAGTCAGAGGACGTTTCTTTTTTTTGCTGAGTTTAGGTAAATTTGATCTTAGTGCCCATGGGCCTTTCTGAGCCATCCAGGATATACTTACTAGCTTTGAGTGTCTACCAAAGGGGAAATATATCCTAATTAACTGGAAATGATTTTAATTTCTGATTTCTATGAAGAGGTATGTAAGGGCATTGTTGAAATCTATATCTTGGTCTCATCAGGGTCCAGAAGCTAGGTATAATACTAGATTCTCAATTATTATTAAAATTAAAAAGGCAAATTTAAGATTAGTACTTTGTATGTGCTACAGGTTGCTTCTTCTCTGTTTTTTCTTTTCCTGTTTTGTTAGAGTTAATTCTATCTTCTATATAACACTGAATTCATGTTCAGTGTGAAGGCAACCTTAAAGTATAGCTATGCAAGCACCCTTACATCAATGAGGAACCTTTTAAGGAATTAAAGCATTGTTTTTATAACACTGTTTTATTTAATTTAATCCTGAATAAGGGGAATACACAAACTTTGTTCGGAGTAATTTATAAAAAAAAAAAAAATCTATGAAAACTAATTCATCCCTGTTATGTTACCCTTCTTCTTGACAAAGAATATAAAAGATCCAGCTAGGACAACTTACTTGTTACAGAAAGTCTTATCATTCCGTATCTGTGAACCTTGTACTAAATAGCATCAAAGATCCTGAAAGAGAAACTTAGTAGTACTAAACTTATCAGCATATTTAGAGGTTTGTTTGTGGTGGTCTTTGTGAGGTTGTTGTTATGGAAATGCAAGTAAATTGTTTTCCACTTATACTGTATAATCTTTATTCATGAAAGAACACATTTAAATTAATAAACAGAACTCCTAATGATAGCTTAATTGTTCTTTACAGTGAGTTTTGAGTACTTGGGATATCTGATGCAAAGCTTTTATTTTTTAATGGTTTTCAAGTTTGTCCATTCATGTTTACTGGAAAGCAGTGTTGGTTTAAGCATTTAAAGAATTTCTTTCTGATTTTTATTTAAAAAATATATTTTTTAATTAGTTTCTAGTAATTTGTGTAACAATCCTAACATTATTGTTAATTTCTCTTTTTTTTTTAATTAAGGATGGGGGACATGACAGTAAAGTAAATTGTGTTCGGTGGCATTCAGAAGAAAGTGTTCTATATAGCTGCTCAGATGACACATACATAGTGGAGTGGGATCTGCAGGCTGGCAAAGTAAAATGGTTAGTGTCAATGTCAAATTATTGTCAATGCTGGCACCAATGTATTTTTATAGTCCTTTTCAAAATATATCTAAGAGTGCAATTAAATAAAATAAAAGTAATCAAGCAAAACACAGTAATTAATGGAAGAAAAGGAAGGGCACAAAAATCACAGAAAAGCTTTGCAAACCAATAAATACTTGAACTGTGCCTTAAAGGCAGTAATGAAAGAAGCAGACCTTACAAACATGGGTAACCTGTTCCAAAGCCATGGGGCAGCTACTGAAAAAGGACAGTCTCCCTTTAATTTCAAATGAGAATGGGGTATAATCAAAAATGATTGCTTTGAAGACCTTGAGGTTGTTGCTGGACAAAGCAGTTTGGTGAGATAACAGGGGCAGGACCATGCAGAGACTTATAAACCAAGAGGAAAGCCTTAAGTTGAATTTTGCACCTCAAATGAAGTCAGTGGAGCATGGCAAAAAACTGGTGAAATACTTTGCCTGTTCTTGGTACCAGTGAGCATCCTGGCAGCTGTATTTTACAGTAAGTGTAACTGATTACGCAAAACAGTTTGCACCCAATTAAAGTACATTGCAGTGATCCAGTATGGAGGTGGTAATATCTATTAATGGATATCTTAAGTTTTTCAGAGAGAGAAAAGACTTCCACCTTTTTGCATAAAAACAGAGATTTCTCTCCATTTTCACCTTTTATCCACACTAGCTTGGTGTTTTCAAACTCTAAAAATGAAGATTTCTGAATACGCTCTTGAAAGCCAGATACTTTTGTAATGGCAGTGTCAGTGTTGTGGTGTTGGTAGGTGAAAACTGAATTTTCCAAAAATGATGCTCTAATTGGCTCTGGTTTGTTTGTGCTTTTTTAATTGGCCTTTCTTAATATGATTTTGCAATGATTTTTGCATTGTTTCATGCACTGATTGATCAATCTTTACGGAAGAAAGAAATTATTGTAATCTAACACAGCAGGCATAAAAAGCTGCATTCCATGGTGCTGCTTTTGCTGCTAACCTGTATACATCTAGATTGTGTATTGTACAGTTTGAATACTGAGTTTATTTGCAAAACACAAATTATTTATTGGTCGCTACAATTTTGTAATAAATCCCGGGGCTGGCAACGCTGCTGTTGTGAATAATTCAGTAGCCCTATGAAAATAAGAAAAGAAGAATGTTTATAACAGCCTCTTATCAGTGTTTATTACTTCAGCTCTTCAGTAAAGTGGAACACTTTCTTCAGCAAAGTTAATAACAAGGTACTTAACAAAGTGGAGAGGTATAGAATGCAAACAGAGTTCACAGTGTTACAGGACAGACACGATAGCAAATTACTGTACACTGAAGCGAAGCAAAGATATAGACATACACGTTTACAAGCATTTTCTTTTTTGACTTAGTTTAACAAATGTTTTTTGGTACAAGATGTGCTCTGTTTTCTGTGAAGTGGTTATAACCAATACTTTGCCGTGTTTTTATATAATGACAAGACGACTGTTGCCAGTTCTGTAGACTTTTACTTTCAACTGTAATCAACAAATTAATGTAACATGAGGGCGATTTACTGCGGCTTCTTTAATAATTTTTAATTTTCTGTGCTCTGAATGCAGTATCTGAGACCTGGGCAGCTTGATAGTCGGGAAAGTACATTAAACACAAAGGAATGTGAATTTTTTTTTTTATTATTATTATTGTAATACATTTTCTCTTCTACCCAAGCCCCCGGTGGGTATCTGAAAATTTTTTTTTTTTTTTTTTTTTTTTTTTTTCTTTTCACTACCCGCTTCCTTTAAGGATTAGCTGCTTGATGCGCACATGCGCTGTGTAGTTAATACATATTTTTGCTGCTTTTAGTGTTGATGCCCATACTTTTGTAAACAACGTGAAAACTCTAATATGAACAGAGATCATTTTCAGTTAAAAACACCATTTTTAAATGAAAATGTGTTAGTGCAAACCTAGCTTTAGAAATTGAGATAAGAAATTACTCCTGACAACTAAATTTAATTTAAAAATTTGATCCCTAAATCAAGAATAAAAGTCAAACTGTTAACATTTGAGTTGGATATGATACTTCCAAAACCTAAGTTCAAATTCTTGACTTCATAAATGGGGATAGACTCCAGCACCCCCACAACCCTAAGCGGGTTAGAAAAAGACTGACTTATTTCCAAAAATAATCGTCTCACTTTTGTTTTCATTGAAATGAAGAAAGCAGTTTACCATCTAGGCTTTGATTGAAATAAAATACTCCGTATGGGACACAATTTGTTGAGTAACCTCATAGGTCAGATATGGATACATTTGAATACTGTCTGCATAGCATTTATACATAATATTGTACTATAGTGATCTCAGTATTTAATGTGGCTTGGTTTTACTAGTGCAGTTACATATATTTGTGCACTTGAAATGATTGCATTTATTCTAGTAATTGGTTGCAGTTATTTATTTTATAGTATATTTTTAAAGAACTTGTTTTATTGTTGGTTGGTCTCTGAGTTGAAAAGTAGTAGAATGTGAAATATTTGAAATGAGAACTTTAATATATTTTTTGTACTTTTTTTTTTTTTTTAATATATATATTCAGCAAATGGAAAGGTGATAAGTGTGCAGTGACAAGCTTGTGTATCTGTCCAGGAGGTAAGATGCTACTGTCTGCTGGGCAGACCATCAAAATGTGGGACCTTGAGACCAAGGAGATATACCGGGTAGGTCTTTGTGTACATTTCATTGAGCTCCTTAATTGGTCTTGAAAAATGTGTAAAGCTGAGCTAAAAAAAGAATGTATTAGAATTTATTACTGTGTATAGTAGATTGGTCAGTACTACCTTAAATGTTATTTAGCAACTAATGAGCAGGAGAAACATTAAGAGCTTTTGTAAACCATGTTTTCATTAAAATGATGTGATTAATCAGTTTTATTTTTTTAAAGAGATTTACTGGTCATGCCACAGCAGTGAGCACACTCTGCTTTGCCTCAACTATGAAAACTTCTCAGAATGTCGAAGGCCTTTATTTCCTTTCAGGAGCTGTTCATGACAGGCTTCTCAGTGTTTGGTAAGCACCATATTGCATCTCAAAGTCTGAATTTAACAGCTTCAAAAGACTTAATTTGAAATGTTCCTTTTCTTTGCAAATAAGACTTCTCTTTTAGCTGTACAGTAAACCCTCGTTTATCACGGTTAATCCGTTGCAGACTGTACCGCGATTAATGCATTTCCACGAAGTAGGATTCTTTATAAGTCGAATATTAGAGCATAGAAAACCTGTTTATGACCTAAATACGTTTTTTTAACATTATTAGAGCCCTCTAGACATGAAATAACACCCTTTAGTCAAAAGTTTAAACTGTGCTCCATGACAAGACAGAGAGGACAGTTCCGTCTCACAATTAAAAGAATGCAAACATATCTTCCTCTTCAAAGAAGTGTGCGTCAGGAGCAGAGAATGTCAGAGAGACAGAGAGCGAAAAGCAAACAATCAAAAATCAATAGGTGCTTTTAAGTATGTGAAGCACCGCCGGACAAAGCAGCTGCAAGGAAGGGAGCAATGTGAAGGTAGTCTTTCAGCATTTTTTTTAGAGGAGCGTCTGTATCCTCTAGGCCAGTGTGCGAAGAGCCCCTCTTCTCACACCCCCTCCGTTAGGAACAGAGAATGTCTGAGAGAGTGAAAGAGACAGAGAAAAGCAAACAATCAATAATCAATACGTGCTGTTCGGGCTTTCAGGTATGCGAAGCACCGCATGGGAAGCATATCGTATATTATTGAAGAGTTTTATTTAATATGTAATACGTGCTCTGATTGAGTAGCTTCTCAGCCATCCGTCAAAAGCGTCCCTTGTATGAAATCAACTGGGCAAACCAACTTATGAAGCATGTACCATAAATTAAGACACATTGTCCGCAGAAATCTGTGAACCAGTGGAAAAAACGGTGATATATATTTAGATATGCTTACATTTTAAATCCGCGATGGAGTGAAGCCGCGAAAGTCAAAGCGCGATACAGCGAGGGATCACTATATAATGAAAGTTTTTACCAGAAGGCACTTTTTACTTATGCTGTTCTGAAGATGATATTGTTCTCTTAAACTAAATGTGTGTTTCATCTAAACATTCTTATTCAGCTATTGTACCCATAACAATCACACTGAGTAGGAGGATTAAACAAAAGTGTATGCAACTGTATTTTATTCAGTTTTATTTAGATCTTTTGGAAATGTGCCTTATATTTTCCTCCTTATCACTTCTTTGACAGGCAAGTGCGGTCAGATGGAAAAGACAAAAATGCAGTGCTATCATTATCCGTGTCAGATGAACCCATCTACGCAGACTTGGCATTGTCAGAAAGCAAAGATGAAGTGAGTCAATTTACTTCAGTGTATAGTATTTTAAATGCATATTTGCCTTGTGCTATAATTTCTTTTAAAATAAGCAACAAATACCAGTAGTTTCTTTTAATGATGTAAAGACCAAGTTTAAATATTGCGGGGGATGTAATGATGGAAACGTAGAAATAATATTAGTGTGAAGGCTTTGAGTCCTTTCATACTTCATCATAATTATCGCAATCACCAGTTTAAGGCGGTGATGATATGACTTTAAAACTGACCTCAAAGTGTAAGGTCTGTTCTACAGAACTTCTCAAGTGGCCCTGTTGCCCAAAATCCCCAATCTTTTAGTTCTGTTTTCCCCAGAGTTTCCTTTCAGGTCAGACCTATTCTTCTCCTTTTATCTGACATCGCTTCCAACCACTTTGTCTTTAGTCACCCTCTGGGTCTCAACACTTCCACCCCAATCATGATGGAAATACTTTAGCTAGTATCCTCTACTTTTTGTTCCACTTTCCTGGACTATGACCCTCCATTCATCCACATTATCATGCATGTCTGTTTTTCTAGCTTTTCTTTTCCACCAAGAGGGTGTGTTAGGTCTATCACAGCACATATATTTTTAACAATTTCCCCTACATAAAATTGTTTCACAAGTTTGGTTGAAGGTGATATTGAAATGAGCAGATATAATGGTCCCTACCATGTTAAAGTCATGTCTAATTGGCATGAGAGCTGTGTGAATTGTTCTGTCATTATCCTAATGTTATGGATGTGTGAGAGCCCGTGCAATATTTTGTAATGCTGGCAGCCCGCTTAGGCAAGCACGTGTTTCCATAACTTTCATTTTTATATATTTTTTAAAAAAGCCTTTGCTTAATTTTGTATCCACCAATGTCAGGAATTTTTTATTTGTCCCATTAAAACTAGTGTGGTGCTGATGTGTCACCCATTCCATGGCTGCGTTTGGGTCCAAATTTTGGGTCCTTGGGTGTTTTTTCTTTTTTGTGTAATGGGTTTGGCAACACACTGTTTCAGTGCATGGCCTCCTTGTCATATTTATTAAAATTATCAGATCAAAGTTGACACCAAAGGCTTTTAGATGTTGCTGTATTTGGTATTGGTGAAAATGTACCTTTGTCTTCATATTGTAAAGGTTTTTTTCTGGACAGTAATAATACCCTAAACATGGCTCATTTTACTCTTCATAGAGCATGTGTGTCTAGGGTTGCATGTTATTCTGGTATCGAAATAAACAATTTTAAAATGGTACAGCACCAGCATTTTAGGGGGAAGGAGCATGTAGTCTTTGAGTTTTGCATCATTGTTTACTAGTTGCAGCTTTTGTTTGTGCTGGCAGTCCCCTCACATCCCTCAGTCCTGCATGTGTAACTGTAAAGGTGTAGCGAAGTCCCCCTCTTCAATCCATGACCTTTTGTCTGCATCCGAGCTAGACAGATGCTTATACTGATGGACATTTGTGGAAGTGCTCCTTTAAATCAAAGAATAAATGTGATGTCTCAATTCATTTATTGGGACAGTATCAAAAGCAGTTAATCTTGTCATCTTTTCTTCTCCTTTTACAAAATGTGTAACAGTACAAGTAAAATGATTACACCTCATTTGATCGTTTGTGTGATTTTGCTTTGAAAACACACACAAATTCATTTTTGAACTAATTGCCATTTTTACCCCAGTATATAATAACTTGAACATGTGTGCTTTTTGAAAAGGCATTTACAGACATGATTTCTGCTTTTTTTCTTTTCAACATGTGTTGATGTTGTGCTGCAGCATCACCATTGAGTCATTTTTATATTTAGTTTTTACTTGTATTTTTCTCATGTATTATTGTGCCTTCCGGAGTATCTTGTATAATTACAGTTGCGCAAAAGTGTAATACCAACGTCTTTGTTCTACAGATACTGTTTACAAAAAAAAAAAAAAGCTGGTACCGTTACAATTTCGGACCTCATTCTTGTGACATCTCTACATATATCCATATACCAGCTGTGTTACTCAGAAACAAAGCCACTGCAGACAAGGTTTAATCTAGGAACATCCTCAGCACATACCTATTTCTTGGGCAGTTTACTGTTACACTGCAATATACCAAGATGGACCAACATACTGAGCCAAAGAAAACTGAATGGCCTTTGTATAATTTACTAAAATAAATTGTACTCCAAAGACTGTGGCCTATAACCCCAAAGACTTTTGCACTTTTTCCTTTAAGTGGCCACTGTGAACTCTGGATTTTAAACACAGCCAATCAATTGTACTTTGATATCACCCACCTTAAAAAAAAATAAAATAAAAAAGTAGAATTCTTTTACTTTTTTTAAAGTATTTTCTTTAGTTTTTGCATGTTAAAACACTTTAAGTACAATTCCCTATCTAATCTTCTCAACTACAGTAATGAGAGTAATTCCTTACTTTACATCACTGCCACTGAGCCATGATTAATAGACAGCTTAGGTTTTTCCCTTTACCAAAGTGTCCATAACATATAACCTCATCAGATGACATAACTATGAGGATGATTAAAAAAAATTATTGGGGTGAAAAAAAAGGCCCAAGACTGATCAATATTTTTTCCAGCATAGAGGTAGGTGGGAGGTGAGAAAAATTGAGCAGGTTCTGTTTAACAAAGTTTCTAATTTGAAGGTAATGAAATAAATGTGTTTCTGGAAAGTTACATTTGGCGTGTAATTGTTTGTAGGATGTAAAGACTTCTATATACAGATCTCTAAGTAATTTAATCCCAAATGTTTTCCAGACATTAAAAACTGCATACGTTTGAGAGGGTGGAAAAAGGTGGTTCTTGGGCAGAGGAGCCATAGTTAAAAGCTTCTCTGTCTTAAAATATTTCCTACATTGGTTCCATATTCTGAGTGAGTGGAGCACAATTGGGTTGTTAGTATATTGGGGATAACTTGTGTTTATTGGGGTGCAAAGCAAGGAATAGAAAGAAGTACTGCAGGATTTTATTTCTAAAATCAAAACCAAGCCTGTGTATGTTCATCTATTTGTGTCCTTGTGCAGGTTTTAATAGCTTGTATATTTGCTGCCCAGTAATAAAATTGAAAGTTAGGTAGAGCCATGCCGCCTTAGGTCTTTGTAAGGTCACCTTTTGGATACATGGATGTTTTGAATTCCAAATAAATGAGGTTATGGTTGAATCTAATTTCTTAAAAAAAGATCTACTGATGTATATTAGAATGTTTTGAAATAAAAAGAGAATCTTAGGAAGGATATTCATCTTAACAATGTTAATTCTTCCAGCTAAAGTGATATGAAGGGTTGACCATCTATGCAAATCTTGCTTTATTTTTTCAATACGGACGGCAAAATTTTGTTGATAAAGAGCTTTGTTTACTTGTGATGTTTACCCCTAGGTATTTGAAGTGACCTGCGATAATAAAAGGGAAGGTTTCCAATCTAATAATGTATGCTTGAGAATTCAATGGGAAGGTCACACTTTTATTCAAATTGATTCCGAGACCAGAAATCTTTTGAAATTCTATTAGTGCTGTTGGGACTGTAGGCACAGTATTTTGTGCATCTGATATATACAGTACCATACCATCTGCATATAGAGAGATTTTCTGTTCCAGTCCTTCTCTGATAATCCAATTTATCTCATAAGAATTTTGACAGCGAATTGCCAGTGGCGATCGCATAAAGCAGTGGTGACAAGGGGCATCTTTGTCTGGTACCATGTTCTAGTTTAAAGTAGTCTGAATTAATATTGTTAATACAAACTGAACTGGATTGGTATACAATAGTTTGATCCATGCACAAATGTTCGGGCCAAACCCAAATTTCTTCAGTATAGTGAAAAGGTAGTTCATTCAACCATATCGGATTCTTTTTCTGTATCCAACGATATCATCATCTCTGGGGTGTTTGAATTTATGGGTGAATATACTACATTAAATAGGCATTGAAGATTGGAAAATAAGTGTCTGCCTTTAATAAATACAGTTTGGTTTTGTAATATTACTGAAGGCAGCACTTTCTCTATCCCTCTAGCTAGAACTTTGCAGAGTATCTTAACATCATTATTCAGAACTGAAATTATTCTGTATGATGCACATTGTAATAAGTCCTTATTTTGTTTAGGAAAGATGGTAATTCATGCATGGTGAAAAGTTTGGGGTAGAATTTTATTTTCTCTAGCTTCTGTAAATGTTGTTAATAGAAGGGGAGCTTAGCTGAATTGAACATTTCTTCTAAAATTCTGCAGGGTAGCCATCAGGGACTGCTGCTTTCCCACTCTGAAGTGAGTTTATAGCATCTAGTAATTCTGATAGTTCCAGAGGTTTATCCATTTCCTCTGCACTAAAGAGTATCTATTTGTCGTATCTGTAATGCATCCAGAAATGCATTATATTGTGTCTTTGTCTTCTTTAAACTCAGTAGAATATAAGGATTTGATTATTGATCTTTAGTCAAAGGAACTTTGCAACACGAAAGGGTACCAAATACTGACAAAGCAGTGGTACTGGGTGACATTATCACTTATGTGAGTGAATGACAGAAATAACTGAAGGAGATTATTGGGAGGGGGCTGCCTGCTTGGTCTGAATCTCAGTGAAAAATTGTTAATGGGTTTCTGTACTAGTTTTGTATTGTCAAACTGCATGTTCAGGCACAAGGATTCTTATAGGCGCCTTTGAAAAATACAGATTCATACAGTAATTGTAACTTTTAATCCAGAAGTATTTTTACATTGACATTGTACAAGGTGCTGTATAAGCAATTTGGTCTAGAGAAACTGGGATTTACTCTCTGGAAACTCTTAAGTGCCAAGATTTTTATTTTTTTAAATGCACTCTGGTTTTTTTTTTCATTTTAGCAGATCATATAAGCAAAGCATTTCCTGTAAAACAATTCTGATACTTTAGGGGGAAAAAAATTCAATTCATAAAAGATTTGATGGGCACTTGTCTTTTTAAGCGGAACCCCATTTTTGTGGTGGGGGGAAAAATAGTTACATTCTACATTTTGTTTTAGGCAGTTAAACTGGCAGTTGTCTGTAAGAATGGCCAGATGCACCTTTTTGAACATGTCCTGAATGGGTAAGTGCTAGCTAAATTTGTAATAATTCTTTTAGTTCTTGCTGATTGGTTTGGAGAGAAGGTACTTGATTTGACCTGTCACTATGATGATTTAGTGTTCAGTTTGTTAACTACTATTTCTCACTGCCTACAGCAATAAAATGCAAATGATATTTACAATTATACTTAAGTTCCTTTCTGGACAGATCTGTTTCATTTTTGACTCTGATACATGGTTCCCTTTCCTTACATATTATCATGCATTTATTTACTTATTCAGGATTTGACTAATTTGTACCTTAATATAAATTTATATATAGGTTTTCAGACTTGTAGTTGCAGACTTTTAATATTTGTAACTGAGTTATAATGTAATCATATTTTTGTGTTAGATACTGGTGTGCATGATATTTTTCACATCTCCCATCTTTATCTTAGCCACTACAAGAAACCCTTGGTTCCTTCCTGCACAGTACAGGTGGCTTCTTCTTGTTCAGGGACTGATGGAGTGCCACGGCCAGTTCCTATATTTGCTGCAGCCATCATGCTTGATAGACAGAATTTACTTCTTGCTTATGGAAGTTTTTTGCACCCTGTTTTGGAATGCACAGTGAGTAGAATACATACTCAAAATATATTCTTTATTTTATTGTTATTAAATGAGGAATTTTCAGTGGTGAATTATGTTAATTTTTGGGAAAGTTGTTTTCTTTGCAAGTAAGTAAGCAGTCAGCACTAAAGGCATCAATTGTTATTTGTTTTTCAGATCTGGAATACTGGTGACAGCCATATGTGCCTGGTGAGAGATCTACAGAGTACGTTAGCATTCAGTGTTGAAACTTCACTTACCAAGGTAATATTTTTATTGGAAAGGTTACTTATTTTCTTGTGATTATACACCTCAACTGATATATCTCTGCACTGAAGCCTTTTGGAGAGTGGATAAATCGGTTATTAGACCAAATGTTAGGTCATTACCTACACCCGTTTGATTAGTGCCATATAAGCCCAGATGACTTATCAATACAAAGTTGCTCTCTGTCAAATAAGAAACCTAATTTTCTTAATCGTTTATATTATAACAGTGAATATGTTCCCTCTGTATGTATAGTTTACAAATCTAAAGTTTAGATTTTTAATTTTTATTTTATCATTATATGAATTTTCTTTCACAAGTTTTAGTATTTGGGGCAGCAAATATTCAATGTGTAAAGTATTCATTTTCATTTTTACAGGTAACAATGAAAGCTAGATTATCTTGAAGGCTTTATTAGAAATGCTTCAATGTATGTCTCCACCAACCTCCCTTTTCAAAGTGTCTCATCATATTGGCTTGCAACTTCAATAGGTCTTAAGGTCTTTTTTTTAATATAAAATTTAATCTTTATCAACTTTTCTGCCAGGTAAAAACTCCCCTTATAAAATCAGATGCCAAAGTACTTCTCCCAGGGTTTCCTGGTCACAGCGCACCCATCTTGTCTGGCCCTGGAGAAGCAGAGAAAAGAAAAAATATTTCTGATACCAAAGAAGTAAGGCAGATTTTTTTTTACATCAGTCTAATATTTACATTATTTTATCTTCTAAATATTTTGAATGTTTATTGGCTTTATGGCTCTTCACATTGTTGTGCTTGCTGCTTTAAAAGATTTCCATCTTTTAGGTTTTGTTTTCTAAGCGTTGGATTATAAAATGTCAGGGCTCACTATGTATTTTTTTTTTAATTTATAGGAACTGTTTAACTTTAGAACACAGTTTTGTGTATGAAATGTGTGTGTGCCATTTCGTGTATGTATATGTATGCACACTGCTGAAAAAAATTAAAGGAATACTTTGAAACAACATCAGATCTTAATGGGGGGGGGATCATGCTGGATATCTATACTGATATGGACTGGGTAATGTGTTATTAATGAAAGGATGCCACATTGTTTGATAGAAATGAAAATGATCTACCCACAAAGGGCTGAATTCAAAGACACCCCGAAAATCAAAGTGAAAAAATGATGCGGCAGGCTAGTCTATTTTTCTGAAATTTCATTGCAGTAACTCAAAATTGTACTGAGTAGTTTTGTATAGTCCCCACGTGCTTGTATGCATGCCTGACAACGTCATGGCATGCTCCTAATGAGACAACGGATGGTGTCCTGGGGCATGTCCTCCCAGATCTGGACCAGGGCATCACTGAGCTCCTGGACGGTCTGAGGTGCAACCTGGCGGCGTCGAATGGACCGAAACATAATGTTCCAGACGTGTTCTATTGGATTTAGATCAGGCAAGCGTGGGGCCAGTCAATGGTATCAGTTCCTTCATTCTTCCTCCAGGAACTGCCTGCATACACTCTCCACATGAGGCTGGGCTTTGTTGTGCACCAGGAGGAACCCAGGACCCACTGCACCAGCATAGGGTCCGACAATGGGTCCAAGGATTTCATCCCAATACCTGATGGCAGTTAAGGTGCCATTGTCTATCCTGTAGAGATCTGTCCTTTCCTCCATGGATATGCTACCCCAGACCATCGCTGACCCACCACCAAACTGGTCATGCTGAACAATATTACAGGAAACATAACATTCTCCACAGCTTCTTCAGACCCTTTCATGTCTGTCACATGTGCTCAGGGTGAACCTGCTCTCATCTGTGAAAAGCACAGGGTGTCAGTGGTAGCCTACTTGGCTAAACAACCTGATTTTATTTATCATCCATCCTCTTCCGCTTATCCGGGGTCAGGTCGCGGGGGCAGCAGCTTAAGCAGAGAGGCCCAGACTTCCTTCTCCCCGGCCACTTCTTCCAGCTCTTCCGGGAGAATCCCAAGGCGTTCCAAGGCCAGCCAGGAGACAGTCCATCCAGCGTGTCCTGGGTCTTCCCCGGGGCCTCCTCCCGGTTGGACGTGCCTGGAACACCTCACCAGGGAGGCGTCCAGGGGGCATCCCGATCAGATGCCCGAGCCACCTCATCTGACTCCTCTCAATGCGGAGGAGCAGCGGCTCTACTCTGAGCCCCTCCCAGATGACTGAGCTTCTCACCCTATCTTTGAGAAAGCCCAGACACCCTGCGGAGGAAACTCATTTCAGCCGCTTGTATTCGCGATCTCGTTCTTTCAGTCACTACCCATAGCTCATGACCATAGGTGAGGGTAGGAACGTAGATAAAAAATAAAAATATAAAAATAAAATTAAAATATTACTGTCAAATAATGCAAAGAGTATGTGACATGTGTTTTGCCCCTAATTTGGGCTCATCAGGCGTACACATTCCACTGCTCCCCTTGTGGGGATCAAACCTTAGATGTCAGAGACGAAGTCGTTATTTGACAGCCTGTAGATCGGAGTAATTCCATTCATAGCATCCGTGTTCTGAGCCCCGATCTGATTGTATGGGTGCTTTACCTACCAGGTAACGCATGTGGTTGGTCTACCGGTTGGCAAACATCCGCCACGTGGCCCTCTTCAGTTGCGAGAAGCGGATCATAGAATGTTACATAGTTTCAAATAATGCAAAGAGTACGCAACACGTGTTTCGCCCTTATTTGGACTCATCAGGTGTACACACTCCACTGCTCCCTTTGCGGGGATCAAACCTCGGACATCAGTGTCAGAGACTAAGTCCCTTTACGCTGCGCCACAGCGTGTAGTTCGTTTATTTGACAGCCTGTAGATCGGAGTAATTAAATTCATAGCATCCGTGTTCTGAGTCCCAATCTGATTGTATATAGATATATCTATATATCTGTATATAGATATATCTATATACAGTGGTACCTCAGTATACATCTGCTTTGGAAAAATTTTGCTTGGTATACGAACTTTGTTTGAAATACAACTTGCGTGCTAGAACACTGCGCGCTACCCTTGTTTACCTCTCTCGAGGTAAAGCCACGACTGCCCACGAGCGTCAGTACACCAGTTGCTAGCATTCAGTGAACAACCCGAACTATAACTCTATGTGAATTTTCACATGATTTTGTGTTTTTTCGCGTAAATTTGAATTGATTGTTGAAAAGTATGAAGGTGCCATGCGTATGTGGGACTTGGCTGCTGCATACCGTATGTCGAGAACAACAGTATCTACGATTGTGAAAAACAGACGTTATTAAATGTAAAGTGAGGTTAAATTTTCATTTATTTCATCTAATTCCTTTTGTATCTATGTATTTTAGTATTAAGCAGTTTTTGAATTATTTAATACAACCCCATCAATGTACTGTATAATATGCCAATAACAATAGGATTTTTTTTCATGGGAGCAAATTAATCATTTTCCCTTTATTTCTTATGGGAAAAATTCGTTTAGTATACGTCCTGTTTGGTTTAAGTCAAAGGATCTGGAACGGATTAAGGATGTATACCGAGGTACCACTGTATTTATATGTAGATGTATCTATATACAGATGTATAGATATATCTATAGCTATGCATCTAACAGTTATACAGCTAACAGTGGTGCCAGCAGAATTTTATAGGAGGGTTATTTGAATGGATGTAAGGCCAGGAGTCCACATGACCATCATCACGTTCTTCCATGTGAACCCTGAATACAATGAGGACTGAGCGTGAGGACATTTATGTTAAGTAGAATGCCTAGAGGGGGCTGGGTGGTCTCGTGGCCTAGGAACCCCTGCAGATTTTTGTTTTTTCTATCCTCCCTGGCCATCGGACATTACTTTTATTCTATGTTAATTAGTGCTCCCTAATTCTATTTTCTTATATTTTGACTTTTTTCACTTTCTTCATCATGTAAAGAACTTTGAGCTACATCATTTGTATGAAAATGTGCTATATCAATATATGTTGTTGTTGATGTTATTTGGTGTGTACAAATTCAAGGAATCGGCTAATCAAAGTGTGTGTTGTATTTTAAAGGGAAAAACTCATGTATTGAGTTTTCAGTCCCTTTAAAATAGGGTATTGACAGTGTGTTTTTTTTTTGTGTATAGGAAATCTGTCTTTTATATTAAATGTTTATTAACTTAAGTACAGTTAATTCTTATGTGGAGGTTACATTCCTGAAAACATGGATATCTGGGTCAGATGGACATGCTTTACTCTCTGCTCCTGTCCCTCAAGGCTTGGTAATGATCCTTCAGCAGATTCACATACAGAAACCTTGTTATAACTGTTACTTCCTCTGTAGTCGAGTTTGGTCATCCTCTGCAGCTACTGGGAACACTTGCAAGTCCTGGTCCCCATCATAGATATTCAATGGCTTACACACTCATCTCGGTGCAGGGTTGCCACACATTGAACCTTTCATTGCAGCACACGTGTAGCCCATGGCATCACCAACATGTTAATGCTGAAATTCTCGTGTCACTCATACATGCTAGGTCTCGGAGTTTATTTTTCTGCTGCTCATGGACACGAATACAACCGCCCAATATCCATTCACTGTCCCATTCTATGACTTGAGCGAGGGCCTTATTCACGAATAGTTGCAATTAGACTGTAGGTGTATTGAATTGGATCACACTTTTATGATAGCAGATCGAATCCGTGCAGCTACATACTGTTCACATCATTTGAGATATAGCCATATTTACAGTTTTGTCAGTGAACATTAAATCCGGAACTCCTTTAGAACTTGTAAAAATACTTTTAGAAACGCCAAGTACCAAGTGATGGTGCCTGGAGGGCAGTATTGAATCAATAAGAATATCAATGAGAAGTATCTGTGCATCAGGCAAATCTGCTGTCCTATTTAGAGTGTTATGAAAGAATATAACTGTTCTTTTTCACATTGCTTAAGTCTTGGCCACTTTGTAGATTCAGTGTTAGTTTTGAATATAAGCATTTATCATCTGACTTTCATATTTGGTTTTGTTCTGGGAAACTTAACTTTTTCTTTAACTTTTCATTTCCAGGTAACTATTGAGGAACGGCTAGGAGAAATTGACCTTTCTCTAGCAACTAGAGGAAAGAAAAATTCAGAAGGTGGCATACACCTTCAGACAGACAACTATGCTGTCCTTCTCGTCCAGGGGTTGGAGAGTAATGATCCTGAAATCCTCAATGTGAGTAGATTCAATGGGATTGTTTTTATTATCATTAAATTCTGTTGAGTTTTCAGACAATGGAGGCAGTGTGTGACATTACTGCAGTTTTACTTTGTATATAAATGTATTTGTTTCAATGTAGTTGTAATTGGCTTTTGAAAATTTTAGCAAGTAATGTGGCATGTGTGTTTGAGGTGTATCAATACATAAATCAGTATAATGTTTTTGCTGTGACATTATGAAAGGAAGAAATGTTATTTCAATTGTTTCTTTCAAATGTACATATCTAGTTTCTTTAAAGTTCTTTGCTGAATAGTCACAGTATGTTGGTATGAATCTGTCCATTCTTTTGGTTTTTCGATCTTTGGCAGGACTGAAACATGGAAGGAACCAGACTTAACTGGAATACTTAATGGAACACTGTTTGTTTTTGTTTTTTTTTTTTTTTCATGCAAAGACCATCACAACTACTGCAACACTGATCATTTTACACATTGCTAATGAACTGTAAAAACTATTCAAAAAAAAACAAAAAAAAAACTACTTGAACAATATGTATAAGGTGCAACTAACAGCATTGATGAAATTCAGTAAATCACCGAGCCAACTGCGCTTGAACTGGCTGCACACAGAGGTAAACGCTGACGCTGGCAGGGTAGTCTAGTGCAGCGGCTCAATCCAAGAGACAGTGGGGCTGCAGTGCTGCAGGGGCCGGCAGTGGTCATGAGCTGGCTGCTCAACAAATTTACGGCACTGACTGATTAGATCCGGCGTGCTGGTAAATTGCACTGGGAACCGACAATCGCCGGTTGCGGCGTTCAGTGAATGTACGTCTCCGAATATACGCAGCTCCTACGTGCTGGTAAATGGCACTGGGAAACAAGTTTAGACGGTTGTGCCGGTTTAAGGATTAAGAAGAACAAAACGGAAAACATGAGAACACTCAGCTGGAGATGTGTCGCAAGGCAGCAGTCAGTCAGCAGCAAGGAGAAATGAATGACACTGTAGCTGTCCGGTGCTGCCAAGATTCGCACTGTTGAGAAAACGGTGATTTATTTATTTTTATGGTGGAGATTCCAGGGATTCCACCCAGCCTTGACTCGACCCACACTCGCTCACAAACAGAGACAAAAACAAAGCAAACCGGTAATCAAACAGCAAATAAACAAACGATACCACCCCTGTTCCCCTTATGGCGATTATACATTAAATACAACAAAGCACCAACAAAACACACACAGTAATGTCCATGAAAAACGGCAATGGATGAAATATAATGATGAAAATACATACTCCAGAGATCCACATGTTGAACGGGAATGTAAAGATAGTCCTACCAGTAGTTTCTGAATGGGTAAAGACGGACGGGTTCAGGAACGCTCCTTTCTTCGCAGGATAGCAATGAATCCACTTACAGTCCTCATGTACACAGGCAGATGGCAGACAATCCAGACCCCAACCACGAAACGGTCCAGGACAAAATGAATTAAGTACAGGTAACCCAACAGAAGGCAGGCAGAGAGACAGGAACTTGAAACACAAATTACAAAAACTTTTTTTTTTTTTTTTTTTTTTTCTTCTAGATAGATAGATATTCTGGTCACCAGCCCCCTTTTTAAAAGCCGTGCTGACGTCCTTTGACCCCAAGAGCCCCTGCACCCTCAGCAGACCAATCGGAGCCACTGCTGGGAGTTAGTTTCAAATTCTAGTAGAGTATGCTCTCAGATTGGCTACTTTCACAATCCCAAGCCGCGTTTTCCTCTACGGTTGCTTACTGTTCTCTCTACAGTTCAGTATTGCCACAAAACAAGCCATAAAAAATTGCGGAGGATATTTGCGGTTTCCACTAACAATTATTAGCTAGATTCTAAGGAAAAACCTGCGAACAACTGAGGCCGCGAACCCTGAACCGCGTCTTCGCAGGGGTGTACTGTGTGTGTATATGTATGTATGTATGTGTGTGTGTGTGTGTGTGTGTGTGTATGTATGTATATATGTATGTGTATATATATATATTTTTCGCCATCATTATTATAATGTAGTGGTTCTTATGACCTATTCTATCTCAGTATACGAGAAAGTCGAGGGAGCACACTCACAATTCCCCCCCCCCCCCATCTTGATCTGATCTCATTGTGTTCTCTTTTTTCTCCTCCTTTTATTGCTGCCTGATTGTGTGCAAATGTTGTCCTCCACCAACTGAGTGGTGTGAATTAGGCCCTGATTGACCAGCTTGCATTTGAATGTATATGTGCAATCAACCCTGGAGTGGTACTGGCGCACACACCCGCCTGCACCTATTAAGAGCTTGTGCCCTCCAGGACCCAATTATTTATTTAAAGATTGCACTTTGCCACTGACCTTGTATAACATCACATTTTCTCTGCATATTTTTTTTTTCTTTCTTTTAACTGAGAAATATAGGAATTCCATTTAAGTTGTACTGCGGTCAAAATCCATAGAAGGCTTTCCGCCCAATATGGTGAAAATGTTGTACCATGTCCTAGTGTTTTACAATATGATTGAGAAGGTCAGCCACAGACGCAACGTTTAAATTTGTGTGTGGAGAAAGCTATACAACCAATCCAAACAAAATGATCACAAAAGTGAGGATATTTATAGACTTAAGTGTTTTGTGTTTGTTTTTCAGAAAGTGCTACAAACCAAGAAGGAAGCCCTAATGAAGAAGACAGTTTCCCGATTGCCTATAGCAGCTGTGCTGCCTCTGGTCCAAGAGGTAATTAGTTAGCCAGTATGATTTAAAAAGAAAATACAAATTGCGTATGTTACCAGCATTTAAAGTTGGCTTGAAGAACAGGCATTTGCAGAAGAGGATGATAGAAGGTGTGGATACTTATTCATGTCTGCCTCCGACTTGGCTTTCCTCGGTTTCCTTTCTGCTGTGCTGAGCTCAGTCTGTAGACTACAAAGTGCTTCAGAAAGCCAGGAGAAGGAGGGCCTTTTGCATGCGTGCTTGGAAGAAAGAGGACAGATATTGTCAAGACGGGGGGACAGAGTTGAGCATCGGATGTCTGTGGCAGCATTCATATGTAGAGAGGTAAAGTGTGGAAGTTGTCAGGTGGAGGGAAAGCAGAGGAGTCTAGGAAATAGAAACTAGTGGGAGAGAGGGAGGGAGGTGATGTTGGAAGGATACAGTGAGAAGAGCAAAAGAGTGAGAGTGCCCAAAAACTCAGAAGTTAGTCAATGACTTCTTGCTTGTTTGTGTGCTTTAGCATCTTGTCTTATTCTTTGTCCTTGTTAGTCATTTAATTGCCTTTTGTGACTTTCTTGAAACTCAACATAAGTTACTGCTCTCTCTTAGTTTTTCACTTTGCACTTAACACATGACCACAGGTCATTGCCATCCTTTATGGCCACCAGATGGATGCCACCAAAAATGTCAGGCCATAAGCTTTTCATTAATACCAAGAGTTTGCAAGTAGTCTTCTGGGTCTCCCCATGCAGTTAATATACAGTGATCCCTCGCTATATCATGCTTCGACTTTCGCCGGCTTCACTCCTTCGCGGATTTTAAATTAAGCATATCTAAATATATATCACAGATTTTTCGCTGGTTCGCGGATTTCTGCGGACAATGGGTCTTTTAATTTATGGTACATGCTTCCTCAGTTGGTTTGCCCAGTTGATTTCATACAAGGGACGCTATTGGCGGATGGCTGAGAAGCTACTCAATCAGAGCACGTATTATGTATTAAATAAAACTCCTCAATGATATAAGATATGCTTCCTGCGCGGTGCTTCGAAAACTTAAAAGCTCTAACAGCCCGTATTGATTTTTGATTGTTTGCTTTTCTCTGCCTCTCTCTCTCTCTCTCTCTCTCTGACATTCTCTGCTCCTGACGGAGGGGGTGTGAGCAGAGGGACTGTTTGCACAGAGGCTGTTTTCTTAGAAGATACGGAAGCTGACGCACCTTTAAAAAATGCTGAAAGACTACCTTCACATTGATCCCTTCATTGCAGCTGCTTTATCGTGGTGCTTCCCATACTTAAAAGCCCAACAGCCCTATTGATTTTTGCTTGTTTACTTTTCTCGCGCGCTCTCTCTCTCTGACATTCTCTGCTACTGATGCGCGCACTCCTTTGAAGAGGAAGATATGTTTGCATTCTTTTAATTGTGAAAAAGAACTGTCATCTCTGTCTTGTCATGGAGCACAGTTTAAACTTTTGACTAAAGGGGGTTATTTCATGTCTAGAGGGCTCTAATAATGTTAAAAAAAACGTATTTAGAAGGTCGTAAACAGGTTTTCTATGCTCTAACTGCGAAAATATTAGATTTATAAATAAAGAATACTACTTTGTGGAAATTCATTTATCTATCTGGAGCGGATTAACCGCGATAAACAAGGGTTTACTGTATAACTGTGCAGAGAATATTTATAAAGAGTGGGAGAGTTTAGAAGGGCTTAAAATATATAAAAATAACCATACAAACATATGGTTTCTACTTCGCGGATTTTCACCTAGCGCGGGGGGTTCTGGAATGTAACCCCCGCGATCGAGGAGGGATTACTGTATAATGTACCATTCAAAAGTTTTGACACACAGAAATTCTCATATTTTTGATTGAAATTCATACGTTTTAATCAAAATACTACTAAACTGATTTAAAAATTAATGTTGATAATGGCTATTACTGCTTCAGATGAGTGATATTTTATTTATTACTAGCAAAATACCCGCGCTTCGCAGCGGAGAAGTAGTGTGTTAAAGAAGTTATGAAAAAGAAAAGGAAACGTTTTAAAAGTAATGTAACATGATTGTCAATGTAATTGTTTTGTCACTGTTATGAGTGTTGCTGTCATATATATATATGTGTGTATATGTATATGTATATATATATATATATATAATGTGTATATATCATGTATGTATGTGTATTGATTCCCCTCTAGCTGACTGCCTGCTCATATAAGGCACTCCGCTGTTTTTTTGTGAAGCAGCTGTTACACAGCTTCTCCACTGTTTTATAAACGAACTACATATAACGCCATCCTTTTTCCTTGCTTCGCCAAGGAAGCAGCCTTTTTGTTTAATCCACAGGTTCTCCGCTGTTTTATTGTTCGTTTTATTACGATTGATAGTTCTCTTTGTATAGCACGTTGTCAGTTCAGCACTCCGGTTGTAATATGACCAAGCTGTGCGATCTTCCTCTTGAGAATGCAACGTATAGTTGTCCAGGAGAAAAGCAATCTTGCCTCAAATCAATGGCAACCTTTTGTAGGGTCTGTCCCTGAGACTTATCACTTGTTATCGCGAAGCAGAGCCTTACTGGAAATTGGAGGCATTTGAATTGAAATGGGAGATCAGAGTGTATAACGGAGATGTGAGGAATACATTCAGAGTGTGTAGAAACTCTAGAGACAGTGTGTGTATTAACTTGTGGATTTTTCTGTGAGTATTTGGTGGCAGCGTGATGAAGTTGCTTTCGCAAGACCGTGTTAGCTGTGGAGCTCAGCTCGGAGCATATTCTTTTCCTACCTTGTCAATTGTGTAATGCGTTTTTTGAACAGGTTTGATTCATGGAAGTGATCACTCGTACTGCGTTCAGTCAGTTCACGTGAGCTGCTCTCTTGTGTGATGATGCGATGTCCACGGCTTTATTTAATGTTAGCCAAGACCCGGCACTTAAGTTTCTCGTTACAGCAATTTTAACTCCGTTCGTCGTAGGCATGACAAACGGCAGCGGGAGCGTGTCTATAAACTTAATTTAAACTTACGGTTTACACAGTGCTTTGTTTCCGCAGTAGCTGCACTTATGAATACAGTATGCTTGTATGCGTTTTTTCTTAAGCGCTCTTTGGAGCTATTCCTTGTGTTCTGCGTACTGCGTTCACAGTCAGTTCACGTGATTACGTGGGAGGCGTGATGTGACACGCAACTCCGCCTCCCACGGCCATCGAGTTACAGTATATGGATAAAAATAGGTTCCTGTTATGACCATTACGCGTAGAATTTCGAAATGAAACCTGCCAAACTTTTGTAAGTAAGCTGTAAGGAATGAGCCTGCCAAATTTCAGCCTTCTACCTACACGGGAAGTTGGAGAATTAGTGATGAGTGAGTCAGTCAGTGAGTGAGTGAGGGCTTTGCCTTTTATTAGTATAGATTCAACTGCAAAACCCCATTTTCAGCAGCTCTTCTTTCATTATCCTAATGGTTTACTCCCTTATCTAATGTTTTATTAGTCATTTTAAATGCTAATTGATTGTATAGGAGTTTATGCAATTGTATTAGATAGATATTTGTACTGTTAAAACCTGTTTTTTGTTCACTTCAGTTGCAAGATCCTGGCATTCCTAAAGTTCAGTACTGGGTTCATAAATTGCCCAAATGAACCCGCTTTCTCAAGCAACATGTACTGTTAAGTCTTTTTATTTCACTGTCTTGAGAAAAAAATAGCAAAAAGGGTTCAACCAGTATAGAATAAGTAGAGGAAACTCCTGATGCATAACTGCTTAAGAGGATAAGTACATCAGAGTCCTTAGTTTGGGAAGGAAATTCTTACAGGTCTTCAGTTGCCCTCTTCCTTAAATACATGCCAAATATCAGTGTGATCTGCCACAGAGAAAACGATGACTCCAGGATGCTGAGTTTTCTAGTCATTTTCTGTCCATTGTCTGTATATCGTTTCCCATTTTAATCTTTTTATTTGCTAGTTTTAGATATGCCTTTTTCTTTGAAATCCTGGAGTCATCTTTTCATTGTTACAGATGATATTGGTATTTGGTGTGTAATATTTATGGAAAAAGCCAGCTATAGACTACAGACTATTATGTACATTTTGTCTTGCACAGTTGTGTACCTTGAGTTTCTTTTTCTATTCTGTTGAGATCCTGGTTGGCCTCTTCTTTGAAGACAGTAGTGGACACATTTGTATGAAATCTTCAGTTTCATTTCATGTTGCAAAACACAAACAAACTGATGTTTCATGAAAAAGTGGTTTCACTTTGGACATTTGGTTTTTACTTTAAATTTTTTTTTACTTAAAAAAAAAAACAAAAAAAACAAATAGGAATTGAACTTTAGGAATTCCAATGCTTTATTTGAAAGAGTAGCACATTTCAGGTGTGCTATATCATGTTGTCTACGATGACACCAGTATAAATTTTTATGTGATTAAAACTGTCATCTCACAACATAATAGAGCGACATGATACGTTTACATTCCCTAGTGCACACAACAGTGATGCAAGCCCAAACATATCTGAGAATGAAAACAGTGTGTCAGCCTCCGATGATGATTTAATATTTGAAAAGGGAGCTACTTCAATAGTATGTAAGTGGTTTGGGTACAAAAAGTCAGACCTCCAGCAAGCACACTAATTTGCAGAAAAATGCAAGAAAACTTATTGCTAAATTGGAAACGCAACAAACTTGTTTCACCACTTGAAGCAAAAGCACACTGTCACAGTATAACCAGGAAGACACGAGTAGGTACTACCAGCTGGTGACGTACAACCAAAAAATAAGCCTATGACTCAACTGAGCATCACTGGAGCACTCTCTAGTTGCACTGCATATAACAGGAAGAGCAAACTGTGGATGGAAATTACTGAAGTGGTTACATGTTGTTTGCCCAAAGGATTTGATGGCAATACAAACCATGGGAAAGGAGGGCTTTTTAAGCAACTGGTTGAAAGCTTGACCCAATATACAACATCCTAGGTAGAAAATATTTTTTCAAAGACATGCTTTCCTGTGATGGTATGAAACATGCTGTTACAAAATTTAGTTTAATTTTAATAAACTATGAAAAGAAAAAATATTTTTTTAATTGCTGTTTGAGGGCTGCCTGGTTAACATGCTGAGCACAAATCATCTTGACAGTATCTCTGTTGTGAGTGATGGTGTGAGCGTCTGTATTCTGTTCATGTAATGGGATTGGCCAAAAGGAGCAAATAAGGAAGAATTGAAAAAGACTGGGAGATGAAGACCGTATCCACAGGTGGTGGGGCTTTATGGCAAATATCCAGGGAGCTGAAAGGAAATTTAAAGAGCAAGTACAAAGTAAATGGTGAGTGTGACCACTGGCACCATACTTGGTAGCCAAGCAGCTACAACTGTTGGCAAAAGGTCTTAGCATACTGGAGAGTTGCCATTTAGACTTAGTTAAAATCGTGAAGAAGGGAAAAAAAAAAAGAAATGAGGGAATGCTCTGTGAGTCACGAAAGAGAAAGCCCCGGGTTTCCTCTGGCAACGAAGGACAGTTCTGAAGGTATTCCTGAGCATTTCCTTATGAGTTTTTCAGGTTTTTGAGCACTGTGTTACTTTTGTAGATGTCCTAGTTTTCTTATTTGCTCAAAAGAGAATGAAAGAACAGTGTAGGTGCGAAACAACATATGGGTATGTTATTAACTGCATGTCCAGTCCTTGGCGTTTCACGTTTATTCTCTTGGTTGTTGTGTAAATCAAACAACATTTATTTTCCACATTGATTGGACTTTTACAAAATTAAACTTAAGAGAGACACAGTAAGAAAACTGTTTCTACTGCTTTATCAATCCATGCACACACAGTTCCTAATAGTTCCTAATAACTCCTGCAACACAGCACCCCTTCTTAAAACAATACTCCATTAAAATTGAATCTTTATCTACCCATATTTTAATGCATAAACTAATCTTGAACTATGACATAAATTTAATATCTTCAAATTGACAGAACATAAAAAATGTTAATACAAAACTTAGCCTGCACAGGCAGTTTAATTTTTAATTTTTTTGCTACTATACATATAAATATAAAATTATATTTATTGGATGCACCATTTGTTTGTTCGAGTAGGCCTGTGTGTGTGTAGGCCAATAAGAATTAACAGAGGTAATGACGTCTATAAGATTGTAAATAGCTTATTGTGAAATTTTGACAAGGATGGCTAGAAAACTCAAAATGTTTACTTGTACAGTTCTAACACTGACATTCTAACTTTCCTTGTTTCATGGTATATCCATTTTATGTTTACACAAGAAATTAGAGGCAGTGCAATGGTTCCAGCACTGATGTTCTACCTTATTTGATGGTATTTAAAAAAAAAAAAAATGCAAGGCAACTGTAAGTTTTCCAGCATTTTTATTTTATTTTTTATCAGCAATGAGTGTTTACATTTTGGCAAGAATTTTTTTGCAGGCTCCTGAAGAGGTACAAGGTTAAGTTACTTGTTATTTATGAAAGTAGAAAGGATAAGTTACCATCAGTTGTTCAGTTCAATTCTTATTGTTAGTGTTAAGCAGTTATGTTTTGTTATACTTTTATTTAAAATTTCCAGGGAAAACACTAGGCTTCTTTTATGCTTACAAATTACTTATGCTGTGTCACACTGTTTACAATTATGTGTCACTACTGTTGCACTATAATGCTGCTTTTGGCACCTTATGGCAATAGGTTCACATCAATGATAGTGGCTCATTGGAAAAGGATGGAAAATGCCCTTTATTTTGTTTGCACTAATTGCTGATGCCTGCAAGCTCTAATCACCGAATAAATATTCTATATTTTTTCTTCTATACTATCATAATATTGCTAATTTCATTAAAATATTATATAACTTTGTGGCTATATTGCACAACCCTGGCTAACACAGTTACAAACTGTTTCTTTAATAACCATTTAGAATTTAAACATGATTATGAGCTAAGAATTTACCATTTGGATACTAATGGAATGGATGCAGAAAATGGGGCTTTGCAGTTCTGTTTGAGTAATAAATTGTATATCAGTTATTTCCAACAGTAATAGCTATTTGCCACATAATGTTTTGGCTATATTTTTATATCAATTTAATGATATCTTGATAAGGTATCAATTTCTATAATCAACATGAGTAGTTCTGGAAGATTCCACACATTTGAATGTGTATATGTTAAAAACGAAATATCAGCAACACAAAGTGCTTTTTTCTCTAAATTGGGAAAGAGGAGGTTTTATATCCTTAATCGCTTATGGTGGTAATCTTGGTAGTTTTTTTTACCTTTTGAGATATTTTGTGACTTCCTCTTTATTTCTTTCTGTTATAGCTCACCAAGAGGATGCAGGGACATCCATACAGGTATGTTAAGTCTCTGTGTGGGTATGTGTGCATGTATGTATATCTAAATTTATATACAGTACTTGCCAATAATACAAAGACAACATGATAGTTGTTTCACCCTAATTGGGGCTCATCAGGTGTATGCAGTTTTGCTTCTCCTTACGGGAATCGAACCTCAGGTGTCAGCACCCGAGGCAAAGCTTAAGATGTTATGCCACATTAGCTAGTTCGCTTACATGACAGGGTGTAGATCTTAGTATTACATCCATAGTTCTGAATCACAATCTGATAATGGATGGTTAGCTACCAGGTAATGTTCTGGTTAGTTGGCCAGACATCCTCCACGCACGCCGTCATAGTTGCAAGAAGCAAATCATAGACATATATAGTACCTGACATATAATACAAAAAGTACACAATGCATGTTTTGTCCTTATTGGGTTCATTGGGTGTACCCACTTTTGCTTCCCCTTGCTTTGCCTTGGAAGCAGACATATGAGGTTTGATCCCTGCAAGGGGAAGCAAAAGTATATCTATGGCATGACATTATAACTGATTGTATTTGTTTTCCTGCATAGCCACGGACATGAATTATAGCATGTTTTATGTTTAGCTTTGTCTTTCTTGTTTCATTGCTTGTGACATATTTTTCCAGTTTTCATATTGAAGCTGTTCCAGCAGGCAATGTTATTCAACAGTATCTTATACTTAAATATTGTAATGTCCTCAACACCGACCTCTACTGGGATATCAGTAGTCATGAACTGAGATGGACCAGGATGAGTAAGGGGGCCAGCAAGACTATCAGCTCAGAAGTGTAGCAGAGGTTATTGAAGAACAACAAAGAATTGTCAAAATGCAATAATTCAGGAATGAACTTAATAAAAAGTTGCCCTTAAAACTGTGCCCTTAACACTAGAAATACCAAAGCTTACGAAACAACTCGTAAATCCATCCCACCTTAAATCCACTCGCAATTCTCCATTCAGCATCGTTTGTCTTGTAAATGTGTCAATAAGTCCAAGGAGCAAGCAGCCTGCTATCCCATCCTCCCTCCGCCTTAGAAACTGCAAAAACTTCTCCCAACTGAAGCCGTATCAGGGGGTCAGGTACTTAGAGTGGTGTAGGCTAAAAAATATATTATTTGGAACATGTGCATTTCATGTGTGTTCCGCGTCTACAAAGATCTGTGTAAGTGTAGCAAGACAGAAATGTTGAACATATATCTAAAAGACAAGATTTTTCATGTTTTAGTACTAACGACAACATTTTGACATGAAATGTATAATGTGTGAAGACTGAAGTCCAAATATCAAATAAGCACTTTTACAAAAGGTACAAATATAACAGAACAAGTGCGTTTTTTTTCAAGACTACAACCGGAGAGAAAGAAGTTGGATTAGTGTACCTCATTCTAGCGACTGCTTTGGTAGTACAGCAGTAAGAACTGCTGACTCCTATTCAAGAGGTCGTCGGTTTGAGTCTTCACGTGTCCTAGAATAAACGTTTTGAGTAGTGAGCTGCTCTTATTGTTACTATTATACAATAAAAACATACATTTTATTTGAGTCTGTAACAGCCGGTGTAATTGTATGGTACTTGTAAAGGTTAGCGTTTTTTTTTATTCAGTTTTATTCTCTGTCGCGTTCATGCTTGCCCTGATCTGACACTGCTGCTTTCACATAAAGACGCGCTATAAAAGAGATGAACTCGGATGAGTGCGAAGGTTCTACATTGGAGATGGAGAACAGGAGCACCCCCCAACGTAAAGCCAGACCATTTTGAAAAACTGACATTTCACTTTCAAAAACATTAAACATCTGCTACTTAGTCTTGGTCTTAAAGAAACACATTCATAATGATAATAATACAAAAAAATTAGAACACATGTGCTGGAGTTACCTTCAGTTACTACAGTAATCCCTCGCTATATCGCGCTTCGACTTTCGCGGCTTCACTCTATCGCGGATTTTAAATGTAAGCATATCTAAATATATATCACGGATTTTTCGCTGGTTCGCGGATTTCTGCGGACAATGGGTCTTTTAATTTATGGTACATGCGTCCTCAGTTTGTTTGCCAAGTTGATTTCATACAAGGGACGCTATTGGCGGATGGCTTAGAAGCTACCCAATCAGAGCATGTATTACATATTAACTAAAACTCCTCAATGCTATAAGATATGCTTCCCGCGTGGTGCTTGATTGTTTGCTTGTCTCTGCCTCTATCTCACCCTCTCTGACATTCTCTGCGCCTGACGGAGGGGGTGTGAGCAGAGGTGCTGTTTGCACAGAAGCCGTTTGCCTAGTGGATATGGACGCACCTCTAAGAAAGCACACTTATTGATTTTTTGATTGTTTGCTTTAATCTCGCTCTCTCTCTCTGACGTTCTCTGCGCCTGACGGAGGAGATGTGAGCAGAGGGGCTGTTTGCACAGAGGCTGTTTGCTTAGAAGATAAAGATACGGACGCTCCTCTAAAAAATGCCGATATCGCGGTGGGGCATACTTATCTCTGCTCCTGAAGAGAAGATATGTTTGCATTCTTTTAATTGTGAGAAAGAACTGTCATCTCTGTCTTGTCATGGAGCACAGTTTAAACTTTTGACTAAAGGGTGTTATTTCATGTCTAGAGGGCTCTAATAATGTTAACAGTGTGGGAGAGTTTATAAGGGCTTTAAATATATAAAATAACTATACAAACATATGGTTTCTACTTCGCGGATTTTCATCTATCGCGGGGGGTTCTGGAACGCAACCCCCGCGATCGAGGAGGGATTACTGTATATGACAGCTTGTAAAGCCAGATACACAATGAAAACATTCAGACTCTTGATTATTTAAATTTACTGTTGAGAAAAGTTTTGTACTATTGTGTTCATTTTTCCAGCTCTTTTTCAAATTCACAACACAACTACTCATCTTTTAGCTGTAAAGTTTTTAATCTTGAAAATGTGACGGTCATTGTAATGAGCCAATTGCAAAGTAGTTGTGTGGTAGCCATTTTTCATGTGTTTGAAGTTAGAGCTTCTACACTACATGGATACACTAATGCAAATGCTTATTTGTGCTTTTTCTTAATTTTCATTCTTACAAAACCTTGTTTTGTGTTTCAGGAAATATGGAGAATAGAGTTTCAGTATGGAATAATTAAGCAGTAAAATCACAAATGTGTACGAGTCTGAATTTTGAAAGGCCCTGTAACCAATAAATGTGTGACATTAAATGTTTAAAGTCTGTGCAATTTAGATTTTCATAAAAAAAAAAAAAGTTGTAACAGATATGAACTATTATGGCACAGTTTTCAAGATTTTGGTTTTCTGAGCAAAAACCTCTCAATTATGTTTAATTATGTATAATTATGTGTAATTATGTTTTGACATGTTGTATGAAAACAAAAAAAAAACTTGTTTCTTGCTGTATTTATTTTGTAGTGGTTGAAAGCAAAGAGTGATAAACCTGGGGGCAATTATTTGATATCCACTGGTCTTAAACGACCAGACATATTAGCTTTCACAAATTGTGCCAGGGTCTAAATGGAATACTTCATAGATTAGCTGTGATCTTTTGTTTTTTTTTGTTTTTTTTTTTTGGTATTAAACACAGTTTGGATAAAACTTTCAGGTGTTTAACTCTTTTGAGCATTAAGCCTGAATTGATCTGACTAGCTGTTTAAAATATGAATTCAACTCATTTTTTTCTCTTTTTTTTTTTTTCTTTTATTACTGCTTTTATTGTATGACTGTCTCTAGCTGGATTTCTCATATGACATTTAAGTCTAAAGTGACCTTAGCTAGAGTTAATAAAAATGCAGTGAAAGTGCCTTGGTTTAAAAGTTGTTGCTAGAGACATTTTGTGCTAGTCCACAAAGCCAACCTTTGGTAATATGGTGTTGTAGTATGATTTAAGGAATATTCTTAGTATTTTTTAAAATGTATTTTTGATGCATTTTAGCAACATCCATATTTCTAAATCTGTATTATTTCTCTTTATAGTGCTGTGATGATGGTTCGATGGCTGAAAGCAGTCTTTACTCACCATGCCTCATATCTCTCCACAGTGAGTATTGGAGAGAATATTCTGTTTTCCACAAAGTAACTTTTGAATAGGCTGAACTAGTATTTAGGATTATATAATCTTAAAGCCTGAAGATGTCTAACAGTGGATTTTTTTTTTTTGTGCCATTGCAAATGAGCCAGGCATATATTGGCAGTAACTGTATAGTGATCCACTGCCGCCTTAGTGTAGCTCAAGTGGTCTGTTCATGCAAAAACCACCTTTTGGTCTGCTTTGTTGTATGAAAGTAAAGTGGGTTTTACTTACAAGAGCAATGTTGATTCTAGAGCAATTCCCAGTTTGTCTCTGCCTCATTTGTCACAGGTAAATATTTTTGTCTGTACATCTTGTTTGTAAAAAAAATTTAATAGTATTGCCAGGATGATGCAGTGACAAGTGCCACTGACTCTTGTATCTAGAATCCTAGGTTTACATTCCATGCCCAATTATGCATTTTTATCTTAATTGGCAATTTTGGACTAGCTCTATACGAGTTTGGTAGTGTGTGCAAGAGTGAGCCCTGCAGTGGGCTTGTGCCCAATGCTGTTATGCTTTGGAGTCCATGACCTGGAATTCGATTTAGTGGGTTTGAAAGGTGAAATTTGCATAGTTTACATGTAACAGCAGAAGGTAATTTGTTTTTGTTTCCTTTTTGTTTTGTTTACCCTTCATGAATGTTTGAGACAGAAATGTTGATGAAAGGAATTAACCACAGGCATTGTATGGATTTTGTGCTTCACAGCACGCAAGAATGGCAAAATATATGAGGCCTCCAAAATTGAGCCAGAAACCCCACTAGCCTTGTCCAGATAAGGTTTGCTTTCAACCAGGATGACTTCCTACTCCACTGGCTGGCTGGCTTTGGACTTCAATAAGCCAAATGGGACTTCAAAATTGCAAAAATAATACCAGAGTACCAAAAAATATAAAAAATAATAATGGTAGTCAATGCTTTCAACCACTAGCTTGTGTAAGGCAAGGGCAACGAAAGGAATCTTTGTTAAAAAAAGGATTTTATAGACAAGAACAGAAAAGATAACTGAATACTCCAGTGTCTCACGGCAAAAGGATTTGAGTGAAATACAATCCAAACGACCAAGTCCAATTACAGAAATCCTTTAATCAAAATTCAAAGAACAGTAAAAATTCAAGGTAATCAGGAAAATCAAAATAAGGGCAATATTCACAATAACAAGTCTTACTTTAACAAAGCATATTCAGACAAACTGCCCGTAACTCTTTCCCAGCATGACTGTAAAGGCCAGGGCAGTTCCTTAGTGGTAGGTAATAATGGCTCTGTCTTGTGGCTGTCCACCCACAAAACACAAATGTAAAAGAGCATAATTAACATACATAAAAACTAAGTAATAAATAAAAATAATACAATTAAGAGAAAATACAAAATTAGAAAAATATGAAAAATAAATAATATTAACACACACTCTTAACTCAATGAACACACACTCTATCTCAATTAACAAAAAGGACAGACCAAAGACATTTAAACATGTCCGGGTGAGAAACCCTTGCTTAAACATAAAAAGGGCTCACTACTTGGTGTTTGAAACATTGAGAAGTTTCATGGCTAGACATGCATGGGTTTCTTGTGTAGCTCATTAATCTTTACTGTCATTTAGCTTTTATAGGAACAGAATTACTTCAGCAGATTATTAAACATGGTTGTCTTTCTGTTTACCTGAAAATGCCTTTTGGCAAGTGCTTCATGCTGCAAGACAGTTGACAAAAGCAAACTAAAAGGACGAAAGTATGGAAGGACCTAAACTGGCTGTGCAGAACCATTTATTTTTTTAATCTGATTATGGATTTCACTTGAGGTAGAATAATCCTATATCAGGCTTCCCTTGAAATAAAGAAAAACTGAAATTTCCTTTATCTGCTTGACTAAACATTTCAAAATAACAAAAAACAATATAGTTATGTCACTTTGTTTTGCAGGCTTATTGTTATTACTTCTAATTCATTTTTATCCAAGTATTATGCTCCTTTGTTTTAACTAATGTTGTTCTTGTGCTTATCTGTATTTTTATGAGGAGTGTACACCCAAGATGGAATTACTCAGCATTATTAAAAGCAGATATACATACTATTCAAATGGTAGAATTTCACCTTTTCTCTTAGTCTTTTCTGGCCACTCTGTGTGGTGTAAATATGTAAAAAAAAAAAAAAATAGCAATAGACATGAATTTCTTGTCTTGTTAAAGATTTGTATTTCATTATTTCAGTGTCTGTTAAATTCCTCCTAAAATATGGTTCATTTTAATTCTAGATTTTGTATAATATATAATTTTTCTGAAATTGGGTTAAGTGAATAACTGGCCTTTTTTGTTTTGGAAGCATGAAGTCACAATTAGGTATTTTTATCTTGGTCTTTTATAATTATTTTATCCTTGTCTCCTTATTACAGTTGCCGGATTTGATATCTCAACTGAGTGTATTGTATCATATGATTGAATCGCGTGTCAAGATGTTTCAGAAGCTGGCAAAGCTGCATGGGAAACTATACCTCCTCATTACACAGGTAGAGGTTGTGGAGGCTAAATTTAAATGCATTAATGTAGTTTTCAGTTTTGAAAAATCATGAAAAACTAGGCCAGTTATCAATTAAGTGCTTTGCTTGTATTGTTTAGCAACATCCTTAAGTATTAGGTTGAGTAAGTTCTCAAAAGAGCCACCCATTGACTGGCAGTAGGATCTCTAGAATCATTTGTGTGTGCGTGTTCACATTTAATCCTTTCATGGATATTGTCATTTTTTGCAAGCTACACACAAGTGACCCTCAGATTAATTTTAATGAGGATTTCTATACAAGTACAGGCACAGTTGCCTGCAGCTGCTGTGATTAACTGCATTAATTCAGGTAAGGTGCATCAACATGACTTAAAACTCCTGCTAAAGAAGACGTATGCTTAGTGTTTATCAGATTTGACTAGGCATTTTAACGGCTACCAGTTTTATGGGGTTGGGAGGATGATAGGCTTTAGGTGTGGCTTTAAACAGTTCATGGGTTGTTGCTTGTGTATTTATCAAAAACAACTAAAATCCAGTAAATATATAAATTAATGAAGAGTAAGAGTATAGTCTTAGATTTTATGAGATGTTTTCCGAATTTGGGAGATGATTTTAAAACATTACACCTAAAAGTTTTTTATTCAGAAGGTTTGTCAAGCTTCAAAGAAATACAGTGGAACCTTGGTTTGCGAGTGTTTTGCAAGATGAGCTAAAATTTTTGACTTGATAAACAAGCGATGTCTTGCAATACGAGTAGTATGTATACGCTTTGTCTGCCAAACGTCATGTGATCACAACTGAGCTGCTGGTTCTCTCTCTCTCTCTCTCTCTCTATTGTGGGTAATTGTCTCCCATTCTCCATCTGAGTCGACGTGCCTCACTCATATAGTCAACATCCGTACGAGCGTATACTGTTTACTATAGCATGGTGACCACGTGTGTGTTGTAATGTGCGAGTCCCTGTCTTGCACCCCAAAACACAAAGCTGAGTCTCAGTACTTTAGCGACTTCAGCTTTATTCAGCTTGAAACAAGAACAGCACGGTTATTTTATCAGGATCTGCCACTAACTATACACAGACACAGCAGTCAGGCAGGGTCGGGGCCAAGTAATACTGTGCCCTGTGCATTTATAATGTTCCTGTATTACCCATCAACGGCAGGCGCTTATAGCATGTCTGCAATCTTTTCGGATTCGCTTTTACGGCAAACTGCTACAGCGCTTGGAGCCTGTGGTTGCTTTGGGACGCTCTTCCGCCTGTTGTCCCATTGGGTGAATCCTAAAAGAGTTTAGAAACTCACATCAGCCATGATTCTTTTCAGAGGTAAAGTGCAGGTTAATTTGTTTTATGTAGTTTTACTTTATATTTTGTATTTATCATTTTTATATGAATAGTTTTGGGTTATGGAACGAAACATCTGAGTTTCCATTATTTATGGGGAAATTCACTTTGATATACGAGTGCTTTGGATTGCGAGCATGTTTCCGCAATGAATTATGCTCGCAAACCGAGGTTCCACTCTACAAGGCAAAACATGTGGATCAGAATGGAACAGGTGTAAATCCTGATTCCTATATTGTATGCCATCGTTTTCATTAAAGTATTACTCATTTTATAAAGAAGTATTCTAATTTGTATAACAACACTTGAATGCAATAATAATTTAAACACTTAAAAATTTAACAAATTTTCTTTAAAGTAGAGTAGTGATGACAGTAAGTATCAACAGCTATAAGTGACAGTATAACACATTCTAGAAAGCAAAATGCAAGTATCCAAAGGTGCACACAAGAATGTAATTCAATGATGAAAGTTAATGTATTATCCAATAAATCAATTACATGGTAAATAAGAAGCAAATCAGTTGTTCGAAGAATCATAATAAAGTAACAAAGTAGTCAAAGATTAGACTGTTGTTATTAATAACAAGGTGATTTATAATCTCATTTAAATAAAGTGTTAATGTATACTAAAGAAGCATTCTGTGTAGTTTTGCAAGCTAATCACAAAACATTGCATGTGCCTGTTTTGGTCTTTGGCTTTTCAAAACATTTTTAAAAAGAGCTAGACACAAGGACCTTGTTCTCTTCAACAGATCAAAAGCATGGAGTAACCTGACCTGTTGCAGGTAGTCTTAATTATTCTGATATAGTATGAGTTGAATGTAAGACAAAAAGTACCAAAAAAAACAGCTTTACATGAGGTTTAAAATTGTTTTCCAATAATGGAAGTTACCACATGTTGCTTTTCAGATTTGACATTCGAAAACTGTTGAGGCCGTAAATCTTAATGACTTTTCTGACCTCATTTTTCAGATATCTTCCTTAGAGAGCTCAATAAACAATACTGAGTTAAATCAAGAAGCCAAGTTGGTTTATGAGGAAGGTAAAGACTTTTTTTTTTTTTTTTGGGTAGTACTCTTAAGCAATATTCAATTGATGATGCCCTTGAGTGAATATTGATCTATTTTGGGCAATTGTAATGTATACTGTTCAATTTCAGAGTCTTCAGATGAAGAGGGAGAAGGATCAGGGGATGAAATGCTTGGTGAAGATGATGATTCTAATGTAAGTTACTGTATAGGGTAACGTGGTAGTAGCAAGAATGTTAATTGTTTTGCAGTTCTGTGTCAGTTTGTTCCATAGAAGTTACAAAAGAAACTGATTTTTTTTTTGTCCTCAATGGAGTGCAGTTAACTTAGCTGTGACCTAAATTAATGTACTAAATAACTAAAATTGCTTTAATTTTCTTTGATGTTGGTCACAGAGTATCTAGGTCTGAATTTAGTGTATTAAACATTGTAGAAAAACACCATGAATTCTAAGATGTTATTGTTTGTTGATAATTTGAACTACGTTTTTATAATTTGTTTTTTCATATATTACTACTGTTTAATTAGTCTTTTATACCAAGTCTGAAGTTTGTTCCCTAAAGGAAAATAATTGTGATCCATTGATAAAATATGCTAAAAGATAAGATAGATATTTTATTCTTTCCACAGATAGGTAGGTAGGTAGGTTAGAACCATTTTTATCCCAAGGGTGGAAGTTTGGCTTTTTACAGAAGCTCAATAAATAAGTAAATAAACAAGTACATGAATACATTAACAAATGGATACACACAAGAGTTGCGTTTATAAAAAAAAATCTTGGCTAAAGATATAAAGAACAGTCACAGTGAGGCATAATCAAGACACATTGCAGTAGGTATACATAAGGCAAAGTTAAGTTTCTTCACCCACTTCTTGCGAATAATTGTTGGCTTAAAGTACTCTGTGATGCTGTGTCAGAGAGAATGTGCAGCATTGTTCATGGCTGTTTTGTTTTCATATGCTAATGGCAATGTGTTTGCATCACTATTAACTATTAGTTAACAGTCATATAGCACAAAATATTACCGTCTTCCTTGTAATGTTCTTTAATGGGGGGGTGTTACTCTTGTATCACATGGTTCATTCTAATGTGCAGTATGGTAAGATTCTTTTAATACTTAAAACACATTGCTTAACATGCTGAAGATGTACTATGTTGTATCCATTGACTAAGAATGAGATACTGTACATTGAGAGCCCGTTTAAAAGTTGATGTGTTTCTTAGTCACTGCACTACTTCCAGCCAATAGATTTTTTTCCCAAATAACTATAGTTTATAAAATTGTAAGTAGCTTTATTTTTTATGCAACAATCATATAATTTACTGCTTATTTGAAAGCATTGGTGCCCAAGCCAACCAATTCTGATAATTAGTTGAAGGACTGTTGATGCTCCACCAGCAACCCTATAGAGAATATTTGTTTCTGCCCCGTTATTTGCAACTATGCCCGTTTTGCTACTACCCGCAGTTTATAAAGACTGATTATGGTGAAATTGCTCAGTAAATATTTGAAGAACAACAGCAAAGCAGAGCCTATTTCACTAAGAAACATGGCAAATACAATAATGTGCTGTGGAGAAAATGATCAAGCCTAATGCTCAGAGCCTGCATGAGTCAGACAGCTATAGTCAAGTCAATTAAATTTTATTTATAGAGCACATTTAAAAACAGAATTCAACCAAAGTACTGTAAGACAATAAAAGACTCTTATAACGTAGCTCTTTGTATAGAGTAGAACAACAAATAAAACAAATGGGTTCAGCACAGGCCTTGTGTGCTTACTAAAAAAATTACTATTATTCATTTGTGAGATTATGATACAATTGTGTACAAATTCTCGTAAAGTAAATTTGTTTTCCCAAATGAGTTAAGGAAGGTGGATTAGAATTTTTCCAGTTTAGCAAAGTAAATGATTATTCAAACAGTTGTAGTATCCTGATAGATCTTTCATTACACAATGTTGTACCACCTTGCATTGCTCCAGATTTTACTGTTAAAGCATTAAGAGTAATTTTAGATCAAAGACTATCTGAAGATA
>JANRMT010027041.1:123048451-123062227 GCA_026402145.1 Polypterus bichir lapradei | reverse complement strand
CGCATTCCATAAACCGTGAGCTAAGAATGCTGATACTTGATTGCATTACTCACATGTTTCATTTTGTCCTGAATCCATTTTAGACAAATGTTAACACTAAACAGTCCGTATTAGTTGAAAAGATGGTGATCAAAAAAGAATACTTTGCAGACTGATTTAGCACTTCAAGCAAAATTTGATGTAGCCATCTAAAATTCAACCACATTGTTCATGCACTTCCTATAGTAAACTATGAGCCTAAGTCTAGTCCCAAAAATGTTAGGTTACAAATTGCAATTATGTGTTTATACTATTTTAATGCTCGTTTTCCAGTGGGCTACTGAAAATAAATTCAGATAAAAGAAACCATTGCATTTTATATATCGGAAGAAAATGCTTTGATTAAAATTGTGTTCAGCTAACATTTTTAAAAAATGTATACCCAGGGCAAAAGAGATGCCATCACCTCTTGCATTTTTTGGGAAATTGTATTGCCTTTATTCCAGATTGAAATTGATTTGACACAAGTTTTGCTTTATGCAACATATCTGACTTATGGTTAAATTGAACTGTGAAAACAAACATGAGCATAATGTTTCATTATATTTGAGGAAATTACACTGCAAAACAGATGCTTGTAATGCTGCTTTCTTTAAATTAGTGGTCTTAACTTAGAATACTTTCCTCAAGAACTGGGACACATCTGCTCAAAGACTGAGTCTTGACCAGGCACCAGCAGCATGTAACAGTCTGCTACCATCTAAATACTTTTTGAGCTTGCTGTATATTAATGCATTAGTATGTTTACATACCTTTATAATAGAACTATCAGGGTGTTTGTATTCACTTCTTAATCTAGTATTACTGCTATTTAAGATTTTTATCATGTAGCTTCTTTTTTATTCAGTTTTTGTTTTCTTAATACAGTAAAGCCCTAATTTAATATTCCAATGTTTAACATTTTATATTTTTTAGTAATTTGTGGAGGTAGTGATTTTTTATTTTTTTTTATTTTTTTTTTTGAAGTTGCATTTGTTTTTTTAAATGTTTTAATAAGTATGTTATAATTTTCTTATTAAAATAAAATTCTTAAACAGTTTTAAAATTTTCAAGTAATCCACTATTTAACAATTTCATATTAACAAAGGTTCCCTGCAAAATGAAGGTTTTGCTGTACTGTATGTATAGAGAATATGTATGCAATTGGAAAGACAAAGTACATATTTCACTTTAGAGCTGTTAGTTGCAATTTAATAAATAGTTATAAAATCCAAGACAATAATAGTTATCACTTTTGTAATAATCATGCACCCCTGCACTTTTATGTAATTAGAAATCTGTTACTTTCACCTTTGTGTCTAACTGTATAGATGATTTTATTAAGAAAATACATTTTTAGGCAGTCATTCATGTTCTTTGTTCAGAATACTGGAAGGAGTTTTTATTTTTACAGAACTGGGAGGAAGAAGACGATGAGCATTTGGAAGATGCGGGTTCAGAGGACTCTGAAGAGATGAATGTTGAATCAAAAGTTAATGGAGATTCTGAACCAGAGAATGAAAGTGAAGAGGAATAAATAGAACATCAGTTACTGACCTTACCTGTGTTTGTTTGTTTTGATAATTAATTTTATGAATTTTATACAACTGAAAAGAACATACCCTTTGGCCATAGATGCCTGGCACTTCTCCCTAGGACAGCCTGTGAGGGAGTAGTGTAATTTTCAACAATATGCTGATTATCAGAAGACTGTGTTCCATTCTTCATTTTATCAAGAAAAAAGTTCTTGGTGGGTCGCAGTGTCACCTGTATATCCTTTTTTTTTTTTTTTGTTCCATTTTTTTTTCCTAAGGCTGCAGTGACACATCAGGAAGGACATCTCCCTAATCCAAACTTGACCATAATTAATCTTTTCTATATGCCTATGTAAATCTCTTGTTTGTACAGTGCAGTACTTTGTATTAACAACCCTTTTCATCACCACTGTTGGTGACAGGGTTCTACTGCAAAATTAAAAGGAAAAAATATGTTGAGAGGACCCTTACATGATGTCTATTGTGTTTTATTTTAAGCACTGTATTATGCGTCTATTTCTTTTGAAATTCAGGTAGGTATGATAAATATTTCAATACTAATGCTGCACTATTTATAAAGCAAACAAAGTGACCATTAGTGATTTGCATATTTAGGGATAGTAAAGTGCAATTTGGTATGGCTTGAAATGCTAGGGACTGATTAGATCCAAATATAGGGGTGGAAAGTTTAGAGGCAAGCTGAGCAAGGTGTTTACTCGCATTAATTAGAAACTCTGAAGGGTGATGGTCAGAGGCAGTCATACATTGTTTTAGAGGTAATACTAACACCAGACCTTTATTTTACGTTGAATATGTCATCAGTGAAATAATATCCTAAGGCCGGAGTTATACTTCACGCGACACATGCTGCAGTAGACGCTCCTGCTACGCAAGTGTTGTAGTGTTCATACTTGCGCGCGTACCTTACGTAAATCTGGAGGAATCCACCAGGTGGCAGTGCGAGGTATTATCACGGTGAGAACATGTTCAGCTTCTCTGTGTTGTGAATTGCTTAGAACACCTATTAAATTCTGATGACACCTTACCACAATATCTCTGAAAAGGATGTTTATTGAGTAAATCCATCAATCCAGGGATGTGTCCATTCCAGGAAGCATTGGGCACGAGTGAGAAACAGTCCCTTGACGAGGCCTCAGCTCATCGCAAGGTGAATACAAGCACACACGTACGCTAGCGTCATTTTAGCAGCACCAAATCTGCATATCTTTGGAAGGAAACCGGAGCACAGTGTGGAATACAAGCAGGAAATACCAGCAACATAACTCCCTGCGAGAGAGCAGTGCTATCGCTCCACCACCGTGACACCCCCATGTGTGTAATTATTCCCCCATGTGTGTAATTAACAGTATTCATTATTTAAACAAAATTATATGTAAAATGTAACATACACACTTTAATGCATTTCATCGTGCAAGTGATATGAAGTATAAATCTAAAGATTCTAAATGTGCAGAGAGTTGGAATATCATAAATTTAATTTGTTCTGTGTGGCGATCTATTGCTGCTTTCGGCTGCTGTCATGTCCAAGAAGCTCGTAGCGATTAAAAACTGGGATGACGTTTACGATGGTCTGCTTTAATGATAAAGTAAACTACGAGGTTAAAGAGGACATTTCGAGATTAAAGCCGAAATTTCCACTTTAATCGCAAAATACACGTTTTCACCGTGTCCTTTATTTTTTTCTCAGTGGCTCAAATATAACGCTATACATTATGTTGCTGCTGTTAAGTTGCAAAAATTAAAAAAAAAAAAAAAAGACGGCACAAAAGATATGTGAGACTTTTAAAAAGTATCGTGTCATTACGTTCGGGAACTATCTACATGTGACAGAAAGCCTCTATGCAGATCCTACGGGATGAATGCTTCGATGTGGTGAAACAAAATGCCGACATACAGATGCATTCGTGGTGCTTTTATATTCAAGCGTCGCATATTCCCGATCGTAATGACACGATACATTTTAAAAGTCTCGCATACCATCTTTTGTGCCGTCAATTTTATTTATTTATTTATTTTTTTGCAACTTCACATCGGCAACATAATGTATAGCGCTGTATTTAAGCCACTGAGAAAAAAATAAGACACGGTGAAAACGTGTATTTTGTGATTAAAGTGGAAATTTCGACTTTAATCTCGAAATGTCCACTTTAACCTTGTAGTTTATTATTAAAGCAGACCATCGTAAACGTCATCCCAGTTTTTAATTGCTACGAGCTTCTTGGACCTGATAGCAGGTAAAGTGAAAAAATAAAAAATAGACGGCACAAAAGATGGTATGTGAGACTTTTAAAATGTATAGTGTCATTACGATCGGGAATATGCGACGCTTGAATATAAAAGCACCACGAATGCATCTGTATGTCGGCATTTTGCTTCACCACTTTGAACCATTCATCAAACAGCAAAGCGTGCACATTGATCCCCGAAAGATCTCCATAGAGGCTTGCTGTCACATGTAGATAGTAAACAGAGACTCTGAAGTCACGTTCTGACTTTTAGCACACTGCGCCCCCTGACTTTTTGCTGGTACTGCAACTCGCGCACGCGTCGCGTTAATTTCTGAGGACCTGCTCAGAGGACGCGTGAAATGAACGCTGGGAACGCGTGGCAGCCATGAGCGTGAAGTATAAATCGGCCCTTAGACGCTATAAAAATAGTGCAGTTTACATGTAAGTTGGATCATAGTCTTTTTAAAGGCTCTTTCTGTCATTGATCAGTTGTCTTGGTTACTAAAAGACATTTGCCAAGTCAAAGATAATAAACATATCCTGTTTAGCCATGTTCCTTAAATACTTGTAGTTTTTATTATTTGACTTCACTTGGATTGGTGCAAGATTACTGTATGCTAGGGATGCAGTGAAACCGATACTGTTATCAGATTTTGGTCCGATACAGTGCTCAAGTACTTGTACTCATAAAAATGCCGATGCCTATAACCATTACTATTAACGTGTGTGTGATTATGTAAACTAAAAAAAAAAAAAAAGTCTGTGATGTAGAAGTTATTTTAAAATGAATGATGAAAACCAAAGCCTAGTGAACTGTAAAAGTAAACATAAGAATGAGCATAGCAAAATTGTCTCTGGCAGCGCACAGCATCAGGCAACATTGTGGCAGACTCTAACAAGGAGAGAACAAATGTCAGAATAATAACCCGCTGGTAGTGAAAATAACTAAATTAAAAAAAATTTGCCCAATATATTCTTGACATCAACCACTGGCAGTTGATAATGTGGGATTTCAGCTCCTCCTGAGTGGGTTGGAACCAAAGTTTACAGCATTCCAAGTTGTTCCCACATCACAGATATGGTTAGGATGTACAAGTTTGTTTTTAAAAAAACAAAACAAAAACAAAGCAGGACTGTTTGTCTAATATCTTTATCATCAACTTAATTGCATAGTGGATAGATGAGAATTTTGCTCTCTAACAGGTTATGCTGCATGCAAAGCAGTTTCGAGGCTCCCATAAGGCCATGCAATAGCAGATGCATTTCACTTGGGCCATTCTGGAAAGCTACGTGCACGTTGTGGTCCACGACAATGCCAAAAATAGAAGTCATTGATAATGCTGAAGTCCGAGGTGTTGCTCATTCATACATTTCAGCTAGCAGTAGCGGAGGGTGTTTATATGCCTAGCAAAGTGTTGGCAGATGCTGTGAAAGATGGGCGTAAAATATTTAGACATTTTAAGCATTCCGTCTTATTGTACTACGGCTTCGAGGACATTCACTGTAAATGCTCTACTTCATCCCCATTTAGTAGGCTATGTGATGCACTTCATTTAAAAGCAGCACGTGTGGAAGTGCCACTATTTACTTTTTCTAGATCACATACTCTAGTTTCTCCATTAAAAAAAAAAAAAAAAAAAAAGATAAAAGCTAAGGTGACTTCTTAAAATGAGAAAAATAATGAAGTTCACCATTTAAACTACGCTATGTATTTTTCATGTATTTAGTTCACTTGGAAACATTTTGTTGCCTTCAAAGACTTTTGTAATTGAAGAGTTTGTTTCAGACACGACAAATGCCTGGTTTGTCACTTTGTGTTTTAATCAATAAAATGAAATGTTCAAGGGTTACTTAATATAACATGGCGGATCATATTACAAGTAAAATGTGTTTTTTGTTGACATTGAGTACATTTCTTTGCAAAACATGGTACCTGGTGCATCTGCTTTCTGAACTTAATGCAATAGAAATCCGTGCTGTGCTTAATCATTCTTTAATGATGTAAAGCATTATTGGTATAGAGTTCTGTATTCTAACAATTCTGCATTCAAATGGATTATTTTACTGGAGCAATGCTATTTTTGCTTTTGTCTAAGAAAGATAGCAAATTTCTATGTCAATTCATTATTTTTAATGTACCATATTCTTGCTATTAAACATTTGTTCAATGGAATGTCCATCTATCTATCCATCCATCCTTTTGAAACTGCATGTGCTAGCAGTAGATTTTCACAAATTTATATCGGGAACATGACCGTTTTAAATTTGAAAAATATATTAATTACTTCTGTAGCATTTCAGAACAATCTTTTCAGTTATATAAAATACAGATTTTTCAAGTGAATATACATAAAACTGGCATGCATATCATTAGAAAATTGTTTTCCTATTGTTGATATATAGATCAGTTCTTTTCAAGGAGGCCAAAGAGATGGTGTTGCTGGAGCTGCAGGAATTTTGTGGCCTAGAGGCAGCTGAACAGGATTATGCAGCGCTGCCTGACAAAAGTCCCAGGAAGGACCAGCTGAGTAATAGTTTGAAATGTATATTTAATGAGTTTGTAGATGCACATGAAGCAGCACCAGTTTGCTGTGTTCCTGTAGCTGATGCCATATAGCTGGAAACATTCCTGGAAGAGACCACAATCCCTTGTTCAGACAAGCCACTTAAATACTGGTCAGTACAGGTTGCTGAGTTTGTCTCAGATATCAAGGAAATATATTTCAGCCCCATACAGTAGTGTAGTGTGTGTGAGATTATTTAGTGTACCGTCATATTGTTAATGAAACCAGAAACAAGCTTACAACTGAACATGCTCAGATGCTTCTGTTCGTTAAAAGGAATCTTCCACTTTCCCAAAATAGTTGCAGACCTATCCAGTGGCAGGTGTTCCTCAGTGACTTGACCTGTATATCTTTACACCACTGAGTTAACTATCCATCCATCCATTATCCAACCTGCTGTATCCTAACTACAGGGTCACGGGGGGTCTGCTGGAGCCAATCCCAGCCAGCACAGGGCACAAGGCAGGAAACAAACCCCGGGCAGGGCACCAGCCCACCGCAGTTAAGTTTACTATCTTAAAAAAATTGGATGCCTGTAAGAGAAATGTTCTTATGTTTAGCCAAATTCCTGTGAATACTGTGTTGTACTCTTACATCCCTTTTGAAAGACGTTGAGACGATATTCGTTTGGTTTTCATACGTTAATGGTTATGTGATTTTTGATTTTTATTTTTGTGAAATTTGAGCCATTTTTTAAAAAGTGTAACTTAGTCTACATAATCTATATAATTAATGTGCTCTACTTTGAGTTGTTTTTTTCAATTTTGAATTATTTTCTTCAAAATTATGGGTCTTTGATGTTAACAGTGAAGTTGGCAGTTGATGGAGATAAAGAAATACTATCTTCCAGCCTCACTACAATGGTATTGGTATCGGTGAATGCTAAAAAAAAAAACAAGTGTCGGTAGTTGAACTCAGTCTGAAAAAATTGTATGGATGTCTCCCTACTATATACACTGCAAAATTCATTGTTGTTAATGTGGAGACCTTGGGAATATGAGGTGTTCTTAACATTCCTTTTTGATAAATAGCTTTTATATTTTAATTGTTTTAAGTTAATCTACCAATGTTAAGGGAATTTGATAGTTGTGTCACAGCCTCGGCAAGAGGATTTGTAGATGATAGATTGTTGGATTATTTAAAGATGTCCATTGGTTTCTGACCATCATGTTGTCATAAACTAAAACATAATTTTCAAAATTTTCCATAGTGACCTCTCTAGGTGTTCCAGAATTCTCTTTAACACCCCTGCATGTTAATATACAGTCAGAATTTGGTAAAGTAGAGAAAAGGCCATATTTTAATTTTCTTTAATAACATTTTCTACAGTTGGTATCTCACATATGACTATTACATTTCTTTAATATGATAATAAATTTGAGATAATTTGACTTCCATTCCTTTATCAGACTTTTTCAGACTTCTATGTTTTAATGTTTTTATACAGGTGCTGGTCATAAATCAACTTTGTCATGATATTCTAATTTTATTTCAGTAATTCCATTCAAAAAGTGAAACTTGTATATTAGATTCATTCATTACACACAGACTGATGTATTTCAAATGTTTATTTCTTTTAATTTTGATGATTATAACTGACAACTAATGAAAGTCCCAAATTCAGTATCTCGGAAAATTAGAATATTGTGAAAAGGTTCAATATTGAAGTACAGTCCCCTGCGGCGCTCCTGTGTTGCTGACCACAATGTCAGACCTGCATTTCCCGAAACGCACATACTGAGGTCTGTCTGTAATATAGTCCACGATCCATGCCACCAGGTATGAATCTACTCCCATCTCTGTCAGCTTGTCCTTAAGGAGCAGAGGTTGGATGGTGTTGAATTCTTACAGCACCACTGCCTCTGTCAAAGTGGGAGAGGGATCAGTGTAGCATATAGATGATGGCATCTTCCGCTCCCACCTTCTCCTGGTATGCGAACTGTAGAAGGTCGAGGGTGTGGCGGACCTTTGGCCTCAGGTGGTGAAGCAGCAGCTGCTCCATGGTCTTCATCACATGTGATAATCCATCTGGACTCACTGCTTTGCTGGCACGAAGCCTCCTCCACTCTTTGCTCACCTGGGCTGCTGTAATTGTGGGTGGGGATATCTCTCCTATGCTGGTATCAGCAGAAGGATGGGTGGAGGGTGCAGTACTCCAAGAGTGGGTTAGGGTGGTCAAACCTGTTTAAAGAAGTTGTTAATTTGTTTGCTCTCTCCATGTCTCCCGATGGTGGCACCCCGCTTCAAGCTGCAGCCAGTGATGATCTTCATCCCATCCCACACTTCCTTCATGCTGTTATTCTGCAACTTCTGCTCCAGCTTTCTCCTGTACTGCTCCTTCACCGCCCTGAGCTGGACTCAGAGTTCCTTCTGCATGCGCTTGAGCTCATGCTGATCACCACCTTTTAAAGCCCTTTTCTTCTGGTTCAAAAGGCCTTTGATGTCACTTGTAATCCATGGCTTGTTGTAAGCATAGCAGCATACTGTTCTTACTGGAACTATAATGTCCATACAGAAGTTGATGTAGTCAGTAGTGCAGTCAACAGTCTCCTCAATGTTCTCACTATATGACCCCTGCAGGATATCCCAGTCCGTAGTTCCAAAGCAGTCTCTCAGAGCCTGCTCTGCCTCAGGGGACCACTTCCTGAATGAGCGCATGGTTGTAGGTACCTCCCTCACTCTTTGTTTGTAGTGAGGCTGAAGCAGAACCAGGTTATGATCTGCTTTCCCAAGCGCAGGCAGCGGGGTGGCGCTGTATGCGTCTTTAACGTTTGCATACAGTAGGTCAATAGTCCTATTTCCCCGGGTGTTACAATCCACATACTTGGAGAAGGCAGGTAATGTTTTGTCCAGTGTTACATGGTTAAAGTCCCCAGCGATTAGCACAAGTGCCTCAGGGTTCTGTGTTTGTAATTTAGCAACAGCGGAATGGATGATGTCACCCGCTATCTCCATGTCCGCCCGAGGAGGGATGTAAACAATAACAACGACAACATGTCCAAGCTCTGTGGGCAAGTAATAGGGATGCAGACTTACGGCCAACAGTTCGATGTCCCTGCAGAAAGTGGAGATTTTGACGTTTACATGTCTAGAGGTACACCACCTTGTATTTACATAGAGAGCGTGTCCTCCTCCTTTCCTCTTCCCGCAGTTATTTGCGTCTCTGTCCGCTATAACTGTGCAAAACCCGGGTAGCTCCACGTTAGCATCTGGGATGTTAGTTGTTAGCCACTTTTCACAAAAACACAACAAACTGCATTCTCTGTAGGTCCTGACATTGTTCACCAGCGCTACCAGTTCGTCAATCTTATTTGGTAGTGAGTTCACATTTCCTAGGATCACAAATGCCACTTTGTCGCAAGCTGCTTCGCTTTTAGCTTAGCTCCAGCTCTGCTGCCATGATACCGTCTTCTTACCTTGTCAGGTAAATAGGGAACCACACTGGTGCGGGTATTTGTTCTCAGCGCTTGAAGTTGACTACTTTAATAGACGAGTCTCAGTGTGTAAAAATCCATGTCCAAGTAGTAAAAAGTATCCAGGGACTGAGTCCACATAAAAGAAAGTGATAGGAGTGATCAGTAAAATAGAGAAAAAGGTAGAAAAATAAAGTTGTACATGGCGGTGCCTGAGTCAAGGGAATATCTTGTTTTGAGTTGTCAGTGTGTTACTGAATACCTGTAGTTTTTCCGTTATGTTTCTTGTTGTCTGGCAGTTTGCCGCTGCTCTTCAGAAAAGTTATTTGTGTAATTAATTTTTTATTCACTGCCTTGGTGCAAGACTTGTTGCCACCGATGTTGGGGTAATGTTGCTCTGTGGTTTGTCATATGTTGTCTTTGTTCTAAGACATTTTGCCTGAGTGATATAGATGTCTCTGGTTCTTTATGTGAGTATGCTGGCCGGCGAGAGGAGGTGTAAAATGGTAGTGGTGTTAATGCATTTTCGGTCACTAACCAAGTATGCACTGAATAAACAGTCAAATACCACAGTCAATAACTTGTCAAATTGAAGACTTGAAGATAAGCCTAAGATTAAAACTCTGCCAGGAAAACTGATTCCTTGCTATTATTGTGGAAGGATATAGTAGTTGTGGCAACCGTTGTTTATATCAAATACAGATGGACACAAGCAAAATAATACAAGGATTACTGAATAGTATGAGACAGTTTAGGACTATCTGAAAATAAACCTGATCCAATTCTCCAGTGCTCGTTCGTCAACTGTCACACTTTCATCCACTGCAGGATTTGCACGTGTATCACATTTCACTTCAGTTGTTGAATGTTCTTTGCAGACAGTCATTACAAGAAGAACCTCTCATTGTTGTCATACATATGCAAGTACCCGTGTGGTGTACCAAATACACATTATAGAACTTGCAACTGTGCATCCACTTATAAAACCGGCTAGGGGCATACTGGAGGGAAACCATTGTGATACTGTACTTATAGTGAATCAAGCTGGGGATAGATGTTGGATGCTGCTGGTAAGTTAAAGTAACAAGGAAAATAACTGAGATTGGTGTACAAAATACGCCAGTGCGAGTAGTTAAGAGTTAAGGTAAAAATTTACTTGTTGTTCTTAATAAGGTTTGTGGTTAATTTAAAATATGCAGATTGAGAGAGAGAGAGAGCTCTTCCAATGGGTCCTGTGTGCTCTACAAGTGGACAAAGCTTGGTAAACTCCTAAGCAATAAATAGGTAGTGGGCATCAATACTAGATGTTTAGCCCACAACTGTTTCCTGCTCCCTGATCTGAACCATTTGTACTCTGAGGTATTTACATATTGTTGAGCACTGAAACTAAATGACATCAGCTAGTAATCTCAATCTCATTCTTTTGGTCACCACTGAAAACCTCTGACCATACCTTATATAGAATATTTATGGGAGTCACTTATTGGTATATATACCCAGGGCATAATCCTAGAGGGGCATTTAGTTCAACTTAGTCTGCTTTCATGCTTGTGTTTGGAAGTATGGTACAATTTTTTCTGACCATATTTAAGAATGTTTACTCACTACAACTGATGTTAAATGTAATAGAGATTTAAAAAAAAAAAAAACCTTCACATTGTTCCACTCCATTTGAACTAGTGCTATGCTGAGATGTCATCCATTGCATGGGTCCTAATTTGAGATCCTGAGGTGGTTTGTCATATGGTGGGAGCGACAATGGGCTTTATCAGTGCATTAAGTTGAATGAAATTTGTATTTAAATTTACAATGGAAATTCTGAATGGTACATAATTTTTAAAACAAAAAAGTAATTCTACCCTTGGGCAGGAACTAGCCTTGAATGGATGCCAGTCCATTGGCGGGTATACTTGCATCAGGCTAGTTCAGAGTTAGTTCAGTTGTACTCCTGTCTTTCAGGTGGGGTTAGAACCAGAGTACCAGGAGAGAAAAATCGCAGACACAGGGAGAATGTGTGGAGTTTGCACAAACATTTGGGCACTCCATACAGATAGTGTAAAGAACTTAAACTCACTAGGGAGCTTAAACATAACATCTGCATCTTCTAATGCTCAATTATTATTTTTATACTGAATTTAACAGACTGGAAAAAGGGACATGCGCAAATGTTTGAGCACACTGTGAATCAGTACTTTGTAACACTTGCTTTGGCAGCAACGACAGCCTTCAAACATTTTCTATAGCCAGCTAACAGTCCTTCTGTTTTTACTTTAGTAGTTTTTTCCTACTCTTCTGTACACTTCGTTCCGAAATAAACGTAGGTCAGCATGTACTGCATGTTTGATACTGACCTTGTTCTCTTGTAACATTAAATGACTTTTCTGTTTCTTCAGTAACTGGGGAACATTGGCTTCTAGAATTGGTTGAGACTTATTAGAATCCTAGTATTCTTTCTGTGCGCACAGTGTTTCTTGTGCCATTGGCTACCACACAAACACAAAGTATAGGCCACCCATGTCTATGCAGAACACTTGGAAATTTGTTCTCTTCTCTGCTTTTTCAGTTTTTATTTAACAGACCACAGTACTTTGCTCCAAAATGCCCTAACTTGCATAAGTATGATGTTATATACTTAAGATGTTGAAATTTGTGATGAAGACAGGTAAGATTTTCCTTTTGATAACTCCTCTATCTAGGTTATGTTTATACAGACAGTGCTGCATGGTGGGCCAATGTGCTCTAGACCAGGGTTCGCCATCTCCAGTCCTGGTGGACCACTGTGGCTGCAGGTTTTCATTCTCACCCTTTTCTTAATGCGTGACCTGTTTTTGCTGCAAATTAACTAATTTTGAATTCATTTTAGTTTACCTGCTCTTGAAGACTCAGGCCCCTCAATTGTTTGTTTTTCCTTAATTAGCAGCCAAATAATAATGAGATACAAAATGAGACAAAACAACTGGTGTCCATCATACAATATCTGAAAATAAAGTAGGATGAAGGTCTCAGGAATGCTGATCTGCTAAAGTCCCCAAAACATTTTATCAGTGCTCTTAGAAAGAGAAAATCAACAATATCAGAAAAGAAAAGAAAGGGTTTAATTAATGACAGGAACCAACACCTCATTAAGCAACTGGTTAGAGTGAAATTATATATTTTTCCGTTTAACTTTAGCGCATAAATTCCATATCGATACTTCAGATGTCGCAAAAACTACATTGGAAACACTTTTTGTCGGAAAAAAGGGCTTTAACGCAAATAAATGTGTCACATGATACATTTTCATCACGTGCAATCAAAACGAGAATAGCGGAGCGGTTCGCATGGTCTGATGAAGAGACTCGTTATTTCTCGTGATGAGCCAATGCAGTAGCGGATAGGCTGGGTCTCCTGCTACTAAAAGGGGTAACTGATCTCCCTCCACATCAACTGTAGCCTGGGGGTGTCTCTCAGGATGTCTAAATAAAACAAAAACCGCAAAAGTAATTTACTGTGCCAGTCAAAATATTTAATAAACCGTGTGTTTCATTATCTAAACATGTTTTTCTTATTATTAAATGGCAGATGTTTTGGCATATATGAGAAATTCTCTCGTTAATATTAACTTTAGTTTTTTTTTGATTAAACGTCGTTATTTTGTATTAATTCAAATTTCAGTTTTAATTAAAAACCTTAAGGGAAGCAGGTTACAGTACTAATTCAGTTGGTATCGCACTGAGAAGGGATGTTGAAAGGTGGGCTCACCTGTACAGATCCGATGCTGCAAACACAGCTGCATCATGGGCACTTCCAGGAGTGCCAACGCAAATGTCTCGTATCATGCACCTGTCATCAACAAGGGCCTGGAGAACAATAGATGGCCACCCTTTGCGATTAATGTAATCGCGGTAGCCTTCCGTCGGGGGAAGAATAGGCACATGCGTGCCATCCAGCGCACCGTAAATCTGTGGCACAAGATGCACCAAGGAATTGCGGTATGCAATTTCATTGGCCTCCGCTA
>JANRMT010027041.1:122962322-123028451 GCA_026402145.1 Polypterus bichir lapradei | reverse complement strand
GGCCACTGATATCACCAAACAATCAGAAACAGACTTCATGGGGGTGGCCTGGGGGCCTGACATTCTCTAGTGGGCCCTGTGCTCACTGCCCGGCACCGTGGAGCTCAATTGGCATTTGCCATAGAATTGGCAGGTCCACCACTGGCACCCTGTGCTTCTCACAGATGAGAGCAGGTTCACCCTCAGCACATTTGAAAGACGTGAAAGGGTCTGGAGAAGCTGTTGATTATGCTTCCTGTAACATCGTTCAGCATGACCGGTTTGGTGGTGGGTCAGTGATGGTCTGGGGAGGCATATCCATGGAGGGACGCAAAGCCCTCTACAGGCTAGACAACGGCACCTTGACTGCCATTAGGTATTGGGATGAAATCCTTGGACCCATTTTCAGACCCTATGCTGGTACAGTGGGTCCTGGGTTCCTCCTGGTGCACAACAATGCACGGCCTCATGTGGTGAGGGTATGAAGGCAGTTCCTTGAGGATGAAGGAATTGATACCATTGACTATCTTCTATCCTTGCCTGACCTAAATCCAATAGAACACCTCTGGGACATTATGTTTCGGTCCGTCCTATGTCTCCAGGTTGCACCTCAGACTGTCCTGGAGCTCAGTGATGCCCTGGTCCAGATCTGGAAGTATATCACCTAGGACACCATCCGTCGTCTCATTAGGAGCATGCCCCGATGTTGTCAGGCATGCATAGAAGCACGTGGGTACCATACAAACTACTGAGTATGATTTTGAGTTGCTGCAACTAAAATGAAATTTCATCAAAATAGAATAGCCTGCCACATAATTTTTTCACTTAGATTTTCGGGGTGTCTTTGAATTCAGCCCGCTGTAGGTTGATAATTTTCATTTCCATCAAATGATGTGGCATCCTTTTGTTCCTAACACATTGCCCAGTCCATATCAGTATAGATATCCTGCATGATTCTTTTTTCCATTGAGATCGGATGTGTTTTCAAAGTGTTCCCTATATACTGTATACACATACACATACATAAGCATCCTAGAAGGCGATTAGGTGACAATGACTGAATAAGAATAAGCAGACAAAATGGTGAACCATATAGACAAGGAAGAAATATTCTTGAATGTGGCCTGATATGTTGTATAAATAAGAAAGAACTGAGGTTGCAGCAAGCTTACAGCCACTTTACTGGTGGCCAGAAACATTTATTGTAAGAAAAATACAGTCCTCACACGCCCATCTATTAATAATTCCCTAGGAGATGATCCATATGTGTTCAGAATTCATAATTAAGTGTAAGTATTGTGTTTATTGTTTGGGTTAGGCTTCAGAACTGGTCCTGGATGAGTGTGGAATTGCGCTTCAATTGACCTTGTGACTGATTGCTGCTCTCTTCATGATTGCTTCCTGCCTTGGCCCCAATATTGCCAGGGTAACTTCAGATATCTAAAAAAGTGGGACCGGTTTTACTCCCTTGTACTATACTCTTTTATAAATTATGGGATTCTCAACTATTAATATGTCATTGCCACATGAGCGTAAATATCAAAGTAATATTTTATATTTGTAATTAATTTTGACCACTTTGCAAATATTTGCTTTTACATTGGCATTAAAGAGTCAATTTCTGTTAATAAGTGCCAAAAATGCCAAATTAAATTAACTATGATTCAATTTTGTATAACAAAATGTGAAAACTTCCATGAGGGTCAATACTTTTCACAGGCACTGTAGCTATATGCACAAAGTGAAATTCCAAATGAATTCCAGGTAAATTAAAGGAAGGAATTATTAAGAAAAAGATTGGGCACCACAAGGCAAGAACAGGAATTTTATTGAATAGTCACCATGTGTTCAGAAGAGGGCAGTCATGTTTGACTAATATACTGGAATTCTATGAGAAAGCAACAAAACTAACATCATTCTGAACAAAAAAATTTTAAGTGCCTTTTAGACAGCCTTGGTGTCTAAATCCCTTCTAACCCATTAACAGCTGCAGTTAGGTCCATAAATATTTGGACGGAGACAACTTTTTTTCTAATTTTGGTTCTGTACATTACCACAATGAATTTTAAATGAAACAACACAGATGCAGTTGAAGTGCAGACTTTCAGCTTTAATTCAGTGGATTGAACAAAAAGATTGCATAAAAATGTGAGGCAACTAAAGAATTTTTTAACACAATCCCTTCATTTCAGGGGCTCAAAAGTAATTGGACAATTTGCTCAAAGGCTATTTCATGGGCAGGTGTGGGAAAGTCTGTCGTTATGTCATTATCAATTGAGCAAATAAAATGCCTGGAGTTGATTTGAGGTGTGGTGCTTGCATGTGGAAGATTTTGCTGTGAACAGACAACATGCGGTCAAAGGAGCTCTCCATGCAGGTGAAAGAAGCCATCCTTAAGCTGCGAAAACAGAAAAAACCCATCCGAGAAATTGCTACAATATTACAAGTGTCAAAATCTACAGTTTGGTACGTCCTGAGAAAGAAAGCAAGCACTGGTGAACTCAGCAATGCAAAAAGACCTGGACTTCCACGGAAGACAACAGTGGTGGATGATCACAGAATCATTTCCATGGTGAAGAGAAACCCCTTCACAACGGCCAACCAAGTGAACAACACTCTCCAGGTGGTAGGCGTATCAATATCCAAGTCTACCATAAAGAGAAGACTGCATGAAAGTAAATACAGAAGGTGCACTGCAAGGTGCAAGCTACTCATTAGCCTCAAGAATAGAAAGGCTAGATTGGACTTTGCTAAAGAACATCTAAAAAAGCCAGCACAGTTCTGGAAAAACATTATTTGGACAGATGAAACCAAGATCAACCTCTACCAGAATAATGGCAAGAAAAAAGTATGGAGAAGGCGTGGAACAGCTCATTATCCAAAGCATACCACATCATCTGTAAAACACAGTGGAGGCAGTGTGATGGCTTGGGCGTGCATGGCTGCCAGTGGCACTGGAACACTAGTGTTTATTGATGATGTGACACAGGACAGAAGCAGCCGAATGAATTCTGAGGTGTTCAGAGACATACTGTCTGCTCAAATCCAGCTAAATGCAGTTTAATTGATTGGGCGGCTTTTCATGATACAGATGGACAATGACCCAAAACATACAGCCAAAGCAACCCAGGAGTTTATTAAAGTAAAGAAGTGGAAAATTCTTGAATGGCCAAGTCAGTCATCTGATCTTAACCCAATTGAGCATGAATTTCACTTGTTGAAGACTAAACTTCGGACAGAAAGGCCCACAAACAAACAGCAACTGAAAGCCGCTGCAGTAAAGGCCTGGCAGAGCATTAAAAAGGAGGAAACGCAGCATCTGGTGATGTCCGTGAGTTCAAGACTTCAGGCTGTCATTGCTAGCCAAGGATTTTCAACCAAGTATTAGAAATGAACATTTTATTTCCAGTTATTTAATTTGTCCAATTACTTTTGAGCCCCTGAAATAAAGGGATTGTGTTAAACAAAATGCTTTAGTTGCCTCACATTTTTATGCAATCTTTTTGTTCAACCCACTGAATTAAAGCTGAAAGTCTGCACTTCAACTGCATCTGAGTTGTTTCATTTACAATTCATTGTGGTAATGTACAGAACCAAAATTAGAAAAAAGTTGTCTCCATCCAAATATTTATGGACCTAACTGTATGTTTGGTGTTCTTCCAAATGTGCTTAAAGTGGAGAAGGACAAACAAACTGTGATTGCCTTCACTACACTATTGGCTCGCAGACTTATTTTGCTAAACTGGAAGAATCCTAACTCTCCTCTTTTAAGTCAGTGGGTAACTGATATTTTATACAATCTGAAATTGGAAAAAATCAAATTCTCAGTTAAAGGATCTGTGCAGAACTTTTTCAAAACCTGCCAGGATCTAATCAATAATATTTTAGAATAGGTTCTTAAAGCACTGAGGACGTAATTCTCTTCCCAATTTTTTCTCTTCTCCATTTATCTTTATCCGCCTATTAAACTCGTTAATTTATGTATTTTTACAAGCTTTAAGTTTTACTCTGTTGGCCAATGCTCTCTTTCTCAGGGGATGTTAAGAGCGGTGTTCCATAGCAGTGCTGGGGCTGCTGCTATTTTTAATATATATAAATAATTTGAATAGGAATATAAAAACAAGCTGGCTAAATTTGCAGAATGTTAGGTTATATAACACAACATAGAGAGTACAAGGTTTATAACGCACTGGTGAGCCCTCATCTGGAGTACTTTGTGCAGGTTTGATTTCCAGGCTACAAAAAAAACAAAGCAGTGCTCAGAGAACCATAGACACTTGGAATAAGCTACCATGTAGTATGGTAGACAGTAGGAATTTAAGGACTTTCAGAACTAGATTTAATGTTATTTTAGAAGAATTAAATGGATAGGACTAATGAGCTTTGTAGGGCTGCATGGCCTGTTCTCATCTGGATTTTTTTAATGACAAAGCATGTTGTAATTACAGCAAGACACGTGGACTGCTATAATAAAAAGGACCTACGTGACATGCAATAAGTCATTTGTATAGGGTACATTTAATATTATAATGTATTACTTCTCTGCATTACATCTTTCAAGCAAATACATATATGAGCTGAAGTTAACTACAGTGTAAAAATTAGTTTTCACCATATGAGGTATTGATACCAACCAATGTCTATTATTATTATTATATTATTATTTTGTGATTAACTATTTGTTAACCCTTGCAGAACCTTAGAATTCACACCCCTGAATACAGACAAAAAAAAAAAGTTTAATCATTGGTTCTAGTCACTGTTTATCTACAACTGGTTCAGCCTTATTAAAATGTTCCTTTAGGACAAATACTGTATGTTCTGAGATTTATCAGATAAGGAAGACTGAAGTTTTCAGGTGAGGTAGTTCTTAGTAATCATGAAAGTTGATTAGCTCAAACAAGTAAGAATTTCATTGTACAAATCATGGGTTGAGAGAAGAACACTGCACAAAACAGACAAAAATATAATTCAATTACATGATCTTTGTGTTTTATAATACCTGAAACTTATCAAATTATCAATCATTTGAACCATGATAGCCATTCTATTGAATGAGTTATTTTCCTCTAAAATATCAAGACCCAACCGATTTAAGCACCAGACGCTGGATAGACACTTGTAGTGAAAACTTGTGGAAAAGAAGTCCTCCTTTATGTTTGAGTAGGATGATGAACATTCAAAGTGAGACGGATAATTATTTATTCACACTTTCTGTGTACTGACAAATAGAGACTGAGATGACAAATTTGTGAAATATTGGAATAATTAATTGTAAATGCAATTTAAATGCATGAATCACATCTTGGCAGCAACCAGAATATTGAGTATACTTATAGTATTTATTCACATAAAGAGGAGTTTCTTTAATTACAACAGACTGCTGTACACATTTGCATATTGAGTATATGTAAAAAAGTATGCAATGTAAACACAAAAATATGCATATACAGCCTTTGCCATCTCAAGAATCCTAGATTCATATGCCGTCCCAGTGAATGTTTTTATGGAGTTATTGCAAAGTCTTTTGTGAGTTTTTCTCTGGGTACTGTGGAGACAATTAAAAAAAAAAAACAACAATTTATTTAATTATGTTGATCAGACATTTTTATGTGTGTATGGGAGTAACTTGCATTTGGGTTGTTCAAGCAGATCATCAAAGAGGAATCCTTACTCATACGCATACAAGGCTACACAGTAGGGTTGGCTTGAATACTGAATGCAGATAAAAACAAACTGAACCCAATTCTGTAGCTAGGGAGTACAGATTTACTGTCAGCTGCCAGTTTCTTTCAAGGTTGTCTCTCAGTAGCACACAATTTGCAAAGGAATGCAGCTAAGGCTGTGAGCAAGAATAATGAACAGTCACAGTAATTCCAAGGCTAAAATATGCACAGAAACCAGACCTTCATCTCCACAATACATCTGATTTTCTTCCACATCTCTTAAAAACAAAGGCTGTGCAGTTCTGGTGTTGTATTATTAACACCTAATAGAGCTGCACTTTTAGAGCTGCATCAATACAGATAATGTATTTTCAATTTGTTAAATGAGATTTATAATGTTTAATTTAAGATTATTTAGATATAATATAGAATTAAAATTAATAAATTGTGTGATCAAGAGTAAAACTACATTATGGTGTGCATATTGGAAAAATGTGTATTTTTAAACATACAATTAGTAGAAAGTTAGGAGAAGCAAAATGCGGGCACAATACTAATGAATCACACGGTGTCATGCTATCTGAAGGTGATCCTGAGTTAGTCAGTGAGATGCTACAGAAACTGCTTTGAGGAGGAATTGTGAATGGGGATAAGGTGCAAGGGCCAGCAAGAGAGGTAAGGTTTTAGAGGACATTATTGGCCAAAGAAGAGACCACTTTAGAAAAGGGGACTCTTAGACCTGTTCCTCTTTTGAACAGATCAATTAAATAAATTATTGGGAAGAAGAACTGCATTCTGGGATGCAATTATGTAACTGTAATAACTGTGAGAAAAATATACAAATGTAATACAAGTGTTAAAAAACAAGTGTTATTATCTATGTGTTTAGATAATATGTTTAAGTACAGATAAATTAACCAGTGTGTACTTTTTTGTATAAAGATCCAAAACAGGGACTTTTGGGAGCTTTGTTGTGTAACTTCCATATAATAATTAGCTTAAAATAACTTCTGACAGATAGAAACCAAGAGAAATTCTCAGTCATCTGATTTTTGACTGATATCACTTACTAAAATATAGCCAGCAAGCCATGGTATGAAAAAAGTCATCTCTTTTAGCTTGATGCAGATACTGTACAGCTTTTGAGAGAAGCAGAAGACATAGCCTTTGATATTAGAGCTCTGAAATGCAGTGTTAGTACTAGAGATGTGGCTTAAGCAGTTTTGAAGACACAATGAAACTGGCTCTCAGAAGACGAAAGTATGGAACCTCTTACAAAATGAAAATACGCTCTAATGGAGAAGAGGAGAAAGGCTATGCCATGATAATGCACCAATTTAAAGAATGCCTTACTTGGTTTAAGAAGAATGGATTCCCTAATTTACACAGACATCTGTCTATTGGCCGTACAGACATTGATTTGAATTGTTCACGTTATATTTTCTTCTATTCCTGACTTCTAGTATTTGATGCCTGGTTTTTCTGCAAATAAATATAAGTAATGTTTAAAAAAAGGTTTGAGTATCATCTCATTCAAAGTGCCTTGTTCACTGATACCATATGCCCTAAGTAAGTGCAAAATAGCGAGATGTGTTTATTTTGGTGAGTAATATGCCTTGTAAATGATTGTATGTCTTCAGTTTCAAAGTTTGCTTATTCAAGTCATTAGTTGTTTGTTCAACTCTTCCAAAGGTAGTGTTCTGATTCCTGAAATATATACAGTTGTGCTTGAAAGTTTGTAAACCCTTTAGAATTTTTTATATTTCTGCATAAATATGACCTAAAACATCATCAGATTTTCCCTCAAGTCCTAAAAGTAGATAAAGAGAAACCAGTTAAACAAATGAGACAAAATATTATACCTGGTCATTTATTTATTGAGGAAAATGATCGAATATTACATATCTGTGAGTGGCAAAAGTATGTGAACCTCTAGGATTAGCAGTTAGTTTGAGGGTGAAATTAGAGTCAGGTTGTTTCAATCAATGGGATGACAATCAGGTGTGAGTGGGCACCCTGTGTTATTTAAAGAACAGGGATCTATCAAAGTCTGCTCTTCACAACACGTTTGTGGAAGTGTATCATGGTACGAACAAAGGAGATTTCTCAGGACCTCAGAAAAAGAGTTGTTGATGCTCATCAGGCTGGAAAAGGTTACAAAACCATCTCTAAAGAGTTTGGACTCCACCAATCCACAGTCAGACAGATTGTGTACAAATGGAGGAAATTCAAGGCCATTGTTACCCTCCTCAGGAGTGGTCGACCAACAAAGATCACTCCAAGAGAAAGCCGTGTAATAGTCGGCGAGGTCACAAAGGACCCTAGGGTAACTTCTAAGCAACTGAAGGCCTCTTTCATATTGGCTAATGTTCATGTTCATGAGTCCACTATCAGGAGAACACTGAACAACAATGGTGTGCATGGCAGGGTTGCAAAGAGAAAGCCACTGCTCTCCAAAAAAACATTGCTGCTTGTCTGCAGTTTGCTAAAGATCATGTGGACAAACCAGAAGGCTATTGGAAGAATGTTTTGTGGACGGATGAGACCAAAATAGAACTTTTTGGTTTAAATGAAAAGTGTTATGTTTGGAGAAAGGAAAACACTGCATTCCAGCATAAGAACCTTATCCCATCTGTGAAATATGTTGGTGGTAGTATCATGGTTTGGGCCTGTTTTGCTGCATCTGGGCCAAGATGGCTTGCCTTTATTGATGGAACAATTAAATCTGAATTATATCAGAGAATTCTAAAGGAAAATGTCAGGACATCTGTCCATGAACTGAATCTCAAGAGAAGGTGGGTCATGCAGCAAGACAATGACCCTAAGCACACAAGTCGTTCTATCAAAGAATGGTTAAAGAAGAATAAAGTTAATGTTTTGGAATGGCCAAGTCACAGTCCTGACCTTAATCCAATTGAAATGTAGTGGAAGGACCTGAAGCAAGCAGTTAATGTGAGGAAACCCACCAACATCCCAGAGTTGAAGCTGTTCTGTACGGAGGAGTGGGCTAAAATTCCTCCAAGCTGGTGTGCAGGAATGATTAAAAGTTACCATAAATGTTTAGTTGCAGTTGTTGCTGCAAAGGGGTTGGGGGGGGTACACCAGATACTGAAAGCAAAGGTTCACATACTTTTGCCCATCACAAATATATAATATTTTATATAATAATGTTTTTGTCTCATTACAACTGTTTAGAGTGTCTGTACATCCCAGCAGGAATGCAGCTGTCAAAGCGGCTCTTGACTTTTGCTAAAGTAGTTTGAAGTAGGGAATCCATTACCGGGAGCCCGGGATTCCCGGACATTTTTCATTTCTGCATTCCCGGGAATGAAACTGCTGTAATTCCTGGAAAACCAGGAACGGCCAAGCTCGCATATATAGCATGTAAAAGTGTAAAAATCGATCAAGAAATAACAGAGTTATAGTTGAAAATAATTAAGTGGCACGTTTTTTTGGCCCACAGTGTAGTGTGTTGCTCATTAATTCAGTCAACAACAGACCAGCAGCAGTCTCCCGGCTCAGTGGACTGGGAGGAGTCCGCAATCTGCAGCTCATGAATACCGGGATGGGGCAGACTTCATTGACATCTGTCAGAAAACAGCTTTGAAAAGCAACTTGAAATTGCAATGCGTCAGTCTGTTGCATCTGTATTATCTGTGCCAAGAAACTTGCCATCACAGAATGATGACAAGAAACTGGATGCATCAGTAAAAGCTGAAATGGCGGTGTTTCAGAGCAACAGCAAGCGCGGGCGTTGTTTAGAACAAGTGTATCAGTATCTGATCACTGTGCCGCCTACTTCAGTGGAGGCAGAGCGTGCTTTCTCAGCGGCTGGCTTACTCTGCACGAATGTGCACTCTCGCCTTGACGACCGCACGTTGGACATGTTGTGCTTTCTACGCTGTTATTACCGCAACTAACTAGATACATGTACTTATAAGACAGCATGAACTGCTTGTAGATAAGGTTTGTCTTTTATTGGTGTCAACATATTGCAGTAGTTTTATTAAAAAATAAGTGTTGGTCGTTCTAAAACCGTTAACATGTGAGATGCCCATGCACTGTGTCATCCCCGGGTGCCCGGGATTCCGGGAAATGACATGCAGGATTCCAGAATTCCTGGGAATGGAGAAAACCCATCCAGGAATGAATTCCCTAGTTTGAAGTGTAGCCCTTTCAGGGGTAGCATTCCATGAACTGCAGGATACAGGTGTCCATGAGTGAAACAGCTTCTGGTCTCTGCTATGGTGTTGATGCTGAGGTAGCCAGCCTCAGCCATTGTTTAGGTGTTCTTGTATATCGAGTACACTGTGGTAGTGTCTGTGATGAGAATGACTGATGAGTGAATATTAAATATGTAAGAGTTGCAGTATACACAGTACATGCAAATAATTCCTAATAAAATACACATTTTCAGTATTAATTTTCTGTACAAGAAGAACCATAAAGGTTAAAATGCCATTTGTGAACAATTTTTCCATTACAAAACAGACAAAAACAAAAATTGCAGCAAGTATTGGACGTGTATGAATGCTGTGCACCTGCTTCCTTGATGCCTCAATGTTATTAAATGGAAGCATTTTCACAAGTAGTGGAAGTGGTGCATTCTCACATGCAGGCTTCTCTTGGGACTGCTTGGTACTGTATGTAACACAAGGATGGAAAAAGTGTAAATTGTTAAGAAAATGCATAAGTGCAATCTGAATTCACATATTTCTTTACTGCATCCTTAAGAGCATTGTGACATGCCCCTTAACAGTCATCCATCCATTATCCAACCCGCTGAATCCGAACACAGGGTCACGGGGGTCTGCTGGAGCCAATCCCAGCCAACACAGGGCACAAGGCAGGAACTAATCCTGAGCAGGGTGCCAACCCACCACAGGACACACACAAACACCAAGCACACAACCCGGGTCTTCTAACTGCGAGGCAGCAGCACTACCACTGTGCCACCGTGCCGCCCATGTTACAGTCGGGGTTTCTTTATTGTTTCATTTAATTTTTGTCAGTATTGTTCATCTATTATTTATGATTCATTTGTTGTGTGTTTGTGTTTAAAGGAAAAATTCCTTGTTTTTTGTCAGTTAATCCCAAAAAGCAGGGCCACCCTCAGCCAATGTATTTCAGGCTGAAGAATGAATCCCTCAGAACTTCATTATTATATTTCTTTGGATTTACTTGCTTCTATTTTGGATGTGGTTTCTGGTTTTGAATTCTTTGCTTTTTATGAATCATTCTGTCTTTATTGTGTCTTTTTACATTTTTGTTCCCCTTTTTGATTTTGCGAATGAATTATTAATTTATAAAGATTCTTTGTGGGCATTATCCTTTTAAGCCAGAGGTATGATAGTTTCCTCTCCCTTAATGGGGATTTTCTGTCAGTTTGGGACATTGTATTTTTAAATTGTAAAAGTTTTAATCCCATTTAGGCCTGTACAGGTCATGAAACCTGCCTGATGAGTTTGGGCTCAGGCTGCCTGGGATGAAGCCTGCTTTTGGGTTTAGAATATTTTGAGACCTTCACCCCCTTTCCACCATCTTGTGTCAAGTAAATTATAACATTAGCCTCAATATTTCAACAATTTTAAGCCATACTCTTGTATTATGCATTAAATATTCATTATATTGCAACAGAATTACATAGTAAGTAATGTTCTTTGCTATTCCCTCATATCTTCAGAGTCTTGAGGACATGTGCTTGTCCAGTCACTGTCTGTTTTCCCTGTGTTGTGTAGGTTTTGCTCATTGTAAACTTGTTCTATTTTCCTCTCTGATATTGAAGATAAGCATGTTGTGTGATTGGCAGCCCTTCTTCCTTCTTTATGTGTAAGTGTGCTCTGTGGTGTACTTGAACAATACTTTGGTTTCTTTGTGCTGCAAGAACAGGCTCTGGCCTACTCCAACCATAGACTGAAATCAGTGGATTCAAAAGATAAATGAAAATAGAGGATAAATCCAAATGTATAATGTTTCATTCAACTCTAGAGTTGGAAAAAACAGCAGACATTAAACATTTTTAGAATTATTTTTTAAGTATTCCTATGCAGTGGATTATTTGACTAATAACATGACAATAATAAATTTAAGACCCATCCATTGTTTTCTGGAATCTTGTTTGTTACAGAATTACAACGATTCAGACTCCATGGAAGCTTTGGTTGCAGTGCAGTTACCAACTCTGAAGTGGATGCCATTATATTACATTAATCCCTGAGTGTTATTCAGGGAATAAGAAACACCTCATTAGTGGTGTGGAAAAGGCTATTAGGATGGATAAGTTCAATTACATATATATATATATATATATATATATATATATATATATATATATATATATATAGAGAGAGAGAGAGAGAGAGAGAGAGAGAGAGAAAGAGCTACAGTATGTGACCTTCAAAGCCTCTTTTTTAATGACAAGAACAGAAAATGAATAAAGTAGAGTGCTGTAACACAGATGTATTTCTGTTAAAGTTAGGGACATGTGAATTTTAACTAAAAATGAAATTATTTTGCTAAATATCTTTTGTTACATTCAACATAGCCCTTACTATTTATTAGTGGTGTGCATGAAAAGCAGAGCATTCCAATAAATTAATTAAACCTACTTTTTGATAATAAAAGAACTTGGTTTTATGAAACAATGCCTGGTTGTTATGACTACAAAAAGCCAAAGAGGAAACCAATTTGAAATAGCCATTGTAATAGAGAAGCCAATGAAAGAATAAGATAAAGCAGTAGTCATTTGTAAAGAAAGCAGTGTTCTTTTATGCTTCAGGAAACCCTTTCTTCGCTGTAGTCCCATTTGTTTAATTTAACAAAATAGATGTAAACAGCCATGGTGGCTCTAGGACCTTGGAATCTAAACTATTCTAGTCAGTAAAGAGTTGTATTAGATCAGTTAATCAAATGTACACCCACACTTATAAGCATTTAAATGAAAAGCATAAATTCATAATTCATTTATATCAAACAAAATGGTGTACCTAAAAAGTTAACAGTTTTCATGTTAAAACATTTATAGAAGTACTTAACTTTTAGATTTGCAACATCCTTGGCTTTAAAACTGTCTTCACAGCACTGAAGCAGGGGTCTCCAGCTATGGTCCTTGAGTGCTGCTGTGGCTGCAGGTTTCATTCCTTTTTTTAATTAATGACCAGTTTTTGCTGCTAATTAACTTCTTTCCCCTTCATTTTAATTCCCTTATTTTTCAAGATTCAGTCCCCTGAATTGCTTCATTATTTCATTAACTGGCACTCAAACAGACATGAGATGTGAGGTGAGCCAACAGATGACCATCTAAGTTGGGGCCTCAAACTCCACACAATTTCAATACATCCAGTTTCTTAATCAGAAGGCATTTCTTGTTAATTAAACTCATTATTTAATTCAATGGCTGGTTGGTTCTCTACTTCTGTCACTGCTGACATTTTCAGAACTTCTGATATTCTTTATTCTATGAGCATTGTCAAAATGTTGTATGGACCCAAGCAGATCAACATTACTGAGGCCTTCAGGTTTCTTTGCTCACCAACAGACCACAGCCTGCACTACCCACCAGCAACATTGCGTCTCTGCCACTGGCGTTGTGAAGAGGGGGGCTGAACGCACCCCAAGGAGACGCAGTTGCTCCACTGAAACCCCCTCTTAAACGGTGATACAATGGGAAACAGATACAGTTTTTTTTACCTCCTCTTTGCTGGCTTGCTGCTGCTTCTGCTGTGCCGCTTGATGTGCATCTCGCGCGGCTCTTTGAACATTTAAAAGCCTGTACAACAGCTGTCCTTTTCTCTCACTGCCTTGTCTCTCTTCTCCCCCAGACATCCTCACCTCCTGTTGGGGTTCCCGCTCCCGAGGCGCGCCCCTATGAAGAGGCAGATTTTCTGTTCTTTTAATTGAGAAACGGAACTGTCCCCTCCGACTACGCACGGAGCTCGATTCACTCCTGAAAGAGACTTATGTTTGTTTGAAGTGTCTGAATAACGTTTCTGTCTTTAAAGTCTCCTGTGTATTTGTGCAACTCTGTGATCCAAGCATGACAGTATATGTGGATTTCACTTTCACCAAACAACAAATATTTTAATCCTCGCGGATATGCCTCTTCATTGGGAAGAAACACAACTTTTCCCTGATGGCAACACGAATTAGACGATCTATAAGTCTCCGACTTAAAGTTTAAATCCAAACAATATATTCGATCTCTTTTTGCTGTACCGCTATTTCACCAAGTAATAATTTCCATTTGTTTGCGCTAATGCGATCTTTACTATCATTTTTTAGAGACTTTTGAATTTTCGTACTTCCATTATATCTAACCTGCTCTGCATGTGTATCGCGGCAACATTTTTGAATTCTTTACAACGTTCTACTTTGTCATCTACTCTTTGTCTAGCGGTATGTGAATGTGTCACTCTGAGAAAGTCAGGTCTTCCCTGAAAAAGTCTCATCTCCTCCGAAGATTTCTTTATATAATAGAGAGATATTATATGATGGACACAGTTTGCTGGTTATGCGTTGGCTTGTTTTGTATTTCATTTTTGTTTGGCTGCTAATTAAAAAAAGAGAAGTAATTAAGACTGAGTCTTAAATAGCAAGTCAAAATTAAGGCAAACGAGTCAATAATTAAGAAATGGGATTAGAATGAAAATGTTGTGGCTTCAAAGGGAAAGGGACCAGGTTTTAAATCTGTAAAGTTGTGTCACTCTCCGTGGGTGCGATTGCAGGGCGTGGGGAGTTAATTGAAGTAGTTGGAGCTAACTCATCTGCACGTGTGAGTGTGATTGTTCGCGATTGCTTCAATGGCTTCCGGCTGCGTGTAATTAAGGCGCTGCGCCCATGGAGATGCGTGTATATATACGGGTTGGCACCAGAAAAAGGGGGCGATAGATGGATCGAGGGGAAGAAAAAAAGAAAAAGAAAGAAAGAGAAAGAAAGAAAGAAAGAGAGAGAGGGGAAAAAAAAAAGGGGGAGAGGGTGGGTGTGTAGGAGGTTAAAACACATGACTGGCATGTACGATTTGGCCACCTAGAAGGAGTAGACAGCACGAGTTGGGGCCCCGCGAAGGAGCGTTTGGCTGCTGCGCTCAAAGGGCTAGTTCGCCCGACTGAATGTTTGGGTGGAGTGGGGTGAGCAAGGCAGGTGTCCTCCCGATGAATCTGAGGAGCGACTACATTAGTGCGAAGGAAGGTCTGGCCGTGATGCCGGAAAGGAGCTCCTGGCTATTGGGTCTCCACCGGCTACAGGAGCAGTGGGTGAGCCGGGGAGAATGATGCGATGGAGGTGTGCTGAGATCGGGAGAGCGAGAGACTGCATTTTAACTTCGGATTTTAACCTCGGATTTTAAAGGATTGATTTATTGTTTTTATTCACACTTTTATTGGATATTTATGGTATATTTATTGAAACTGTGGAGAACTGCACTTTGGATTTTTTTTTTAATTATTGTGTAATAAAAGCACCTTGGCACTTTTTACACTATCCCCTGGCTTCATTAGAGAGTTGTCTTCATTTGTCAGCTAATCTCGGTGCCATTACCGACGGTGTTGGATTCAAGAGCTTCCAGAAGTCGGATTGGAGCATGGAGCGAACCCGCATCGTCACACAGTAGCATACCAGGACCAGAGCTGGAAATTTCCAGTGCTGGAGGATTGTATTAAATCCTCGTTTGTTCACTCTCAGTATGGAATCTAGACGATGTTGGGATAAATAAACTCCAGCCTAGTTATTTCTCAGATTCATCACTTGGATAACTACATCTGAACAGTAACCAAATTAAACTAATTTAAGTAAAAAAAAAAACAAACTTGATTACTTTGCAACCAGCCTCAATTTCATTTTTTGTGCAATCTTTCTAATGAAAGGGTTACAAAGGTATTGGCATATAATCCCTGCAGTCACTCAATTTTTATGAGACGGCTACAGATAATTATGATCCTTCTCAGTAAGGTTCCAGCTGAGTCTGCAGCTCCCCACTGGTGTTTGTGTACCTGCTTATTCTAGAGAGACCCTAAGTGTAAGGTACAGAAATATATTGAGTCTGCGTGGATGGGGCAAACAGCGGGAGTGAAATCATTATGACATGTCAGAGAGAAGATCACAAAAAGACTGAACGATTCATATCGTATAATTATGAAGCATGGCGATGGTAATTGTCAGAAACAAGAAATGATGGAACAGGAGCTGTTGAGAGGGACACGCTTTGTCTGCATGGATGCAGAGTTTGAATCCTGTGCCTAGATTTTGTCAGTGTGGAATTCACACATCCTCTCAATTTCTGTGTGGCATTCCCTCTGGGTACTTTTTTTTTTTTTTTTTTCTCCCTCACATCCTCAAAGTCACATGTTAATGTAACGGGCAGTTCCAAGTAAGAGTGTGTGTGTGCGTGTGCATGAGTGGGGCCTGCACTGAACTGGCACCCTTTCCAGGATAGTTCTTATCTTAAACCTAGTAGTGTCAGAATAGGCTGAGGTTAACATGACCCTGAATTGCATTAAGTGGGTAAGAGAATATGAGATTAGATGTTCTGCTGAAATTTGAGACATATATGGAACAGAGGTAAACTTCCAAAGGTCACTTGTTCATGTCATTAATAGGGTTATCAGTTTTTAAGACAGCCTTACTTTAGAAGTATATTTTATATTGGATACATTCATCAAGAGTTTAATGGTTAGAGTTGCATTTATTTATGTATTATTTTCTTGTCATACCACCACACTATATTGCAGTTAGTAGGAAAAAATAAACCTTTAGCTATTCTAACTACCAGCATCTGAAAAGAATAACCTAATGCAGGAAGGACGGACACATACAGAGAACTGATGGAGGCCTGTAAAAACTGTATCTGAATGGTGGGCTACAAGGTGAAGAGAATGCTATGGAGTCTAAAATGTGAGAAAGGGTACTAAAGCAAGGGCTAAGGAAAGACTGGTGAAAGTGCCTCTCTAGTCAAAGTGGTACAAAGTACTGTAGAAATTTAAAAGTTAAGCAGTGCTTTTAAAGGGGCTGACATTAGCTACTTTTTAACATAGCTCTACTGAAAATTAACAGGAAAAGTAGGATTTTACAAGGGCATATATTGATTAGTGTCATTAAACCTGACCAATAATTAGTCAAAAGAAATATTCCACGTTTTGACTGCATAAGAATTTGCCTTGCTTAGCATTCGCTGAAAAGTCTTGTGCACTCCCATACCTACAGCACTGCTATCTACAGTGGTGTGAAATACTATTTGCCCCCTTCCTGATTTCTTATTCTTTTGCATGTTTGTCACACAAAATGTTTCTGATCATCAAACACATACAACCATTAGTCAAATATAACACAAGTAAACACAAAATGCAGTTTTTAAATGATGGTTTTTATTATTTAGGGAGAAAAAAAATCCAAACCTACATGGCCCTGTGTGAAAAAGTAATTGCCCCCTTATTAAAAAATAACCTAACTGTGGTGTGTCACACCTGAGTTCAATTTCCGTAGCCACCCCCAGGCCTGATTACTGCCACACCTGTTTCAATCAAGAAATCACTTAAATAGGAGCTGCCTGACACAGAGAAGTAGACCAAAAGCACCTCAAAAGCTAGACATCATGCCAAGATCCAAAGAAATTCAGGAGCAAATGAGAACAGAAGTAATTGAGATCTATCAGTCTGGTAAAGGTTATAAAGCCATTTCTAAAGCTTTGGGACTCCAGCGAACCACAGTGAGAGCCATTATCCACAAATGGCAAAAACATGGAACAGTGGTGAACCTTCCCAGGAGTGGCTGGCCGACCAAAATTACCCCAAGAGCGCAGAGACGACTCATCCGAGAGGTCACAAAAGACCCCAGGACAACGTCTAAAGAACTGCAGGCAAGTCTCAATTAAGGTCAGTGTTCACGACTCCACCATAAGAAAGAGACTGGGCAAAAATGGCCTGCATGGCAGATTTCCAAGACGCAAACCACTGTTAAGCAAAAAGAACATTAGGGCTCGTCTCAATTTTGCTAAGAAACATCTCAATGATTGCCAAGACTTTTGGGAAAATACCTTGTGGACTGATGAGACAAAAGTTGAACTTTTTGAAAGGCAAATGTCCCGTTACATCTGGCATAAAAGGAACACAGCATTTCAGAAAAAGAACATCATACCAACAGTAAAATATGGTGGTGGTAGTATGATGGTCTGGGGTTGTTTTGCTGCTTCAGGACCTGGAAGGCTTGCTGTGATAGATGGAACCATGAATTCTACTGTCTACCAAAAAATCCTGAAGGAGAATGTCCGGCCATCTGTTCGTCAACTCAAGCTGAAGCGATCTTGGGTGCTGCAACAGGACAATGACCCAAAACACACCAGCAAATCCACCTCTGAATGGCTGAAGAAAAACAAAATGAAGACTTTGGAGTGGCCTAGTCAAAGTCCTGACCTGAATCCAATTGAGATGCTATTGCATGACCTTAAAAAGGCGGTTCATGCTAGAAAACCCTCAAATAAAGCTGAATTACAACAATTCTGCAAAGATGAGTGGGCCAAAATTCCTCCAGAGCGCTGTAAAAGACTCATTGCAAGTTATCGCAAACGCTTGATTGCAGTTATTGCTGCTAAGGGTGGCCCAACCAGTTATTAGGTTCAGGGGGTAATTACTTTTTCACACAGGGCCATGTAGGTTTGGATTTTTTTCTCCCTAAATAATAAAAACCATCATTTAAAAACTGCATTTTGTGTTTACTTGTGTTATATTTGACTAATGGTTAAATGTGTTTGATGATCAGAAACATTTTGTGTGACAAACATGCAAAAGAATAAGAAATCAGGAAGGGGGCAAATAGTTTTTCACACCACTGTAACTGGCAATTCCTGTCTTAAACCAGTGAGAACTGCCCAGATCCGCACATGTACAAATTCATTGTCAGATGTGTCAGACTCTGTTGGTGGTGATGTGAAAAAAGAAAAGGAACGATACGCTAATTTGGTTTTATAGTTTTACATGCTTGAATTAAGAAAAGTCTTGGTATCAGCAGGCTGCGTTTAGCGTCGGGTAAATTAGACATTTCTTAAGGTTCTATCATTAACCTTCCCCTTTTTTGTAATTTTCATGCTCCTACTTGGGCATATTTCAAGCTTAATTTATGTCAAATATTTATGATACGTGTACTTATGTAGTGTGTTGCAGGCATTGATTCTGGGCTGCCTTTTATTCTCATTTCAAAGCACAACATAAATTACCACAGCTATGCAGGTGGCACACGCAGGTTTACTTGTCTACAGTACAAGATGACCCTGAGGCTTTTAGCCTTCTGAACAAGTGTCTTACTAGCATTACAGAGTGGATGAATGTTAATTTTATTATACTTAATTAGGAAAAAATTGACATTTTGGCTTTGATAGCAATTAAAAAAAATAGGGAGGTACTGTAAACTTCAGATGATATATTAACTATATTACTAAGATTGCATTCTTTCAGTTAAAAAATGCTGCAATAGCTGGCTGGATCTCTTAGCATCTCAAAGTGGTAAAAAATATATACACAGTTTGTTTTAGACAAATTCAATTTCAGCCCTGTTTTATATTTTTTTATTCTATAATGGTATGTAAAAAATAATACATTACACATATAAGCCCCTCTTTTGTTTATGAAATTCAATACACCCATGTCCCTTATTCTTTGTCACTGCATTATATGCATTGTACTTCTGGGTGAGGACTCATTGGTTGGCAGCTCTCATGCATGCATAGCTCACACCTAGTACTTAAGACAGTTTTGATTTTGTAGCAGCAAGTTGAAGACAGTTGGTGTGGGTCATTGAGTATGTCAAACTACACCAATGGTGGTCATCGGAGTGCACCAAGGATGGAAAACAATGCAACCATCTCCAATGCAATGTGCAGGGGTGGGCTTGCTTGTAAAAAAAAAAAAAACAAAAAAAAAAAAACAGTAGAATGTGTGCAAGGCTGAACAAGGACTAAGATGCCTCTTCACCTTGCACCATACGTCTAATGTATAGGTGATTAGTGAACCCATTCTTGAGAATCAAGACTTAAGTTTAACACCAGAGAAGGCGAGGGTGGGAAGAGAACTCTGAGATATCCTGTGTGACTCCAAGAGTAGCCATGAGCGAGAATCAGCAGAGGGGGACATCTATGGCCAGGCTGAATACAGTGTGTAAGTCCAAAGGTACTGCACAGCTCATGATTCAACAAGGAAATTCCATCAACATTTTTACTATTTATCAGTGTGAAGTGTTAAATAGCAGATCTTTTTAGTTCCATAGGTATTTAAATGTTGCCTTACATTAGGCCAATACTTAAAAGAAGATGGAAATGAAAGCATTGCCCCCCAAAAAATGAAATGGGGAATAGCATTTATTTTTTTTTTATAAAAGTTAGAAGCATAGGTGACCAGGAAGTCCAAGACTCTGTTACATTATTAAATCTTCATCTTTTCCCACTTCTATGTAGGGTTGATTTTGCTACAGATCTTCTTTTACTTTATCCATATAGCTCTGCTTTGGTCTCCCTCACTTTCTCTCCCCCTGTACCTCCATTCTCATCACTCTTTTGCCCACATATTCATTGTTTCTCCTCATTACATGTCAATACCACTTAAGCCTACTTTCCAGTACTTTATTAGATATCTCTCCCACTTTAGTTGTACATGTTGTTGTTGTCTCTTTCTTTTTCTGCCCCTTTTTTGTAACTCCACACATCCATCTCAACATTCTTATTTCTACTATTTTTAACTCCTCCCCTGCACTCTTTTTACTGGCATGTCACAGCTAGTAAGATCCCACTGTCTTAAAAACCTTACCTTCAACCAGTGGTGGCTGGTAATGTGGGGTACTGCTGTGCCACCCCCCAAATATTTTAAAAACGCTACTTAAATTAATTAGTTAATACAAGTAATCATAAAATAAATGTGTTTATGTGAATGTCAATATCAATTAAAAAGTAGTTTTGACTTGTATTTGTTTAATTTCTGTGTGACCACCTATATTTCTTGAGTGAAGGATGCTGTCCAAATGAGAGTGGATGTAAGTCCTTGATCTTTTGGCAAGCAGATGACCTGACGTTGGCCTTTAATTGGTTGTGTTTTTCCAGGAATGCAGCTCTTTGTGCACCGGACACTCTCACATTTATTGGCAGCAAATTAGTATTGTTTTAGGTTTTTTTTAGTCTAATGTGACTGGATAATCATTGACACACTATTTCATGTTCATGTCAATGGTTCACAGTTCGCACCTGGCATTAACGTAACTACAGATATGCGAGTACAACTTTATGGAGATGGCAACTTCAAGCGGAACTTCAGAAATCAAAGAAAATTTGGTTATTTCTTCAATGAAACACCCCTTCATAAATTGTTCACTTGAAGAAAAAAAGAAGATAAAGGAATTTGGACTGGATCGACCTGAATTAAAAATTCAGCAGCATTCAAGTAATTGAGGGCGAGCTTACACTCTGACTTTTTCAGCTCTTGTTATGACAAATAGAGTTGATTAACTGGATGTGGTGTAAGTAATGCCTTTTTTTGCTTTCTCTGCTTGTTGTTTCAAAGGGTCGAAGCGTTGTGGACTTCGACAGGGGTAGGAGACTGAAAACATCTTTATGAAAAATGCGAGTGGCATGAAAGCAGCCACGGTCATCTGGACCAGTGCTTCTCAATCAGTATGCAGTGGTGCACCTTGAGAACTATCCAGTTGTGCCATCAAAATAATAGTGTGTCACACCTAGGTCTGAACCTAAGAGTGACAAGCTGTCTGAGGAGGGCAGGACAACCTGGGGAAGCTGGCATAAAAGCAGATCCGTGATCCCAATATTGAGGACACAGCACTTAAGGCGCTTTTCCACTGCATAGTACGGCACGACACGGTTCAGTTCAGCTCACTTTTGGGGGGTTTTCCACTGGGAACAGTACCTGGTACCTGGTCCTTTTTTTAGTACCACCTCAGCCGAGGTTCCAAGCGCGCCGAACCATTACCAAAACGTGACGTGTAAACTCTGCTGGTCACTGATTGGCCGGAGAAAATCGTCATTACTGCGTCACTGAACTTGCGACACGAGACACAACAGACCCGCTAGATTTTTAGCACAGCCAGCGAAGGTTCGGACGCACCATTTTTGTTTTAACCAAAAATGGCTGTTTCGTGGTCTATTGAGGAAGTACAGACGTTCCTCTCGTTGGTAGCCGAGGAGCGGATCCAGCAAGAGCTGGATGGGGCGACGCGGAATGAAAAAGTTTTTCAGGAGGTCGCTAAGCTCTTGGGTGCGCACAGCTTCCATCAGACTTACAGTGTAGGGACAAGTTAAAAAAAATGTCACGGCAGTAGAGGCGGCACAACTATAACGACACGTGAATAATCCCGCCCACTCTAAAGCGGTACTAAACTGCAGTCGAAACGCAAACCGAGCCGAACTGAGCCGAACCAAGGTGAGCTGTACTGAACCGTGCTGTGCCGTACTATGCAGTGGAAAAGCGCCATTTGAGTACTTCAGATGCGTCTCCTGGATGCTAGAGTCCATCTTCCCTGTGTGTGTGGTCGCCAGCGAGCCTCACAGGGCTGGTGGATAGTGGGCATACAAGTTGGCTTTGAGGCAGAGAGGGGTGGGCAAAGGGACAAAGCAGCTGAGAGATGCTAGCAAAGTAGTCACTAAGTGCTGTGTCTGCGAATGCTGATCTCGAAGCTGCTTTTTTACTGGCTTCTCTGGCAGTCCCACCCCTTCAGACAGTTGAGTACATGTATGTGATGTAATGTGTTTGTGGTTAGTAAGATAGTGGTATGCCTTGGGATGTTTTTAGTTACAAAAAGTGTGCCACCAAAGAAAAAAAGATTGGGGAAACAATGATCTAGACAATAGCATGAGGCAAACTTGCAGGCTTAGTGATATGACTCAATTTAATCAGAAAGTAACTGAGAAATTTTCAGACCTGAAGGAAAGGAGGACAAAACTTTATGTTTAAGGAAATATAGGTTTCCTGATTGCAAAGGCAGAATAAGGTTTGGGTTGGACTTGTCCTGTAGGTGTAGTACAAAACAGGTAGGCGCCGAGTTTTGTTTTAATCTGTGGGGATCTTGGTAACTTACAATGTGAAATTGTGCCAGGAGAGGTAAGCCTAGCAAACTTGCATAGGACTGGGCAGACTGGCAGCAAATGTAAAATAAATTTAAGGTGGTAATGACTCTAATGATAAACTGTGATGGAAGACTTGAGAAAAATCAGAGGATTACTGATTGTATGATATGGATTTATGGAATACAGTGGAAATGGCTAAGGACTGGGCACTCTATTAACACAGGCAGAATAAGATTTGGATTGGACTTATGCTATGGATGGGTTATAGGACAGATGCTTTTGCACATTATTGGTAGATTATGGAGGTGGGTGTATGGACATTATGGTGTGGGTTTTGGCAGAATGGGGAACAGGTAAAAATGACAGAGGATTTGGCAGTTTAGGGACATGGGTAGAGTAAAATTTGGGTGTCAGATGTACCTGTTCCTTTCCATATTTATAAGGCAAGTTATTGGAAGATTTCGCTGCCTTCTCAATTATATAATGCATGTTTTCTTCAGAGCTTTTTGGGCCTCTTCCTGGTTTTCTACGTACTGCGTGATTACGTGGAAGGCGTGATGATGTCACACGAAACTCCACCCCCACGGGTTTCAAGCTCATCTCCATTACAGTAAATGGAGAAAAACAACTGTAAGGAATAAGCCTGCCAAATTTCAGCCTTCTACCTACACGGGAAGTTGGAGAATTAGTGATGAGTCAGTCAGTCAGTCAGTCAGTCAGTCAGTCAGTCAGTGAGTGAGTGAGTGAGTGAGTGAGTCAGTGAGGGCTTTGCCATTTATTAGTATAGATTACATAGAAAATCACCCGAAAAATCCCGGACCATCGAGAAGTGTGCGAACTGATGACATGAAGAATCATCTTTGCGCTGAACTGGCTTTGTCCCTGCATAAATTAAAGTCATCCAGATGATCTGGATCTGCATAATTAGATCTGGACCACCCTGTATAATGCATTTTAGCCTGAATTTTTCTTATGGGTCTGGTACAGGGCAGGCTAAGATGTTCTCTGACACTATGATGAGGACCACAAGAGCATGTGGAATGACCAGATAAATAGATATGAAAGGCACTATATAATAGACAGATGAATGTGAAAGACACTATGTAATATATACGTGCTGGTTCAGTTTGTCCCCCCAAAAACTGTGCCCCTGCCCAAATTTTTTTCACTGCCCACTTCTGCTTTCATCATTCACCTTAATTCGTCAATCACACGATATTCTTGATACCTTCTTCCAGATGTTCCATTCACACTGCACTCTATTGGTTATCTCTGCATCTACTTTTCCATCTTGGAAAATTGGCTACCACTGATCCTAGATAGTTTATTCACTTTTTTCAGTAGCTCTCCCCACAAACCAACTTCTGAATCCTGAACTTCATTAAACCTCATATGTTCTGCCTTAATTTTTATCTTATATCCTCTATCTTCCTTCCACTTCCCTTTATCTGGTTTTACACAACACAATGTCATCAGCAAAAAGCATGCACTGGTGGATTGATCTGTATCCAGTCATAATCAAGAGTAATGGTGTCTTGCTGGGAAAGAGAGAGGTCTGTGTCTAAGCACTTAATCAAAGTAACTAATAAGATGATGGGGGGAAGAAAAAAGTCTTTACAAAACAAATTTAAGACTAGAAGAGCTCATTTCAAATGGTTTATTCTATAACATGAGAGAGTGCAGAATTGCTCCAGATGCGCTGTACAATAGCTGACCCTGAACTTTGAGCTCCAAAGGTCATGCGAAAAGACAATTTCCCCTCAGGGATTAATACAGTGTACCTGTATACATTGAGACTAGATGGATTAACTCAAAAGAGTTTTCAAGGGCAATTCATAAGAATTTTGACTGAAAGATTTGAAAAGCAATTGGGAAAGGGGGCATTCCTGCCTGGCACATTCATTTAAAAATTTGGAAGGGGCTAGAGATATTTGGGTTTTTAAGCACAATTGCCATTGGAGATGATAATAAACTCTTGATCACTGTCCCAAAAACACACAGTGCATGACCTGCCATAAAAATCTCCAGTTCATTCAGTCAAAGGACTTTTCTGCATCCAGAGCCGAAAGTACAAGTGGTTGAGATAGAACAACATCTACCATATGCAGAAGACGCTGGTCATTATCAGCTCCTTGGCATGCTCTAATAAAACCACTCTGATCTGGATGGATCAGCTTGTGAATAACAGATTGTACGTGCCTTACCAGAATCTTAGCCAATAATATGGAAAATGTGTTCATCAGATAAACTGGGTGGAGGTTTACATACTCATTAGAGTATTTTCCATGTTTTTAAAGGGGCATAGTTAAGGCTGAGTTTATTCAGTGGTTCAGCATGTTTTTGACGAGAGCAGCATTTAACATCTGCAGATATACTGATTCTAGGTGACTACAAAAAGCAGATAAAATTCCAGGTGTCGGCCTGGCTGGGTCAGGGTCTTTACTGGCTTTCATTGAATGCCGAGCATCTTTCATACCAGTTTGTTTAGCTTGTGAAGGGGTACATTTTTAAGAAATGCACAAAGTTAATCAGGGGAAATGCTTAAGTAATACTTATAAAAAGATTTGTTAATTTGTAATGGGTCATGAGTTATAGTACCTGAATTATGTTTAATAGCAGAAATGGTTGCAGATACCCAGCAATTATGCATAATATAATATTTGGCATGAGTGGTGAAATCCCTAATGATGTCACCCAGATTTAAGTGGCAACATTGACAAAATTAGAATTAATGGTTAAAAAATTTTCCTAGACAGAAGACAGTTTGTTAGAAAATCAGCACTGCAAAGCAGAGAGGCACGCTTATGGCACGCTTAAGGAGTAAAGACAGGTGCGTGCAAGAGATAGCACGGTAATGGTCTGACAAGGAAGCCATATCCAAGCTTGAGTCAATAAGGGAAGACACCAGTGACTGATAAACTAGACTGTGTGTGAAAACAAGCAGAAAAATAACAGAAAACCTTAAGGAAGGGATTAAGCAAGCAAACTGAATCAGTCACATAAGGTTTGAAGTAAGTGTGCAAAAGCTAAAGGGTAGAATGGGCCACACAATGATCAAATCTTTTGAGGTGGGGGTTCAAGTATGCATTAGCATCCATATCCAAAGCAACTTCAAAACCATTTAACTGTAGGATTCAGTTAGTTATATATGGAAAGAAATGCTTAAATTAGGTTGGACCATATAGAGAGCAAAAGATAATTTTATTCGCCCTTTGTATCAGTACACTCTCCCAACCTTCTCCTTCTCCTGAAATTCTGTTATAGTGTAGCAGAATCTACTAAAGTCATCTGAGCCTGGAAGTCAAATTGTATCCTGTAGATTGCCACACTGGAGGCAGTGGTTGCAGAGGCCTCTACTTTGTACTTTGGAACACCTTTTACACATCACATCCCAGAAACTTGGTCTTGTGTAAGTGAGTGAGAACTGTCTTTTATGCTGAAGGACCCTTTTTCATATAAGAACCCAGACCACAAACATTGCAAGAAACAGTTCTTTAATTTGCCATATTATGTGATTGGATATAGAAGAACATTAGAGGAAACACAGAAATATGAAAATAGAGAGAAACTGAGAAAATGCCAAACCTCCACCCCCAACTTGCCATCCACCCAGGGTTTAGACAAAAGAAAAGTAGCAGGGTATAATTGTTCCACCGCAACACAACCCCTCATAGAACCCTTCCCCTGTACCTGCACCAACCCCAAACTGGCAAGTCTACATATAAAAAAAGCCTAGGAACTGCCAGTAAGAATATAAAGATAACCTATACAGACCTGACACCCTCCCACTCTGAACATGCAAAGGAACGCAAGGTTGGGTAAACTGAAAACATACAATAAATGAGCTTAAAAATACTTATGAAATTACTTTAAAATACTTATGAAATAAATGGTAGAGAAGAATGACCACTGCCTATGGCCTTAATGACCCATTTTTAAAATGCCTTCTATTGAATGTAAGAATGTAAGACAATCCTGCTCCTTCTTATATTTTGGAACATATGTCCCCCTATTATCCGATTGTAGTCTTAACACTGGTTTGCTTATTTTTCAAAAGCCAAGTGCGAATGAACTAATGAGGTAGATTTTTGCTCTTATTGACCAAAACTCTGGAATACTTTACCAGTGGAAATATTCCTGCCTAATACAATGGAGCATTTATAACAACTTCTAACAAAACAGTTTGTTAAATTTGTCTATGATAACTGCAGCATCACATTTTATAAAAAGCTGCACTAATCACTATGCACTTCTTTTTTCTGTTTTCTTTTAGTTAGTTTTCTGTGGTGGTGGATTGTGCCCATGGGTGTCATTGAGGGTGGGAAGTATGATTCCAAGGACTTAGACGTAGTTAGCTGTTTATAATTTATGCTTGTTTGTAACACAGTCACTTAGCGTGTCTATTTACTTTGTTTACAGACTACGGTAAAACATATTAAAGATCTTTCTGAGTCCAAACCTTTGGAGTGATTTACAGTATTACTGCTATACCTCATGAAAGGGGTAGTTTACAGCAGTAAACATTACATAGTTGAGGAGATCATCATGGCAGCTCCTGCAGCCAGACATCTGCTTGCATCTCCTACCTTTAAGGTTCTATCTCACCACGTTTCCTGCACCAGCTTACCATACTGTGTCCAGTCCTCACTTGCAAGAACAGTAATGAATAACTTTTATGAAATGTATTTGTTGCAGAATGCCTTGGACAATGGGCAGTCTTTTCATCTGATAAACCTTTGGAGGCTGTGTAATGTGAATAAAAAAATTATTTTTCTTAAATAAATATTGCCACACGTAATAATATTTAAGACTAGGGGGCTCCGCCCCTGCTCGCTTTGCTCGCCAACCCCTGTGTTTGGTTAATCGAATAAACAATTTTAAAAGCTGTTTTTTTTCTTTCGAATTGTTTCAGTTTCATTATTTGCACTTTTACAAGCTTCATTAAAAACAATATTTGGAATTACCTTTTTTTCAGGAGCGCATTGAATTTTGATTCCATTTCTGGAGATACATTGTAACAACACAACGTATAACTGCCTGTGAGTGAATATTGTTTCTTTTTCTCTAATAAATAATCCGACTTTTTCTAATGTTTGTCCCTGTGATTTGTAAATTGTCATAGCAAAAGCTAATCTTATGGGAAACTATAAAAATTTTAATACGAATGGCATATCAAGATCTCCTTTGGTGTCTAATGTTATTCACGGAATATATACTACATTACCTTTCTTTTCGCCTGTTTAAATGTGCATCGCTTCTCCATGATCATAAATATACACCTGACTGAATTGTGTTTTCTTTGAAATCAAACTTGTTGCTTTAACTGTTGTGGGACCACAGATTCTCATAGCGTATGGTCCATAATTTCTCTTTTTTAGAGCTAATGCAATCTTTAACTTGTTTTGATACTTTCAAATTTTTCTGCTTTTATATCGTGTAACTTGCTCTGTATGTATATCACGCCTACATTTTTTGTGTCTTTTGAATTCCACTGTTTTCATCATCTCTAACCTGCTCTGCATGTGTTTTGCCCCTCGTTTTTTAACCTCTTTATGATGTTTTACTTTGTTTTCTACTCTTTGCCTTTTATTTCTGACCTCGCTTTGTCCTGCTATTTTTTCAATTACACCCTGGTCCTGATGATTAATTTCCTTTTGTTTGTGCTAATGCGTTCTTTACTATCTTTTTTTTTATATTGTGGCGACTGACATAATAAAGTGTCACAAAAATTTTATTTGAACAATCGCCAACTTCGTAACCCCAAACACAACTTTCTAGCACCCTCTCCAACCCCTCCTCCCCTGGGTCTTGCCCCCCCCCGCAACGCATCAATCAGTACCCTGCTATCAGTCTTCCGTGCTGTACTCCACCCCCTCTCAATCAGACCTAACTGCCACTTAAAACAAAAAAAGGCTTCAACCTGGCTGGGACACTATAATACTTTCGAATTTTACTGCTTTCATATTCTTTACCTTTCTCTGCATGTGTATCGCGCCATCGTTTGTTTGACTCTTTTGAATTCCACTGCCTTCATAATCTCTTATCTGCCTTTTTTCTCTCCAACGCTTTTGGGTCTCTTTTCTCTGCGCTGCTCTTTCTTTTTTGATTAGTCGTTGACATTTCATCTAGAACGTATTGTCCTTATACACTTTGTATGTGCTGAGAGCACAGGATCTGTGTGTGCTACATGCTTTTACACGACTGAGTATTTTGCTGGCCATGCTCTTATTTGATATTGGTTGTATGTAGGGCGTGTCTTGCAAGAATCTCATGTTCCACATCCCCGCGAGACATTCCTGGGACAATCTCTTGGCACCAAGTCAAGAGACATTGTCCTTCAGGACAATGAAGGACATGCCCCGTGGCCAGTCTCTTTTGTCTCGCGGGTCTTTTAAGTGTCTTCCGAGAACTTCAGAGAAGGTCACATCTCGTTGTCCTACTTTTCCTTTCCAAGATTTTTTTTTATAATAGAGAGATGTGCAATTTATTTTTGGATAATGTAGAGAAGTTATAGCTTTTAAGTAAACAACTATATTATAGCGCTTATTAGGAAAAATTACTTTTGCTTTGTGACTGTCTGTATTTAAACAAGAGGGACAGATGAGGGTGGGGGAGAAATTGCTGAGGCTGAATGTGTTTCCAATTGGAGTGTCCAATTATGAGATGCAAATAAGCAGGCAAATAAAAAATTCTGTGAAAAATATGTAACTGTGGAGGAAATGTTAAAAAGTTGTTATGTAGTAGAGTGTTTATGTTTAAGCTCAGATAAACTATCCAGTGTGTATATGCTCATAAAAAGATATGAAATACGGGTTTTGGGAGACTTTGTTGTTCATCATGTATTTCATAATTAGCTTAAAATAAGTTCAGGCTGACAGGTAGGAAAATCAAGGACAATTCTCAGTCCTCTGGTTTGACGGATATCATTTACTAAAAATTACCATCGAGCCACATTTAATAAATCACTATTGGCTTGATGCAGAGATTATCTAGCTGTACGGTGTAAATTAAATTTACTTTTATGAGACATATAAAATTTTAATATGACACGTAGCTTTTAAAATGGAGGGAAGACATACAGCTTTTAATATAAGACTGAAGCATTGGTATAGGGAAAGGGTCCATTTGCCACACTGAAACATTTTCCTTTCTGAGGCTGAAAGTACATAATTCAAATGTAATTTAAAATCTGTGCCATAACATAACATTCTTTAAAATAATGCATTGTTTAGGTTAAAGAGAATGGACTCTTTAAATTACATGGACATCTATCTCTCAGTGATACTGAATTGAAGCTTGCTTTTATGGACATTGATTTGAATCATTGAGGTTGTATGTTTTCTTCTACTTTTTGCCAGGTTTTACTCAAAATAAGCATAAATAATGATTATAGTTTGAATATTATCTTATTCTTGTTTATTGATATTATCTGCACCAGTGATGAATATAAGAGCAAGCTGTGCTTGTTCAAATGAAATCTGGTAGGAGAACCTTCAGGTTAAAGCAATTGTGTAGCCCTTTCAAGATTGACGATAAGGAAGCCGGAGAATTAGGTGTTTCTGTGAAGCTGAGGTTAGCCATACTCAGCTCAGGGGCTTTGCTAGGATTTGCAAATATTAGCATCTTAGCCCCTGCTGTGATTTTTCCTGATCATCCTAACCTATATGTCTGAATGTAGAGTGCAAGGTTTCCGGCGTGAAGTTTTGTGGGCGTCTTTCTCGAATATAAATCTAAAGACCTTTTCCTTTGGAGTTTTGTGCATTGATAAGGGTCTAAATCATCAATGAAGGACATAAAGATCAGGGGCTTACTGCTTAAGCCTCTGAAGCCTGCTGTTCTGATGCCACTGCCTTGTGTATCGCTAAGGTAGCCACCCTTGGCCTTTGCCATTTGTGATGAGAATGAGTGACTGTTATAGAGGTAAGTATTGCAGGGTGTACATGTAAATCAAGGATAATAATTTATCGTACGCATGGGTGAGCCGGGGAGAAAGAGAAGGAAGTGGGCTGAGATCGGGAGGAGTTAGTCTGCATTTAAACTTCTGATTTTTAAAACATTTATTTATTGATTTTTATCCCCACTTTTCACAGTGATTTTTATGGAGTTATTTATTTACTGTTTTTAGAACACTGCACAATGGACACTTTTTTGGTTTTACTTTTGTTTTTGACTGTTTTTGAATAAAAGCACTTGGGCACTTTTTCCACCATGCTTTGGCATCTTCTCATCTGAGAATTCTCCAGCTCATCTCAGTCTTAACTATTGATGGTTTTGGTTCAGTAGACTCCCATGTGGGAAGAGGGAGTCTGTAGGAGACCAGCATCGTCACAGCCTTACCAATGTGCCAATACTTTGGAATGGGAAGTGGGAATAAGAACAATGACTCAGTCTCATGGATAGAACTCTCAAAGGGTCGAACCATGATTGTAATTGCGGACCTGTGCTATTTGTGCATGCCCCATGTTTCCTTTTAGAATAGGCCTGATCTTTTGAAATTTATTAGATGATAGATGATTTTACATGTGGCAGACTTGTACCACTGGGTTTCCCTGTGGATAGAAGTCAGACTGGTCAAACTGGATTCCCATTGTCATGGCAGCACATAATGGTGTGCAGCAATTGAGATGTTGTTGCCAGAATCAATGAGTGGAGTCACCTTATACCCATTTATAACCACTCCAATACAAGGAAGAGCCAGGGGATTGGTTATGACACAACACATTTCACCTTACCAACCACAGTTTATCAGCTCCCCAAAGTGAGGTCAAGTTGTAGCACTGTGCTCCTCCACTGGTTCTCCTGATGATTCCATTCTGTATTGGAAAGGCTGAGGAATGCAGACACATCCTGTCTGTGGTTTGCACTGATCAACAGGCTATTCTGAGTGCTCAGCTTGCAGGACTGTCTGATGTCGCTTGAGAGCTGCCATGCGGTTGTATGTATTTCTGTGTTGAAGGCTGTTGCAAAATAATTGGGGAGGGCATTTATTAGGAAATCACAAGTTAGTAGTTCAACCATCTTTTGTGGGCTATTGCTCTCTGGCCTTAACCACTGTTCGAATACTTGGGAGCATGTTGGCCGTTCTGGGTCATAAACTCACTATCTACAGTCTCTTGCATGCTGTCCTGGAGCAGTGCTGTACCTTAGCAGCACCTCTATCTTTAGTTGTTCATAATTTGCAGAGGTTTGCTCGTCAAGGTTGTAATAAGCCCACTGAGCTGTCTCCTTAGTAATAGCACCAGTATGTGTGCCCACTCCATATGCTCCCAGTGATTATGGTCAACAGTATATTCAAATATTATAAAAAAAGGTCTCAATATCGTCATCCTGATGTAATAGGAACAATACCTGGGATGGACCCATCAGTCGTTCCTTCTGGAGGGTGACACTTGCCTGAATAGGTATCTCTGCCTCAGCTGGCTGAGTCCGTTGCTTCCCCACCTGGAGCTTTATTGTCTGGTGTCCTGTTGCCTGGATCTGAAGAAGGGTTGTAATTTTCTGTTAAATAATAAATAAATAAACAAATGAGAAAAGTGTAAACTAGTGAAAATAGCAGAGCTTCCTGTTTTCAGCCCTCTGTCCCTGCAGGGCATGGATCCTGGTGACCAGACACTGGAAGTGATGTCAGTGGGGTCATAGCTGTTAATCATCCTGTTTGCTGAGGTGGAAAGAGAGAAAGGCATTAAAACATGGCGTCATCCCCTTGTGCTGTGGTAAATTACAGTCACTAGAGCCCTTCAGCTGTCCCCCATGCACATATGTTACAATACATAACCTTTATGTTCTCTTAAGCTGACTGGTTGGAATTTCTGATGTTGTTTTAAGATCAGCACATGTTTATTGACTAAATTTTAATAAGCACATTTTCAGGCTCATTCTCTCTTTTCACCTGCCTGTTTCAATCTGCTTCCTTCCACATTCTTTAAATGAATGGGCCTTTAATGGCACTTTACCGGGATGTGTGGTTCTTCTTTGGACCATTGCTTAACATAGAACTATTTTCTTCTGGGGACGGTTGTTTTGCATATGAAGTTGGTTCTTTGTGCTTTCAAATGGTTCCCAAAGAAGAAATCATTTATGGACTACAAGACATGATACTATCAAATCATGAAAACCCGGAGTTAGCATGTGTTATTATAATATGCAGTAAGAGTCTTCTTAAAATCAGGAACCCACTGGCATTTCACAAATCTGTTATAATCTGTTCATGATTATTTATGAAGCTTGTTATGGATCTAAATAAAAGTCCTTTCTGAGACCAAAAATGGTTCCTCTATAATATCATTCTGAAGAACCGCGCAGGCACCTTTATTTTTAAAATTGCAGATGAGCGACTCTTCCTTCATAGATGCACAATGGCCAGAGGCTTATCTTCCAACTTGATTGAACCCTGAACTTCCTAACCGGTCATACAGGACGGATAGTCAAATATTAGCCTAAAGTAATTAGGGATCCACTTGCCGGCATTTTTTTGTTTTCATACAGACTGAAAAAAATCGACGTTCGAAGTCCCTGCCTGGATGAGAACTGTTATTTTTTTCTAATGTAATAACTGCATTATTGAAAGCGAAATTAATAACTGGAAAGGGAACTTCCAGTGCTAAATATTCATGAATGCAAGGTCTAGCTGCGGTGGCCGACCGACTTCATTATCCGATTTTCGAAGAGTTCTATAAGATATGAAAACTGTCATTCACGGCAGATCAACTGGTCGCAGGTTGAAGCGCATGCTTCTGGAAACATGGAATACAATTTTAGATTGCTTCGAGCAACTAAAAAGAGTCCTATCTATCTATCTATTCTATTCTATTCTATTCTAATTTAATCATTGAGCAGGTTTATACGATTCAGAGTAATGGTGAACCGGAGCCTATCCTGGTGGCACTGGGCTCAAAGCACAACCCTGAACGGGGCGCTCACACTCTTCTACAAACCTGCTCTTCCGTGGGGCCAATTTAGTTATCTTTCCAAGATCATAACATTAGTTACCTGAGGTACAGTGACCCGGCGAGCGAAAACATAGCCTGTCTCTATGGCAACCATTGTATTCATTAATCGAATTATTCCAAACAACTACATTTGTATGTAACGGCTTGAAAGAATCATACTAAAACAACTCGAACTTAAATTGATTTAAGTTTACACACCCAAACACGCCTACAGATTCAGCAATGTCATGTGGCACAGTTAATGGATAAAGGTTGCACAAGACAAACTTTTTGTTGTAAGAACTGCGTTTTATTTGTTTTATTTAGAGTCATTAGTCTTAAATTACCGTATCAGTTAGACTCGAGTTTCTTTTTCTTATACAGTTTTGAAACTCACGACTTCCTTTTAATTCAGTTGGATAGGATCGTTGATTTCTAGTGAAAATACAAAATTGGATCAACAAAGGACACTCGTTTAAGATAACTTGTCCCAATATGCTTCCGGATACTTTTAGAAAGGTTTCCTCGGTCGTCAATGTCAATTGAACTTTTCACCATATAAGCACACAATCAATTATATTACTTTCAACAACTTTGGATCAATATGTTTGGGTGTTGGAACAAAAATCCAAATGATTCAAATGATGTGACACCACACGAGCATGTCGCCTATCCCAGAATTCCTTTGGTCGCCCGATGTTGCAAGCATTGGCCCCAGCTCCCCGATTTGCATTAACGGGTTCAGGAAATGGTCTGATTGATACGTTTTGTGAAGGATCCTTAAGCCATGTGCTCCTTAACATTTTGAGTATCAGAATTAGCTGATAAATAAAACCGATAGACTTTGAGACTGAATTTGTCATAGAAAGTTAGAGAAGTTTAAAAGTTCTGAAATCATCCCTAAAAATGACGTCCATGCTGATTTCACCAAATTGGGGTGGCAAGATGGCTGATCATTAATTAAGGATACGTGATCCCTGAATTATACAACTGCCAAACGTTGCTATGGCCATAGGGCACAATACTTTGTCGTTTTCCGTCTACTGTAAATGACCGCTGGGGTGGGTCGGGTTGTACTGAGTGAACAGCCTGCCCTGTCCACTAAATACAATAGTGTTCATGATGGAACAAACGCTTTTTGGACGATGAGAACTACGCTGAAGGCCAAAGAGAAAAGAACACTGGATGTTCTAAAAAAGGGTAATAAGGGGGGTTATAACCTGGTAGCTTTAAGAGGAAACTATTCTATCTCTTCTACGTGTCTGGATAAAAGACAATGACTCCTCTCGAAATACGCTAGTTTTAACCTGCGTAATATGCAGTCACTGAATATTTACAAGATCACGTCACATATTCTAAAACCCGCTTAAAATTTTGGGGGTCTCCGGGGTTCAAAACCTATCATGGCAGGATCGGGCAAAAGGCAGGGACGACCCTTTGACGGAGTGCCACCAAATTAAGCACTTTCGAGCACATGCATGACGACGCTTACGAGATGATGAGAAATTCGGCTCTTCTGGGGGAAAAGATCCAGGCCATGCCGTTTAGTAAGGGTAGCGACTGTCACAACAGATAGCGTGCATGGCCTGCTAGAAGAAAACCTGAAAATGCAGGAAGAATATTATAATTGTATATACGTAGTTGCAATTCTATTTTTAATAGAAACACACCTTGGTGTTACTCAGATCTGGTTGCCACGCACTGCCTTTAGACAAAAGATAAAGAAAATTGGCAAGCCGGTCGGAGAGTGTAAGCTGCAGAGTCTGATGACTTTAAGATGCGCTGTCACAAAGTCATGGTGAGTGAATAAAATCTCGCAGCCAGCTTTTGCTTTAGCTGGAGAAAATGATTGCGAATGGGTTGCCTGGTTTGTTTAATCTAGCACATTGCCACAGCAAACCTCGCCACCCCATTCGTATCGACATTGACGGACGATGGCTTAAAAGCACCACGACTTACTTGGGCCATTCTGAAGGTGACATGTGGGTGGAGTTTAAGTGATTTGACAGGTCAATAGTCCAGTTTGCTTTGTTCAGTTCTTTGTTGAGGTGAAAGAAGCACCTTGCAAGTTGATAAACTGGGACAAGGGAACTCATGAACATGGGCTTTACACCGAGACACGGTGCTCCGGCCCTGCAGCTTCACACGACTGGAGAAACTCACCTGAGACATCTCGACTACGGTACTTAGAATGGTGGGAAAGGTAACAATGGATTTAGTTTCAGGACTTCGACTAGGTCACTCCAAACCCGGTATCTTTGTCTTTTCTGCAGTTCAAAGGTGGACTCGATTGTACTTTAGAGCGTTGTGCTGCTGCATAACCCAATTACGCTTGAGCTTCGGACTTTCTCCTTCTGTACTTTCAGACATAGATTTAAATTAATGTTTCACTTAGTTATGGCAAATTACCCTGAAGAAGGAAAGCATCTATGTTTGACTGCGGGAATTATGTTCTTATAGTGGAAAGCTGTAACGGAACACATGTCTTAAAAAATGTTAGTCTTTTAACTTGTCTGTCCAGAAAACATTATTCCAAAGGTTTGTGGAGTAATAATGTGTTTTGGGTAAATGTTAAACGAGCCTTTATCCTGTGTTTCGTTTAACAGTAGCTTTCGATTTGTAGTTCCCCCATGGACGCCGTGTTTGCCCGGTTTCTTTCTAATGGTGCAGTCATGAACTTAACTAAGCTTAGAGGTGCCTGCAGTCCTTAAATGTTTTTCTGGGTTTTTCTGTGACTTCCCACGTTTGGAAAAACGTTGCTAGGATGCAGCTACTCTTGGGCAGATTTGTTCCAAATTTTCTTCATTTGCAGATGATGGCTGTTATAGGGTAGTTGCTAGAGTCGAGTCCAGTAGTTTTTGTAACACTTCTCCTTCTGATGCATTCCAGAAACTTTCTTTCTCGTGTAGTCTGGAATTTCTTTGATCGATGTGTGGTGTGCTTCTTGTTGAGACCTTTTAGCCAACTACATATTCTGGACATGTTCTACTGAAGTGATGTTTAGATTAAATGGGACTGACAGCGATCAAAGTTGGATGTATCTAGTCCAATTTAAACTGCTGTCATTTAAATTTGGTTCTTTGGTTGATTCAGTGACTAAGGGGGCAATTACCTTTTCACACGAGTGATATACCGAACAGTATCATCTCCAGACGGGGTGTGTGTGTATGGGGGTGTATAAACGTTCATATTATACACAATTATTACTTCATTGTTATCGCTCTTTAATGTAATATTGTTCTTTATCAGTATGCTGCTGCTGGAGTATGTGAATTTCCCCTTGGGGATAATAAAGTATCTATCTATCTATCTATCTATCTATCTATCTATCTATCTATCTATCTATCTATCTAACTAACTATAGGTGTTGGTGAGCTTTATTCCTTCAATAAATCAAATGGTAATTTAAAAATCTGCGTTGTGTTTGTTCAGGTTGTATTATAATTCCTTTGTTTGGAGAGCAGAAACAAGTGATATGAATAAGTAAAAAGACAGGAAATCAGGAAGGGGAAAATGCTTTTTCATGACACGGTAAAAGAGGTCAAGTTCCGAGGAATACCTTCCTTGGCATGTCAGTGTAACGCTGGGAAGGACACCGCAATACAGTAATGTGCGACAACATGGTAAGCACCATATAGTACTCCAAACAGCTTAATCCAATTCAGGATTATATGGCGAGGACTCGGAGCCTAACCCAGCAGCACTGTGCGTAAGGCGGGATCCAGCTCTCTGGCCGGGCCCACCTCAGGTGCACACCTTCCTACACACTGGGTCATTATGTACTCGCCCATTAACACACAATACAAGTCTTAAGGGATATGTAAAAAAAATGTACGTCGCCGCGTGTACAACTTACAAACCAGAGGCTGTCAGGATTGGTCTGCCCCCGACCTTAGCCGAGTAAGATTGAAACCAAACCCTGAAGGGGCACCTGCCCATTGCACAATCCTCGTATCTGGTAGTTGAGTCATGGCAACTGGACTTCTTTCTTCTTAGTTAGAAAGATGTCCAGTCCCCACGACTCAACTAACAGATAATTTTACCTGGATGACTGAGAATCTTCACATACAATCCTCGTATGTACGAGGGATATCCAGAAAAAAAGGTTACAACAGCTGTTAAAAATCGAAAAATGAATATATTTCAACCAAATTTACAGGGTATGTTCCAAAATATGTGTTTATTTTTCAACGTAATCTCCGTTAACTTCGATGCACTTCTTCAGCCTGGGCACCAGCTTTTTTATACCCTCGTCGAATACGCTCCGCTCCACCTCCGAAAGCCACTTCTCCACTGTCTCCTTCACCTCCTCATCGTTGGAAAAACGTTTCCCACCCAAGAATTCTTTCACAATTCTTCCACAAGCTGACGATGGATCTCGGCCGCGGATTCGCAAAGTGGGGAACTTGATGACCGAACGAATCTCGCATCGGCGGTAGGTGGAGCAAACGGCCTCAGCAGAGGTTGACGAACTCGCTTGCTGTGATGACATTTCACAACTGGCTGACGCGGTCCCGGGCTTATTTTGACCGTTAGGATCCCCCTACACGCAGGTATGCCAACCTTCGAAAAACAAAAATTCCCTGCACCCTCCAGGGCACTTGTAACCTTTTTTTCTGGATATCCCTCGTATATGTCATCTATTAACGTTTGATTGATGTATACTGACAACAACGTGATTCACTGAAGTCCAGCACCATCAACAACATGATTCGCTGAAGTCGAATTTGATTGACATTAATCTCCCCCTCCAGATCCGCCCATAACTTCTCCGGGCTGCTGCAAAAACCTTCTCCCGTGTTTTTTTTTTTTTTAAAACACGCATCGTATAGTCTGATTTATATGCTGTTTTGTTTTAAATTGCACTTACTTTATACCATCTGACATCGAAGACAAATTCACTAGATAAATTATGGGGTTCAATTGTGTGATAATGGATGTCAGATGCATTTTTGTGTGTTAAAATGGGGAAGATCCGGAGGATCTGACTCGCGGGGTGCCTGTTTCAGGCGAGAAGCCAGTCGAGACGGGAAGACCGCTTTGACGGGGAGCAATCACCAACACCCCATTCTCGCTTGAACGGGTAGGATCTGATTTGTCAAAGGAGTGACAATTCCAACTTGTATAATGAAACATGCCGTTTAAAGAATGGCGATTTACAGTGCATCCGGAAAGTATTCACAGCGCATCACTTTTTCCACATTTTGTTATGTTACAGCCTTATTCCAAAATGGATTAAATTCGTTTTTTTCCTCAGAATGCTACACACAACACCCCATAATGACAACGTGAAAAAAGTTTACTTTAAATAAGTATTCACAGCCTTTGCCATGAAGCTCAAAATTGAGCTCAGGTGCATCCTGTTTCCCCTGATCATACTTGAGATGTTTCTGCAGCTTAATTAGAGTCCACCTGTGGTAAATTCAGTTGATTGGACATGATTTGGAAAGGCACACACCTGTCTATATAAGGTCACACAGTTGACAGTTCATGTCAGAGCACAAACCAAATATGAAGTCAAAGGAATTGTCTGTAGACCTCCGAGACAGGATTGTCTCGAAGAGCAAATCTGGGGAAGGTTACAGAAAAATTTTTGCTGCTTTGAAGGTCCCAATGAACACAGTGGCCTCCATCATCCGTAAGTGGAAGAAGTTCGAAACCACCAGGACTCTTCCTACAGCTGGCCGGCCATCTAAACTGAGCGATCGGGGGAGAAGGGCCTTAGTCAGGGAGGTGACCAAGAACCCGATGGTCACTCTGTCAGAGCTCCAGAGGTCCTCTGTGGAGAGAGGAACACCTTCCAGAAGGACAACCATCTCTGCAGCAATCCACCAATCAGGCCTGTAAGGTAGAGTGGCCAGACAGAAGCCACTCCTTAGTAAAAGGCACATGGCAGCCCGCCTGGAGTTTGCCAAAAGGCACCTGAAGGTCTGATGAGACAATGATTGAACTCTTTGGTGTGAATGCCAGGCATTACGTTTGGAGGAAACCAGGCACCGCTCATCACCAAGCCAACACCATCCCTACAGTGAAGCATGGTGGTGACAGCATCATGCTGTGGGGATGTTTTTCAGCGGCAGGAACTGGGAGGCTAGTCAGGATAAAGGGAAAGATGACTGCAGCAATGTACAGAGGCATCCTGGATGAAAACCTGCTCCAGAGCGCTCTTGACCTCAGACTGTGGTGACGGTTCATCTTTCAGCAGGACAACGACCCTAAGCACACAGCCAAGATATCAAAGGAGTGGCTTCAGGACAACTCTGTGAATGTTCGTGAGTGGCCCAGCCAGAGCCCAGACTTGAATCTGATTGAACATCTTTGGAGAGATCTTAAAATGGCTGTGCACCGACGCTTCACATCCAACCTGATGGAGCTTGAGAGGTGCTGCAAAGAGGAATGGGCGAAACTGGCCAAGGATAGGTGTGCCAAGCTTGTGGCATCATATTCAAAAAGATTTGAGGCTGTAATTACTGCCAAAGGTGCATCGACAAAGTATTGAGCAAAGGCTGTGAATACTTATGTACATGTGATTTCTCAGTTTTTTTATTTTTAATAAATTTGCAAAAACCTCAAGCAAACTTTTTTTCACGTTGTCATTATGGGGTGTTGTGTGTAGAATTCTGAGGAAAAAAATGAATTTAATCCATTTTGGAATAAGGCTATAACATAACAAAATGTGGAAAAAGTGATGCGCTGTAAATATTTTCCGGATGCACTGTATAAGTTCAATCACGAATTTGCACGATGAAAAGACGTCTCTACTACGTAGCTCCATAATATGTTTGAGTTTAAAGTTTATTTTGGTCATACTCCTCCAGGCACTTTGAACAGCTATGCAGAACATGTTGAGTTCACTGGTTGGGAGTTTAAAATCCACATTATGGCAGAAATGTGCTTTATATAAAATAGATAAGTTTCATCTGGACACACTGAATGCTCAGCTAGAAAAATGCGATTTATTGTCCTGTTTACTAAACTTGGTAGGAGAAAGTGGAGGATCAGGCGCAAGTAGGAGTAACAGCGCGCACAATGCTGCAGTCCAATGCAGGCTATCTTTTCATTTCACGCACATGTACTGAAGGAAGCAAAATTTCAGTTAATTGCATATTTGCATGCTTCTATTGATAATAAACGCCCACACCACCACCTTCACATCACAATCGCTAAACGGTCCAGTAGTGGAAATTGTCTTGTGTGTAGTATTTAGATATTATTATTGTGTCACGTTTGAGAATTAAAATAACAAAACAATACGAAATGTCCATTTTAAGGGACAGTTGTACGTTACTGGGCTGATGTACACGAATTCTGGCGAATTCTTCGGTTAGAAAGAACAGCAGCTACAGCAGAGAGTAGTTTGAACCCCTTTTCAGGCTTGCATCAAGTACTTTAATAGATGCCACACAGTTAAAAGGGTATCAGCAAACTTTTACTCGAAATCAGAAACAAGCATGCAGAATTAAAATAGATGAACAAAAACTGCATGCGCAATAGTCCTATGGGGCGTGTCTTGCCTATCTTGACCAAGAAGCAGGGAATTTTGCACATCCAGCCCTCATATTTTACCATTTTACCCTACCGGATTAAATCGCACGCATTACATCCTCTACCTCGGGGTGCCCGCAGGAATATTTCCAAACCGGACATTTCGTGCGAGAACGTGTTCATCCGGTGCACATTTTCTTTTAACCGTTACTATTTTTGCCCAGTCTGTGACAGGCTAAGCTCCTACAGTTGCGCATGCGCAGAGAGACGCCACCGCAGAGAATAGCATATAAGGACAGTTACCGAAATTAAGCATCAGTGATGACAATGCATCTGCTCGAATGAGGGTCTGACGTGCTCCTGTGTTTTCTTTTCAAAGGAAGCAGTGCTGCGACTGGAGATGGCAGTGCAGATGATCTGAAAGCTCGAGGTTCGGATCTGCTGTTGTGTCTTTGGCATCGGACTGAGACCCGCTTGTCATCTCGCCAGCCCACATTGCATCAGTGGCTCTTGCAATGTCTTGTGGCAGTCGAGACAGCCGCTTGCAGAGAGATGATGACAGCAGGCAACGGAAATTTCTTTCCTACGTCTTTTACCAAGCCGTCAGGGACCACAAACCGGTGTGGATGTTGGAGGATATGCGCACAATGGAGACATTTTATTGGGAAGAGAACATCAGTCAGAGAACATACTCGCCATCTGAGGCTCTGCTGTACGCCGTGGTCCATGACCATCAAGCCTACGCACAGTACTTGCTAAGCCACTATTCGGAAAAAGCACTCGAGATGCCAGGCGAGCGCATCTGCTGCTGCCCTTCGTCTGCCCCGCACCTGGCGATGGCCGTGCGATACGACCGCCGTGACATTATCAGCCTTATCCTGCAGGTGGCGCATCGATTACCCAGTCTTCGCTCCTACATGAACCGCAGAGGCTGTTTTCATCTGGAGGACGGCAAGACGCCCCTCCACGTCGCCTGCGAGCTTTTGCGTTCGGAAGCTGTACTACTGCTGCTGGGCAGCGGCGCCTCTCCGCAAGCCGAGGACCACAAGGGCATGACGCCGCTGGACGTCATCTTGGAGCAGCTCGGGGAGTCCAAGGTCAACGTGTTGCCCAAAAAGCTCTGCCTGGACCACCTACTTATGTTTATGCCCAAAGTGCACTTTAAAATGAAATCCACGTTACTGGCGGACTCCAACAGCTGGAAAAAGGTACTCGGGGAGGACACCTTTAACTACCTCGTCGGGAGGAGCCCGGCTCCTTTGTTTCTGATAGCCATGCATACAGTTCTTCAGCAGCTTCCTCCTTCTCAGTTTCCACAAAGTCTACAGGAGCTGCCAATTCCTACTCAGTTTAAATCATTGCTGACACCCTTTAAAAGGTGCACCAATCTGGACGTGGTCTAGGCTCGCGATGTCCTTCCGGACTTCTTTGGAACAGGTGCAGCCGAATGAATCGTCATTGTTTATTTTTTAAATAATGCTAGCTGAAGCATGGTGTCCGATTGACCTATTTATTCATTTTTTTGACGCGCACACACACGGTCCCCAGTAAAGCGGGTTATAATCCAATGACTGCCCGCCTGCTTTCATTATCGGGTGTGCGATGCATTTTGTCTGCGTATAACGGAACACTCACACGCTAATGCATAATAGATGTGCATTGAACTGCTAAAGGCTTTTAACAGGAGATGTCATAAATCATGCCACGAATTGTGAGACTCTTGTTAAAGAAATGTTTTCTCATAAACAGAAAATCAGATATGCTCGATGGTGATTGTATACAATCTGACCTTTGCACGATCGCCTAATATTCTTTGGAGACATAGATAAATCTGTATTATCTGCTCTAAACAATAATTTAGAGCTGCATGCCAAGTAAAATAATTTGAATTTAGCTGTACGATGTATAAATAAAACATTGCAATTCACATAACAAATATCGAATCATTAAATATGCTCCTAGGCATAAATATGTACATTCTAATTTAAGTATTCTCAGTTATTTAGAAACCTGAGTTGGATTAAGGACAACATAAATTGTGCATTTTTTAAAATATTTGCCCTTAAATTAATCAAATTGCACTGATCATTTAAGTATTATTTTAAGTTGATGCTGCAGGCCAGTAATTTTAAACTGGATATTTTATCTGTTGTTAAAGTTCTGTTCACAAGGCATACTGTAGTGCAATATGAAACCATGAAATGGACAGCTTGTATTTTTATGTTAGCTTTAAATGACCATATAAAAATATTAGGGCATACACTATAGAGAACATGTGTGCTTCACTTTTCAAGGGTATACTGTGGCAACATATCTCCATTGCTACAGGATACTTGACTGCCACTTGTCTAAGGTCCAAATGATTTTTTTCACCCTACTGCAATCAGCTTACATTCTGTTTTAATGACATTTATACCTTTCATGACAGAGGCTCTCTTGTTATGTCTACATATTTCATTAGGATTAATCATGAAGTTATCCTGATTTGTACTGACAATAGCTGATTGTGTACAATGTCAAATGCGGCTAGACAGCCAACACCATCCTGTGGTGCACTGGCGGAGACTGAGGATGATGTCTACCCTGTACTTGACCTGGCTGTGATGTTAGTGAGAGATGAGGGGACCCAGCAGAAAAGGATAGAAGTCAGCATTAAAGCAGAGAAGAGAATTTTACTCTAAGGTTGTACAAGTTTAAGATCATTAGGGATTTTAATTTCCGTCATGTGTTCATAAAATCTGAACTTCATTTCTTGCCAGACTTCATGACTGCTTTAATTATGTCCCCTGCTTGAAAGTGAGTGGGAAACAATACTTTGGACTTGGGGATTCTGTGGGATGGTTTTCAAATCTCTGGTGCAAATTATACATCTAGTGACATTTGAAAGATATGCTGCCATACCAGGACCTAATAAAGCATCTTAATTGTCTTCAACAAGGCTTCTGAATTGTCTTCAATTTTCATCTGGTTAGTTAAAAAAATGGAACATTAAAAGGATGTGTTTTAAGAAAAAAATTGAAAAATATGAATATTGGTAGGATAGTGCAACCCTGCTGCCTAACAGCTTTAGGAGCCATGGGTTTTCACATGCTCCTCATGTATGAGGTTCTCTCCAGGTATTCTAAATTTTCATATACATTAAAACATTCAAGCCTTCCTCCTACATGCAACTAACAGTGAAGTTATCTGAAGGGATATTATTGCAAGTACTAGTGTTGATCAAACATTCCAAAGATTATTGTGCTAGCTAAGGTTTATCATTTACTTAACTGCTGTAAATAATGTAAATAATGTTTTATCCTGTGCTTTATAGTTGGCAAAGTACATCAAGTTGATTTCTTAGATTTTACTTCTGGAGGAGTGGAATTGTTAGTATAGTTAGAACTAATTGCAAATTAACAAAATTTTCCTGTCCTGCCACTAGCCCAGCAAACAAGCAAATGAAATTAGTGAGTCCCAGAATAAAGTAGCATGACAGCAAATGTTCAGTATACATGAATGAGTAGTGCTTTTTAATATTTGTTACAATTTTGGGTTATGTTTAGTTTTAAACATATGTTAGAAAACAAAAAATAACAAACAGTATTGTAATGTACATTGCATTATTTTTCTTTACACAGAGAGCAGTGGGAGTCTTGAACAAACCACTCAGGCATGTTGTAGAAGTGGATACCCTTTTAACCACAGACTGGTAAAAAAATTGTACACATGGATTAAAGGGAGAAAAGTGGCACAAATTAGCTATTTTCTAACCTGATGAGCATAGCTGAATGGTACATTCTATATTGGCACTTTGTAATATGTCTCATTTTGTACATCTTGGGTGCAGGTTAGGTGGATTGGCTTTGCTAAATTGGCCTTAGTATGTGTGTGTGTTTACTCTTTGATGGACCCACATCCCACTCAGGGATTATGCCTGACGTTTGCTGGGATAGGCTCCACCTGCCTTACAAATCTGCATTACATAAGCGGGCTAGGAAGATGGATGAATGGATCTATCTATCTATTTATCTGTCTACTGTGTATATATACATATAAAAAGAGAGAGAGAGAGTGTGTGTGTGTATATATGAAAATTGTAGGGTAGAATGGATCCATTGATTGCCCTCCACCCTTTGTCACCTAGGTGGTGTCCTTGGCCCTGGCAGGCTCTGGTCTGTTGACCCTCCATGCTACTCATTATCATAGCAACCAGAAGACAATTATTTCTTTAGTTTTCCTTTGCATGCAAGTGTTTGGATGCAAAATGTAAAGTCTTTTCCATTTATGTCTATTGTTGCTAGGTCATTTTCTTTTTGAAACTTTGCTACTGTAAATTTGAAGGCATATTGTTGTTTCCACTTGCCCATGTCTGGAAACAGGAGCACTTTACCATCTGCCATTTTATAGGTAGATATAAATGGGAATGGGTCTGTGCCCTACACTTAACAGTAGCATTGCAATTTCATCCTCAGCATGTGCTTCTGCCAGATCTTGGATCCACCCTTAAGCATGAGCATCAAAGGAAGTAATATCCCAGGTTTTTATAATGCTTCTCAGATGTGATGGGATACAGTGGTCAGCACTGGTGCCTCACAGTTCAAGAGACGCATTTCAAGTTATAGGCCTGCTCAGTACCTGTATCAAGTTTGTATTGATTTATGTTTATATGTTTTTTATTTCTCTCTGGAAACTCTGGTTTTATCCCAAGATCAATAAGATGTTTATTTTAGATCCACTAGAGACTCTAAAATAACCTGCTGTTAGTTAATCGTTGTCTGAGTTGTTCCCTGCTGGAATCTCATCCAGTAGGTGCTTCCATCTTGTGTCCAATGCTACAGGAAGAGATTGTGGTTTTCCAAGCTCCTGTACTGAACTACAAAAGGTTAAGAGACTAAATGAGTGGATGTACATCTTTGTATGCAGTAATATGAACTGGAGGGATGGTCTTCAAACAGAATTCCAGCATAGGATGATCATTTGAGTTGGTTTAATGAAGAACTGTGCAGTAGCAATTTCCTAAGTTACTGAATACTCATTTTGGAAACTTTATATCATTAATTATGATGGATTAATTTTTTGATAGTGATGAAATTAGTTGTTAGCTAATTGAAAATTGATGGAAACCATAAGGTTACATCCATATTTGAGCTGTTATTTATGAAGCACAGGTAAATGTGAATAATTTATTATAACTATTGAGTAGCAGAATAAAATAATATAGTCAACTAAGAAACAAAAAGCAAAATACTTAATTCTTGGTTTGAAGAATTTCACATTTTTTACAGGCAGCACACGGCTCCTTTACATTTTGAGAGCCATTTTATTCTGTATGGAATTTGCATGTTCTCTCTATGTCCATGGGTGTTCTGGCAAGTCTCCATTCCCAAGCTATTTAATGTATGTGTGCAACGTGAAGTATGTAAACACCAGCTACAGAGAAAATGTAGAACACTTTTCTTGACTTTGCATCACCCATAAAAAGTTTGTTTCTGTTGAAATCAGAAGTTTTGATATTGTACCACCTTTCATACTGTGCTCTGGTCACATCCTACAGTTACAGTAATTCTGTACATTTGTTTTTGCATTTCATATCTTGGTTAGGCCTTAATTATCCAACAATTACTGTAATATTTTCTGTAGTATTTGATGAGATTGGCATGCAGACATTAACTTTTTTTAATAAAGTGCAAGTATTGCATCTCCAAAATGACAAAAAAAAGTTAATGGTGACATGTCATTCTATTAAATGGGAAGCAGAGAATTGAATCCATAGGATATGCTGCATGAAAGAAAATCTACTGAAATCATCTAGAAAAAGAAATGACAACTGGGCTCTAAAAATTGATGACTGTTGTTTCTTTTATATTGTTTCCTGCAGAGAAGCATATCAAAGGATATCAGATGGGCTTATCTGCCTTATATTGCTTTGAAAGTGGACAAAGTGCAGCTGGTAAACATTTACAACTACAACTACTCTTCACTCTTGACATTTCTATAAGCAACAATTGTAAAAATCATTGTGCACTTTATAGCAAATATTCCATAAATAGCTAAAGGAAGTTGCAGGGAAGTTCATAACCTTCTGTACCTTCTGTACCACAAGGTGCATGAAAATGTCTAACTCACTGATGCAAAGGGTGGCCAGAGTGCAGCAAACAAGCCTGGTGGATGACATACTGAATCTAATGGTGACACTAGAGGTGTATCTGTTGCTTGGAAAGTAGTGTTACCAGAGAAGAGATTAGATGATATGAGTGCCATGGGGCTGTTATAGCAGCAGTTTATTAGTTTTGCATTGGCAATGGCATAGGAGATGAAGAGTTCCTTAAGAAGTATGTATTGTATAGCTGGAGAGTGGTAGAAAGTTGAATGTAGTGAGCGACTTACAAGGAGCTGAATACTAGTCAGGGTGTGCACAAATGAAATGATGAACTTGCATAAAGTTTAGTTAGAAGGTCAAGTGGGTCAGCACAGGTGGGATCAAGGGAGGACATTAGGGAGTAGTTTATATTTGGAGAAATGTAAATATAAAGTGTTCTAAAAATGTAGATGTTTCACATAATTTCAAATTTTGTAATGTTTTTTCTTTTTTTGAGCTGAGCTGTGATCATGCACAACCTGGTGGGGCATAGCAGTCCCTTGAATTCCAACATTTTGGTGTAGTAGATATCTAACAATAAACACAATCTTTGGGTGTTAACGTAGGTGAAGTGACTGTGGCACTGGCCATACAATTATAAAAAAAAAATAAATGAGCAGTATAATTATGACAGTTCTGCTTTTTAAACTGTCATAACTCATGTTTTATGGTACCATTTTTGGATGGGACTTACCTCCAGCACCTGCGCCTATGAGTCAGACACAAGTGCTGATGTTTTGGCAATCTTAAGGGCATTTTTACTCTCTGCTGGGTTTCTGATATTTTCCTGTCACTGGGGAGACTGTACACTTTTTAGGGACCACCTAACTAAATTTTGAAATGTTTTTAGCCCATAGTGCCCTGAATGCCCCACAGTGCCAAAGCCAGGACAGAGCCAATGATGGGGGTAACCCCTCCTCAGCATTTTATCCCTCACTGTATGTATATTTCCATAAGCAAAAGTAGGAGGCAATTGGGTCTTTCCCTCTAAGCTGCCCCTTAGCCCAGGCCCATGCTTTTATAGCAACTGCCATACTAAGCTTGAATTCTCTATTTGCAGTTCAGGACACATAATGCAATTTCCTGGGCTGGAACTATGCTGGGGGCAGGAGCGATGCAGTACAAGTCCGCATCAACTGTTAATTTATAGAATGAATGTAAATTTTAAAACTCTGTAAGAGGAAAACTCTACATGTAAAGAAAAATGTCAGGATATACAGCATTATACAACAGTTCAAAAGAGTTATTCTCACTGAAAGCAAAATTTCAATAATAATGATGACTTTTACAATTGTTTCTGATCAGAAGCACCTTTATTATAAATATGGGCTGCTTGAAATAGATTAAGCAGATCTGAGAATGCCTTTAGCTACAGCTTTAATTTTGCTGTGAATAACTAAAGAAGCATGACATGCATGACTCACACTGCAATAATTTCCCTTAAAGTGACAACATCTTGCTACCTAATCCAACAATATTCCTTTTGCTTACTCTATTCCTTAATGCATTTAAAATCTTAAACTTAAGTAGGGTAAGTGGACATATTTTACTGTGATATATTGACATGAACAATAATACTGTGTCCAAACTGCACACTACCGAAAATAAACAGTGTTCTCTTAGATGCTTTTGGCTGTTGTGTATAATATCAGTCATGTCATCATCCAACCTGCTATATCCTAACACAGGGTCACGGGGGTCTGCTGGAGCCAATCCCAGCCAGTACAGGGATCAAGACAGGAACAAATCCTGGGCAGGGCACCAGCCCACTGCAGGACACACACACACACACCAAGCACACACTAGGGACAATTTAGCATCGCCAATGCACCTAACCTGCATGTCTTTGGACTGTGGGAGGAAACCCACGCAAACACTGTGTATAATATACAGCAGGCTATATGACACTGGACTGAGTAGTAATAATCACACACAATAATCTTTATTCTGATGCAATTAAATGGAAATGGAAGTGGTATATACTTATCAATCAACTTAAATGAAATGACCTCAAATGTGTAGATATTTTTTCCTGCCCTATATTTTCTTCTGCACAATTCCTTCAAAGGAATGGTGTACAAGTGAAAACTTGAATGCAGTCATCTTTCACTACTTAAATTTTAAATGTTCAAAGGCCAACTAATACTCACTAATTACACCTCACAGCTATCTTCAATTTGTTACTATGAATAAGCACTGCTCTCACTTTCATAACTGAATGTGGTTGCTCAGCATAGACACAGAAGCTATGCTGAGACTTGGTGGAGTCCTTTACTGCTGGTGTGCTGTGCCTGGACTAAATACATATTGTTCAAACCTCCTCCCTCCTTTACTGCCAATCAAACAATGTAATAATATCATTAATGTTCGTATTAATTCATTTTTAGTTTGCTATCTTAATAACCACTTCTATCATGTTCAGAACTCAATATGGCTTTATAACTTTCTAATAAAAGCAAGGTAAGACTGAGAGATAGTCAATTACTGAACTTTGCCTTTTGGTGTGCCTTGCTGAAGTGACTACATTACCCTCGCCATTAGCACCACTTGTTTTATATTTGATCTTTCTCTTAATGAAGACTAGGGGGCTCTGCCCCCTGCTTGCTTTGCTCGCTCTCCTCCAAGTTTGGTTAACCAGATATACAATTTTAAGAGATTGTTATTTTCATAGGAATTGTTACATACTGCATGCATTATTTTCACTTTTACTTTAAAACTTCAGTAATTTTTACTGTTCATCAAGATCACATTGAATTTTGATTCCGTGTTTGGGCTTACATCGTGACAACGCAACGTATGCCTGTGAGAGAATATCGTTTCTTTCTTTCTAAAAAATAAAACAACTTTTTCGAATGTTTGTTCATGCTCTTTCTTCTTCACTTAGTTGTTGACGTGTCATCTAGAACGTATAAAAGTATTGTCCTGATAAAATTTATAAAAGCTGGGAGCACAGAAACTGTGTCTGACAAAAGCATTCACACGACTGAGGTTAGATGACCATGGACTTATTTGAAAATAGTTGTAAGTAGGGTGTGACTTGAAAGAATCTCATGTTAAAAGTTTGTGTCTCACAGGACAATTTATAATAGAGAGAAATCAGGTTTTCTGTTTCAATTTCTGCTGATTGCTAACATTCTACACAGTCTCTATGTGGTGTAACCACAAGGGGCCGCCGCTGAGTCCCAAACCTCAGACACAATGTTACTCAACACAATTCTAGGTTCAAATAAAATGTTTTTCATTTTTCACCAACAGTTTTAAACACTGACATCAGCCAAAACACTCCAAAAACAACTAAATTTCGTACTCCTTCCACCTCAAATTGAGTGTTGCCCTCTGCCTCTTGACTCTGATGCCCTGATGTGAGATGGCGAGCTCCTTTTAAGTTGGACCCAGGAAGACTTCTGGTGCCACAGTGTGTCCTCTTGAAAGTGCTTTTAGGTCATTCAGAAACCGGGGAGGTACTACCCCAGCAGTGACCTCTAATGGCACCCGTGGAACCCAACAGGGTTACACTTCCGGACTCCCAATTCTCATGTACACCTGCGGGTGTCCAAACTGGGATGCCATGGGTGGACCAGTCCCACCTTTCCTGTGGGGACTGAACAGCTCTGCTGGTCCATCATTTACAGTTGAAGTAAAGACGTTTACATGTACTTGGGTTGAATTCTTTTAAACTCACTTTATAAGTCCACAGAGTTTATACTAACAAACTAGCTTGACTCCTCACTACTAACAAACTATAAATTTGTCATATCATTTAAGACCTCAACTTTGTGTCAGGCATGAATGTAAACTTCTGACTTAGCTGTATATGACTCTGACAGGGGCGAAAAAATATTTCCTTGTCCAGCCAGTATGCTGAATCTGTCCTTCCACTTTGGCCTCCCGACTGAAGAAGAAATTATACTTCACCCCAGCATTTACAGTGGACATACTGTAATCTGAACTGTTTTTACAGCACTGTCTTTTAGACTGCTAAGGAAATGCAGTGTGTCATGCAAATTAAAGATTGACTTTTGATTTGGCAAACCCAAACACTGATCAAGATCATTTCCATAATTTCAATAGCACACTCATATATGTACGTTATGTCAGAATTCTGCTAGTTTTTTCTTATTTTTTTCAGAAATGATGTTTTTAAAAATTTTAGTATCCTGACTGATGTTATAATTTATTATTTTAATTTATATTATACTTGTAAAACACTTGGAGCTGCTCGCTTATTTGAAGTGTGTGTGTGTGTGTGTATATATATATATATATAGTTTGTTTGTTTATTATAGCTATTGCAGTGTCCTTGTACCAACCGGAGACTGAAGGTTTAACCACCCAGCACTTGACAAAGTATCTAAGTGGTTCCCAGCAATGTAATCTTTTGTGCTTCTTGACTGTGTGGTGTCCTGGCAGCTCCTGCTGATTAATTTCAAAGCCTTGACCACTAGTTGTTCTACATCCTGCTGAACTCAAGCTCCAGATCATTCTGTTTGCTCTGCTTTTCAATTTCTTCAAGTAAGATGTTGTCATCTGAGACTGCTACATTGATCAGCAGCCATTGCTTTTTCTTTTTGCGGCTGAATAGCAAATCAAGATTTTTTGTTAAAATGGTATGGTTAGGTTACACTACCATGTTCCACATAATGGTAGTGCCTCAGTTTTACCAACAGCCTCTGGCATGTGTTAGTACTATTTCTCAGGCATTTGTCCATCTAGTGCACCACAGGTTGACAAGTGCAGAGAGTTGGTAACCTTATTGTCCTGGTTATGTGTTCAGTAGAAGCCAGATTTGTACATCCAGCATTGATATGGCTTATTATCTCCTTAGCCGCACTGCACATTGTGCACTTGCTGACAACCTCACTGCTGTAATGTTCCACTGGTAAATACCTGGCTGGTGTTGAGTGCTTGGTCAGGAGCTGCAATGATTAGGTGTTCAGTGTCTCACTTGAGCCTGGAGAAGTTCACACATGCCAAATTTGCACATTTGTCCACCAATGGTCTGCAAAGACTATTGTAGTACAGGCCGTGCAGTGGCTTTTTTCTCAGCAGTCCAATCTTCTCAGTCTCAATGATGGTCTTGAGTCTTAGTTTGTTGCAGACTGGTCGACAGGCTTTAATGGCAACTACTTGCTTTTAATTTCCTTTGCTGCTGCTATAAGAGCATTTTGCTCTTCACCTTGTCATGCTTGGGTCACAGATTTGCACAGAGACACAGGTGGTTGTAGAAAACAGGAATTTTATTCAAACACTGCAAACAAACATTTGTTTCTTTTTTCAAAAGCTTAAAGGTGCTCCATGACAAGTCAGAGATAACAGTTTCCGCTAGGAGCAGAGAATGTCAGAGAGAGAGAGCGAGAGAGAGGTAAAAGCAAAACAATCAATTCCAAAACTGACAGGCGCTGCACAAGGCTTTTAAGTCGTCGGAGTACCGCGCGAGGTTTGTATTACGCGTTATAGCACAAGGATAAGGAGCAATGTGAGGCTAGTCAGTGTTTCAGGAGTTTGTGGTTTTCCCAGGGGCGTCTGTATCTTCTTGGGGTGCGATCAGCCCTCCAGCTCACAACCTTATGAGTCTTCACAAGCTTGGTGAACTTATCTCTGACAAACTCGGTGTAATCATACAGGTCAAAGATGGCACTGTTGTGCAGTATGCATACATCAGTTTGAAATGTGTCTGTTAATCTCAACATATAGTCACTTGACATTTGCTTTAGGATGGCCCAATCTATGCATGGTCAGATGTTTCCTGGTCTTCGGGACTGGAATCATTAGGCTCTTGATTCCTGAGATCTTGTACTTTGAGTTAGCTCAGTTGAGGACCAGGAACAGTTGTTGAAACACAGAAAAAGGGTCAATTCAAAAAGGAAGACGAGTTCAGAGAGACAGAGAAAGAAAAAAATGATTTATCACATTTTTGTATAGCTATGAAATTAAAGTGTCAATATTATCTGAAATCAACAGTTGATGAAAAAATTTGATAATTTATTCTTTGAAATGAATTAAAAATCTAAACTCAGTCTTTTAGAGGGAAAACATGCTGAAAATGTTGAAATAAAATCAGAACATTTTTAAAACTCACTCAATCCTCCAGAGGATCTGAGCCAGCTAAACTTGAAAGCAAGGCAGGGAACGGCCCTGTTCAAGACATCAGTCCATTATTGGGCCAGTCACAGACACACCCATCAGGACTAATTTGGATTTATCAACTAAATTTGCACGTCTTTGTCATGATCTGGGTTTTATTTTTTGTAGTTATTTGTTGGTCTCTAAAATTATGTAAAACATCCATCGTTTTGGAGGTTTTGGAGGCCAATGAGTCCAGTATTTCTCACTGACTTTTTTATTTCTGTTTCATGTTTCATAAAGCACTTGTGCCAGTGATCATAACCTCCATTTAAAAAGAGAGAAAAATAAAAAAATCTGTATTAAGTGTAAATTACAAGTAGTCATTTTCAATTGCTATGCTCATGACATCTAGGATGCCAAGGAAGGAAAGAATAAAAATAAAAAAGAAGATAAAAATACAGAAATGAAAAGACCCCAAGAAGCAGCCCAAAGGACATCTTCCTTAACTGAGGGGCTGCTGAATACCCAGAGTAAGTCCAGAGAGGAGAGAGGATAAAGGTAAGATTTCATGTCAAATGCAGAAAGTAGTCCATTATCTTACAAAAAAGTGTTACATAGCATAACTGTTTAATGTAATTTCAGAGGACCAAGAAGTAGAAGCATGGTAGTGATAACAGAGAGGGAGAGGATGAGCATGAGTGCCTCAGAAAAAAAATGAAAGTAAATAGGAAAATGAGATTTTCCTGAGAAAGAAGTTGATATGAAAAGATTTGTTGAAAGTAGTGTGGAATCTTATGAGAAGGAAGAGCATAATGAGGGTAGAAGAGGTATTGAGAGACTTTCAGAGAAAGAGATAAAGAAAAGAGGATGATGCAGAAAGAGACAGAAACATAAATACAGAGTCAGAAAATATTACATACCTGGCAGAAGTGAAGTTCCCAAATGAACCTTAACATGTTCAAAAATATAATACACATTGAGAAATGTAGAGAGTTCACATGCTCTGTTGGACCCTGTTAACTTGTTCTTAGGTATCCTAAGACCAAACAATATTAATTCCATAAATAATAGTACAGTATTGTATAAGGCAAACACATTTTTGGAATATTCAGTTGAAGCGATGCAATGTTTTGCTTTTTGTACTGGTTGGTTTTGAGAGGAGAGAAATATCAGAGCAGACTGGTGTGGAGGACAGAGGCTGTCCACATTTATATAAAAGGAACAAAGAAAATCACAAAAAAGAGGTAAATATGATTAGCATGAAGAGATGGAGTCAAATCAGGAGAAGACCAATAGAGAGTTCATTTGACAAGGCAGGTGCTAAAAGCAGAGGTAGAAATGGATGAAGAAACACAGGCTGACAGATGTGACAATTAAAATAAAGCGGCCAGACTGGAACTAATTGAACTGTTTACCAAATATGATCCAGACATTAAAATATACAAAGATTCTATCACACGTCGAGAAACACAACAGAGAAAGCAGCTGACATGTTTGTCTAATAGTACACAGAATGACTTACTTAGGTAACTGGCTGTTTAGCTATGTCAGTGAAGTCATTCTTGAAGAAATAAGATCAAATAAAGAATACTGAAAGAAATATGATTTATTTCTATTGCATAATGTATGTAACAATTTGCTTTACATTTTGTAAGCATATATATCTTTTTCATTTTAGTTTGAGTTCTATAAAAACACCCTTTATTTATTTAGATAAGTAACAGGCTCCATACAGTAAGTAAATGACCATGAGTAGTTGGTAACAGATTTGTGAAAAACCAGTGGATCATGATTTTAAAAGGACTCTTGTTGCATATAGTAACACAGGGTAAATCCATGTCTTTGAATCTGTTCGTGTCCTGCTAGGTAGCCTACCATACATTAAAGATTACAGTTTTTTTCTACATATACTTTTTCAAATCAGCAAAAAACAACTTCATATGCAAAGAACCCTTCCCAGAATGAAATGGTGTTTTGTCATGCAATAGTTCTATAAAGAACCATAAAATGCCATTAAAGAATCATTATTTTTAACAATGTACAATGATCAGAATGACCAGATATGAGTATAACTACATTATAGTCCAAGAAATTGTTTTAGTATAGACCTTAAATTTCCAAAAATGCGCACAAGAGTTTTGCCCCTGCCCCTCTGTAAGTCTGTGCGGGCCACTGTGACCTGGTAAATTGAAAATGGTAATGTGAATGCAATAATAGAAACATGCATACATAAAGACGACATCGACAGTTTCCCTGATTTTGTTGTATGTGCTGTATAAAATAGAACAATGCAATTGTCTCTTTTGTTCAGTTTTTGAGTTTTTACAGATGTGTGTGCCAGCCACACAGCCAATTGCATTCTGAAATTCTGCAGTAACCTACATATATTTATTTAGCAGGCTTTTATCCAAAACAACTTACAAGGGATGAAATGTAGCTGAGTAACCATTTCTCAGGATGAGCACAGCTACAAGTATCACACAGCAAACTACCTAAATAAGTGAATGGAAGAGGGAAAAGGAACTGCAAATGAATTGCAATACAATACACAAGTAACACACAATACACAAGTGATATTGTTGCCATATTCCATTACAGTAGCCCAAATTGAAACTTCATTATTAAGCATATTTGGCATTTGTGGAAGAAGAGTCTTCCGAAGTTTTTCTTTAAAAAGGCGGGCCGCTTCTTCACCAGCCAGTCTAGTATCAGTTGTTATTGCACAGCATTGTTGCCATTGTTGAAATTCTGTGGAATTCCATTTTGATGGTTGCTATTTATTTCAGTCTGTGTGTGTGTGTGTGTGTACAGACACCGCATCAAAGATAGGCACACTTTTGTGATTGGTTTACCAATACTTGTGGTATCTCCAGTGTTGCAGAGAAAGCTGCCCTTTATGAAAATCAATCAATAAATAAATCAATAAGCAACATGAAATGTCAATGATTAGCATTGACGTCAGCTCAACATCACAATGTGTAACATTGACAATGTCAGGTTTTAGAAGGTTGTTCAGATACACCAAAGTCCTGTATGTAAAATGGTGACATTCATGGAGACACTTTTCTGGGCAGGTTCTGATTCACTGGGCAAATTTTGGTGAAGGGCTTATACTTTTGTGTTTATTATTTGTTCAGAAAGGGGCACAACATTTTCAACATTTCATCTTTTTTTTTATTTTTAATAGTGCAACTGGAATTGGCATTTTCAACAGTACATTTAGGCCAGGCCTATACTTCATGCGATACGATGCATGCTCCAACAGATGGTACACCAGGTGCAAGTGCGAGATATCATCACAGTGAGAAAACTTTCGGCTTTGCTGTATTGTGAATTGCCTGAAACATCCATTAAATTCAGAGGACGCCTTGCCACTATATTTCTTAAAAGGACATTTAATGATTAAACCCATCAATCCAGGGATGTGCCCATTCCAGCAAGCATTGGGCACATGCCTGAAACAATCCCTGGACGGGCATTAGCTCATCGCAAGGGGAATACAAGCACTGAATATACACTAGCATCATATCAGTGTCACCAAATCTGCATATCTTTGGAAGGAAACCGGAGCACACTGTGGAAACCCAGCAGAAAAACATGCAAACTCCAGGCAGAGAATATCAGCGACATGACTCCCTGCGAGACAGCAGTGCTAATTATTAACAGTATTCATTATTTAAATGAAATCGTCGATTTATCTGTAAAATGTAACATACATACTTTAATGCATTTCATCATGAAAGTGATATCAAGTATAAATCCTAGAATTCTAATTGTGCAGAGAGTTGGAATATCATACATTTAATGTGTTCTGTGTGGCGATCTATTGCTGCTTGCCACTGCTTTCAGGTCCGCAGGAAGCCCTAGAAAAAAAGACAGCACAGAAAACTGTAAAATGTATCATGTCATTACGATCGGGAATATGCGACGCTTGAATATAAAAGCTGGTCCACTGTTTTGTGTTTTCTGGACTTGGAAAAGGCATTTGACCGTGTTTCTCGGGGAATCCTGTGGGGGGTGATAAGGGCTGTTCGGTCCCTGTACAACCGGTGTCAGAGCTTGGTCCGAATTGCAGACAGTAAGCCGAACCCGTTTCCGGTCAGAGTTGGTTTCCGCCAGGGCTGCCCTTTGTCACTGATTCTGTTCATAACATTTATGGACAGAATCTCTAGGTGCAGCCAGGGCATTGAGGTGGTCCAGTTTGGTGGGCTCAGGATTGGGTCACTGCTTTTTGCAGATGATGTCAGGTTTGCTTCATCAGGCCAGGATCTTCAGCTCTCTGGATTGGTTCGCAGCCGAATGTGAAGCGGCTGGGATGGGAATCAGCACCTTTAAATCCGAGACCATTGTTCTCAGCCGGAGAAGGATGGAGTGCCCTCAGGATTGGGAGCGAGATCCTGCCCCAAGTGGAGGAGTTCAAGTATCTTGGGGTCTTGTTCACGAGTGAGAGAAGAATAGAATGGGAGATCGACAGGCGGATCGGTGCGTCATCCGGAGTGATGGGGGCTCTGCATCAGTCTGTCATGGTAAAAAAAGAGCTAAGCCGAAAGGCAAAGCTCTCAGCTTACCAGTAAATCTATGTTCCAACTCTCACCTATGGTAATGAGCTATTGGTAGTGACCGAAAAAAGGAGATCACGAATACAAGCGGCTGAAATGAGTTTTCTCCGCAGGGTGTCTGGGTTTTCCCTTAAAGATAGGGTGAGAAGCTCAGTCATCTGGGAGGGACTCAGGGTAGAGCCGCTGCTCCTCCGCATCAAGAGGAGTCACATGAGGTGGCTCGGGCATCTGATCAGGATGCCTCCTGGACGCCTCCCTGGTGAGTGGCACGTCTAACCAGGAGGAGGATCCTGGGAAGACCCAGGACACGCTGGAGGGACTATATCTCTCGGCTAGCCGGGGAATGCCTCAGAATTACCCTGGAAGAGCTAGTAGAAGTAGCTGCGGAGAGGGAAGTCTGGGCATCTCTGCTCAAGCTGCTGCTCCCATGACCCAATCTCGGTAAGCGGAAGAGGACGGATGGATGGATGAATAAATATAAAAGCACTACGAATGCATTTGTATGTCGACATTTTACTTCACCATATCGAACCATTCATCAAACATCGAAGCACGCACATTGATCTCGTAGGATCCACAAAGCAGCTTTCTGTCACAAGTACATAGTAACCAGAGACTCTGACATCACATTCCAACTTTTAGCACACTGCACCCCCTGACTTTTTGCTGGTACTGCAACTTATGCACACATCGCTGAGGACCTTCTCAGAGGATGCGTCAAATGAACGCTGGGAACGTGTGGCAACCATGATGCAGACGCGTACGCGTATGTCTTCTCAGCATAAAGTATAAACGAGCCCTAAGTTCTCACCAGTCACATCTGCTTTTGTTAATGACCTGCTCTGTAAGATGAGGCCGACTACTTGTGAACTGGACCCCATCCCCACCACACTACTTAAATCCTGCCTTCATGCCATAATCCCGACTATTACAACAATAATAAACTCATCCCTTGACACTGGCTCTGTGCCACTCACTTTTAAATGTTAAAAAAGTCTAGCCTTGATGCTGACAATCTTAATAATTTTCTGCCTATTTCCCACTTACCGTTTCTGTCAAAAGTTTTTGAGCGTGTTGTAGCATCCCAACTGACCAACTACTTAACTTCTAATAATTTGATGGAACCCTTTCAGTCTGGGTTCAGGGCGCAAAACAGCTTTGAAACTGCTCTGTGACGGGTAACCAATGATTTGCTTATGGCAGCAGACTCTGGACAAACCAGCATATTAATTCTGTTAGAAATCAGTGCAGCATTTGACACTGTCAGACATAACATTCTACTGTTTAGAAATCAGTGCAGCATTTGACACTGTCAGACATAACATTCTACTGTCCAGAATGGAGAACATGCTGGGTATCTCTGGCACTGCCCTCCAGTGGTTCAAGTCTTATCTGACTGATAGACAAGAGTTTGTTAGTCTTGGCAACAGCAGGTCCAGCACAGCACCAGTCATACAAGGAGTTCCACAGGACTCTGTCCTCGGTCCTCTGTTTTTCTCTATTTATATGCTTCCCCTTGGCCATATTATTCGTAGCTTTGGACTGGGTTATCATTTTTATGCAGACGATACTCAACTCTATTTCAATGTTAAAAGTGGAACTTCATCAGAGCTTTCTCAGCTCACAATTTGCCTCAGTGAAATTAAAACCTGGATGGAGCAGAACACTTTAAAATTAAATTGCAACAAAACTGAACTCCTGTAAATTGGGACAAAACATTACCTGCCTTCTCCCAGTATGTGGATTGTAACACCCGGGGAAATAGGACTATTGATCTAGTATGCAAACGTTAAAGACGCATACAGTGCCACCCCGCTGCCTCCGCATGGGAAAGCAGATCATAACCTGGTTCTGCTTCAGCCTCACTATAAACCAAGAGTGAGGGAGCTACCTACAACTACACACTCATTCATGAAGTGGTCCCCTAAGGCAGAGCAGGCTCTGAGAGACTGCTTTGGAACTACGGACTGGGATATCCTGCAGGGATCATATAGTGAGAACATTGAGGAGGTTGTTGACTGCACTACTGACTACATCAACTTCTGTATGGACATTGTAGTTCCAGTAAGAACAGTACGCTGCTATGCTAACAACAAGCCATTGATTACTAGTGACATCAAGGGCCTTTTGAACCAGAAAAAAGGGCTTTTAAAGGCAGTGATCAGCATGAGCTCAAGCGTTTGCAGAAGGAACTCCGAGTCCAGCTCAGGGCAGTGAAGGAGCAGTACAGGAGAAAGCTGGAGCAAATGTTGCAGAATAATAGCATGAAGGAAGTGTGGGATGGGATGAAGATCATCACTGGCTGCAGCTCGAAGCGGGGCGCCACCATTGAGAGAGACGTGGTGAGAGCAAACCTGATGAACAACTTCTTTAAAAGGTTTGACCACCCTAACCTACTCTCACAATACAATACAATATAATACAGTTTATTTTTGTATAGCCCAAAATCACACAGGAAGTGCCACAATGGGCTTTAAAAGGCCCTGCCTCTTGATAGCCCCCCCAGCCTTGACTCTCTAAGAAGACAAGGAAAAACTCCCAAAAAAACCTTGTAGGGAAAATGGAAGAAACCTTGGGAAAGGCAGTTCAGAGAGAGACCCCTTTCCAGGTAGGTTGGGCGTGCAGTGGGTGTCAAAAGAAGGGGGTCAGTACAATACAATACACAGAACAGAACAAATCCTCAATACAGCATAAAAATAAAAATTTTAGAAGTATGGAGCAGAATTTAACAGTAGATGATATCATATAATAAGATTTGGATATTTTTAGAGTCCTTGAGACCTCATCCATCAAGCTGCCTCCCCCATTTGGCCATTCCACAGCTGAAACAGTGCTGGGCCAGCCAATCCGATGAAAGGACCTCTCTTTCCCATGATTCCTGCAATCCTTCATCAGGGATGACTTTACCATAGACAGGCAAAACAACTTGGCAGGTGGGCCGTGGAACCAAGTGCCACATTTGAGTACCGAGAAAAGAAACAGAATAGGTGAGGGTTATTATTCAATTATAACTGTCATGTTACTTATGTTGTAGTGCTAATGACTAACAACAGAGATGCAGTATGTACAGTAAATCAGCAGCTATAGTCAGGATATGCTAAACTGAAGTAGTGAGTCTTCAGCCAGGATTTAAAGGCTGAGACCGAAGGGGCATCTCTTATAGAAGCAGGCAGACCATTCCACAGTTTAGGGGCCCTGTAACTAAAAGCTCGACCTCCCACTGTTATTTTATAAATCCTTGGAATCATAAGCAGACCAGCATCTTGAGATGTTAATGTGCGCTCTGGTTTGTAAGTCATGATAAGTTCAGACAAGTAAGTCGGACCTTGGCCATTTAATACTTTATATGTTAAAAGGAGGATTTTGAAATCTGCCCTAAACTTTACCGGGAGCCAGTGTAAGGATTTAAGAACTGGAGTTATGTGTTCGTATTTTCTTGTTCTTGAAATAATTCTTGCAGCCGCATTTTGGATTAACTGGAGGCTGTATAGAGAACAGTTTTAACAGCCAGTGAAAACCGCATTGCAGTAGTCAATCCTACTAGAGATAAATGCATGAATTCATTTCTCAGAATCCTGTTTATTTAGAAAGCACCTTAATTTCTTAACATTTTTAAGATGGAAGAAACATGTTTTGGACAACTTTGTAATATGCGCTTTAAATGACATGCTAGAGTCAAAAATAACTCCTAGATTGCGGGCTGATTCAGTAAAATTAATTGGGATTCCAACTGAGTTAAATGATGACAAAATATTGTTGTGATCAGCGTCAATCCCTCCAACAATTAACATCTCTGTTTTATCTGTATTTAAAGACAAGTAGTTCTCATTCATCCACTCCTTTAATTCGCTAACACAACTAATTAAAGACAACATCGGAGAAACTTCATTTGATTTAAATGAAAGGTATAAATGGGTGTCATCTGCATACGAGTGAAAATTAACATTATGTTTCCTAATGAGAGATCCCAGTAAAAGCATGTAAAGTGAAAACTGTAAAGGTCCCAGTACTGAGCCCTGCGGGACACCATATTGAACTTCTGTGTATAATGATGGAGTACTGTCAGCACATTTCTGTACATATTGGAATCGATTTGACAAATAAGAACTAAACCAAGCAAGCACGGGGTCTGTAAGCCCAACATCATTTTCTAGCCTGTGCAGTAAAATAGAATGGTCAATGGTGTCAAATGCTGCACTTAAGTCCAACAACATAATTACAGTGGAGTTTCCTTCATCAGAGGATATCAGAATGTCATTTACAACCCGTGTTAGTGCTGTTTCTGTACTATGACCAGTGTGGAAACCAGACTGGAATTTCTCAAATAAATTGTAATGCGTAAGGTGTGACTGAAGCTGACTGGTGACTACTTTTTCTAGTATTTTAGAGAGAAACGGTAAATTTGAAATAGGCCTATAATTATTTAGTATGTGTGGGTCTAGGTCTGACTTTTTAAGTAATGGTTTAATGACTGACACTTTTAATGCATCAGGTACTGTGTCATGCAATAATGAACTATTTATAATGTTTAGCATAGGCGCTGCAAGAACATCCATGGCACTTTTTACTAGTTTTGTTGGCACTGGATCTAGGGAACAAGTAGTGGGCTTCATTTTATAAATTAAAGTTAAGACTTCCTGATCAGTTACAGGATTAAAATTACTAAAGTGTTGAATGCAATGTGAGACAGCGCCTGCTAAGCTAGTATTTGGTTTGTACTGTGATGCTGAGATCTGGGATCTTATATTTTTAATTTTCTCATTGAAGAAGTTCATAAAGTCTGTACTGCTAATATCTGTTGGTATTTCTAAACAGTACCCGAGGATTTTTATTATTGCTATTTATTAATGTAGAATATTATTCTGAGCAAGCTTTAAAGAGGGCTTTTTTATATTTATTAACACTCTCTGTCCATGCAATTTGAAAGACATGTAGCTTTGTTGTTCTCCATTTGCGCTCCAGTTTTCGACACTCTAATTTAAGAGCTTGAGTGTTTTCATTAAACCAGGGAGAGTTTCTATGTGCTTTGATCACTTTTGTTTTAAGGGGAGCCACTGTGTCCAGAGCATCTCTCAAGGTTACATTATAATGTGATGTTAGCTGATCTAAATTGTTTTCCACGTTTACATTTGATGTTAACTGATGTAAATGGTTTTCCACAATTACACTCAACTTACTCAAGGTATCTATAAATTTTGAAGCAGAATTACAATCTAGATGCCGCACTGTCTTTGTTTTAATCTGTGAGTGCGTTGGCAAGGGCAGGACTAAATCAAATGTAATTAAGAAGTGATCGGAAATAACTTCATTTAATGGAGTAATATTTAAATTTTGAATTTCAACTTTGTAAGTTATAATTAAATCTAATGTGTGGTTATGATTATGAGTTGGACCTTTGACAATCTGACAAAATCCTACTGAATTTAACAAATAAGTAAAATATTTGCTAAAAGTGTCAGTTTCCACATCAATGTGTACATTAAAATCCCCCATCAGTACTACGTGATCATAATTTATGGCCAAATCAGATAAAAGGTTGCTAAATTCAGTCATGAACAATGAATATGGCCCTGGTGGTCTGTAGACTAGCACTATAATTGTGTTGGAATCTGTTTTAATATTTAAAATGAATGCCTCAAAGGATGTAAAGTTGCCTAAATTTTTAGAAGTGATTTGCATTTTGTTACAATGGATTATTCCAAGGCCTCCTCCTCGACCAGAATCTCTAGACTTATGAAGGAACGAGTATCCATCTGGTGACGCCTCAGCTAGGGGAACAGTGTCATATTTACTAAGCCAGGTTTCAGTGAGAAGACACAGATCAGATTTTGTACTTTAATATAATATTATTTACCAAAACAGCTTTAGTGCCAAGAGAGCGAATGTTCAATAAACAGCATTTAAAACTGCATGGTTCTTTCTGAACTGGTGATATATTTTTTGATTTAATTTGAAGTACATTTCTATTACAGATGCCCCTGGTGGAGGGTCTGGTTTTATTCCTTGGTCTAATTATACACTTTATTTTTTGGTTATCAATTAATTTAGGGTTTGTATCAAGACTAAATTTACTGGATGCCCCACGACAGGGATTTTAGGTAACAACTTCAGGAAAATAACAGGTGGGATAAACAACAGCCTATGATTTAAGATCACATGACTGCGGCCTGGATGGTGCTCTTATCAGTCAACCAGGCAGTTTTGCTGCCATATTTTGGGATAATACATAAGATCCCCTCCAGTTAGGATGAAGACCATCTCTTCTGAAAAATCCAGGCCTTTCCCAAAAATCATCCCAATTGTTCACAAATGCTATGCTTTTATTTGCACACCAGGTTTCTAGCCAGCAGTGAAGGGAATGCAATCTGCTATAAATCACATCTTCTCTATATAATCTTGGTAAGGGGCCAGATACAATTAAATTCTGACATTTTCTTGACGGAAACTCTCACCTCAGAGTACTCCACCCATCCTTCTGCTGATACCAGCATAGGAGAGAGAGTCCCCCCATCACACAATCCCCCCACCCCCACAATTACAGCAGCCCAGATAAGCAGAGAGCTGAGTAGACTTCATTCCAGCAAAGCAGTGGGTTCAGAACGGGAGTATTGCCACGACTGCTGAAGGCCTGTGTGTTTGAGGTGGGGAGTCCTCTACAGTTTATCTTCAACCTGAGCCTGGAACAGGGGAGAGTCATGAGGCTTTGGAAAACATCTTGCATCACCCTAGTCCCAAAGGTATTACGTCCTGGTGAGCTGAATGATTTCCGACCTGTCGCTCTGACGTTACATGTGATGAAGACCATGTAGCGGCTGCTGCTTCACCACCTGATGCCACAAGTCCGCAACGCCCTCGACCCTCTGCAGTTCGCATACCAAGAGAAGGTGGGAGCAGAGGATGCCATCTATATGCTACACTGATCCATCTCCCACTTGGCCAGAGGCAGTGGTGCTGTAAGAATTATGTTTCTGGACTTCTCTAGTGCCTTCAACACCATCCAACCTCGGCTCCTTAGTGATAAGCTGACAGAGGTGGGAGTAGATTCATACCTGGTGGCATGGATCGTGGACTATCTTACAAACAGAACTCAGTATGTGTGTCTCGGGAACTGCAGGTCTGACATTGTGGTCAGCATCACAGGAGTGCCGCAGGGGACTGTGCTTTCTCCGATCCTGTTCAGCCTATATACATCGGACTTCCAATACAACTCGGAGTCCTACCACGTGCAAAAGTTCGCTGACAACACTGCTATCGTGGGCTGCATCAGGAATGGGCAGGAGGAGGAGTATAAGAGCCTAATCAAGAACTTTGTTAAATGGTGAACTTCAAACCACCTACACCTGAACACCAGCAAAACCAAGGAGCTGGTGGTGGATTTTAGAAACCCAGGCCCCTCCCGGACCCTGCGATTATCAGATGTGACTGTGTGCAGAGGGTGCAGACCTATAAATACCTGGGAGTGCAGCTGGATGATAAATTGGACTGGACTGCCAATACTGATGCTCTGTGCAAGAGAGAACAGAGTCAACTATACTTCCTTAGAAGGCTGACATCCTTCAACATCTGCAATAAGATGCTGCAGATGTTCTATCAGACGGTTGTGTCGAGCGCCCTCCTTTATGTGGTGGTGTGCTGGGGAGTCAGCATAAAGAAGGGGGGCGCCTCACGCCTGGACAAACTGGTGAGGAAGGCAGGCTCTATTGTAGGCATGGAGCTGGACAGTTTGACATCTTTGTTGGAGCGACGGGCGCTGAGCAGGCTCCTGTCAATCATGGAGAATCCACTGCATCCACTGAACAGTATCATCTCCAGACAGAGGAGCAGCTTCAGCGACAGACTGCTGTCACTATCCTGCTCCACTGACAGACTGAGAAGAGCGTTCCTCCCCCACAGTATGCAACTCTTCAAATCCACCAGGGTGGGGTAAACGTTAACACTATACAAGATTATAGACTGTCATACCTGCCTCGCACTCTCCACTTTGCATTTTTTAACTTGCACTGCATTTTTATCACTCTATAATTAATATTGTTTTTACTGTTTTTATCAGTATGGTGCTGCTGGAGTATGTGAATTTCCACTTGGGGTTTAATAAAGTATCTATCTATCTATCTATCTATCTATCTATCTATCTATCTATCTATCTATCTATCTATCTTAATATTGTTTTTACTGTTTTTATCAGTATGGTGCTGCTGGAGTATGTGAATTTCCACTTGGGGATTAATAAACTATCTATCTATCTATCTATCTATCTATCTATCTATCTATCTATCTA
>JANRMT010027041.1:122937562-122962312 GCA_026402145.1 Polypterus bichir lapradei | reverse complement strand
CTATCTATCTATCTATCTATCTATCTATCTATCTATCTATCTATCTATCTATCTATCTATCTAATCTATCTATCTATCTATCTATCTATCTATCTATCTATCTATCTATCTATCTATCTATCTATCGCTCCTTCCCAGTCATCTTGGCGGTGATCTCATCAGACCTGCCTCTACTGCAAAGAATCTTGGTGTCATTTTTGATTCCTCCCTTTGTTATTCCACCCACATAAATCACATTAAGAAACATTCTTACTTTCACCTCCTTAACATATCCTGTGTTCGCTCCCTCCTCTCCTTTTCTAACGCTGAGAAAGTTGTCCATGCTTTTATCACATCCCGCGTCGATTATTGTAATTCCCTAATGGCAGGTGCCCCTTCTAATCTTATATCACAGCTCCAGCTTATTCAAAACTCGGCTGCAAGAGTCCTTACTTGAACCAGCAGCAGTGAGCACATAACACCCATCCCGCTCCGCCTTCACTGGCTCCCTGTATCTTACATAATCAAATATAAAATTCTACTAATAACCTACAGAGCCTTAAACGACCTTGCGCCAAACTACATTAGTGACCTTCTCAATCACTATGTGCCTGTCCAACCACTAAGGTCCTCTGATTCTGGCAATCTTGTTGTTCCCCACACCAATCTACACTCCATGGGTGACGGGGCCTTCAGCTGTATAGCGCCCAGACTATGGAATGACCTACTGAAATTAATCAGGTCAGCTGACTAAATGAATTCTTTTAAAAAACAACTCAAAACTCATCTGTTCAGGAAGACTTTTAGCTGTACCTGACTTTATTACCCTTCTTTCAGTTTACCTCTATGTCAAGATGCTCATGTAACCTGTGTATGTGTCTGTGCTAGACCATCAATTATGTTGTCTGTTAGGATTTTTATCTGAATTTACTATTTTACTCTTCTTAATTTATCTTGTTTAGTACAATGCTATATACTGTATGGCCTGTCATTCTTTCTTAAACTCTGTGAAGTGCCTTGAGCTTGGGAAAGGTGCTATATAAATAAAATGTATTATTATTATTAAAGTGCTGTCAATTACTAAAATACAATACAGCTTCTTTTTTTGTATTGTGCCCCTCACTGAGTTCTTGCACACAGCTCTCAGTCAAAACACAAGTATAGATTGTACAAATTACTAAATACAGAACTAAATTCATGACAAGATGACAATTTCAGTCTTACAAACCATTTTTTCAATTCACTTTTTTGTAATGCTTCATATTTCAAAATACGTTGCAAAAAATATTTAATTGTTGAGCTAATTCTAATTTGTTTCATATAAACTTGGTATTCACAAGTATTTGTGAATTAACAGAAATAACCTTCACCCCAAACATTTTAGACTTTCTATTGCATATATCTGAGGTATACACTATTAAATTATTTTTTTCTTGTTTTAACATATGCAGACACATCAATATTTGATTCTCATTTAAATAAAAAAACAATGAAAATTATATTTTGCAATAATTTATTCAACAAAAAATGAACACATATGACATTTCAGTGGAAAATGTAAATAGAGTCTATAATAGTATTGCCCCTTTGGCAGAAAGAACATCATGTTATGTAGGCATTTCTAAGAAATGTCTAAGAGGGTCTGACATTGACTGGGGGAAAGATTTTCCTCCCTCCCAATGCATATTTCTTTCAGCTGTGTTGCATATGAGGGGGGGGTCTTGCCTGCATAAATTGTTTCATGTTGCCCTGACTGCAGCTTGATGAGACTCAGATACAGGCTTTAATTTAGCCATTCCAGAACTTTGTATTTCTTTCTTTTCAGACATTTTGGTGGATTTACTGGCATGCTCAAGAGTCATTATCATGTTGCCAGGTGCACTTTTGGTTGGGGCTTAATCTTCAGACAAATGGTCTTACATTATTCTTAAGCACCCTCTGATATAATGAATAATTCACTGCAAAGTCAATGATGGTGAGCTACCCAGGCCCTGAGAACCCCCAAACCATCATATTTCAACCACCATGCTTTACAGTTGGTATTAGGTTCTTCTGGTCAAATGCTGTAATTGATTTTCACCAAACATGTCTTATGATACATTGGCCAAATAACTCTCATCTTTGCTTCATGCTGTCCGAGCACATTGCTCTAGAAGTCCCAGTCTTTGTCTAGGTGTTAATGGGCAAATGTTAGTTTTGTTCTGACATCATTTTTGGACAGCAAAGTTTTCCTCCTGGCACCTAATTTGTGCAACCTCTTTCTAATGCTAGACTTGCACACTTTCAAATTAACAGTGCAAAGAGAGTTAGCTGTACACTACCGGACAAAAGTATTAGAAGACTTCATTTTTTTCAGTTTTTATGTAAATGCACACAGTTTAATATCTTAATGTTTCATGAAATCAAGGCATTCAGGAAAACTATGCCAAATAAATAAGTCAAGGAATCATTTAGTGTGCAAAATTGTAATCAGTTTTTTGATTCATCAAAGTAGTCACCTTTTGCTGATAAAACTGCCTAACTCACATGTGGCATTCTTTCTATGTAAGAAATCAAATAATAATCATAAAGATTTCCCCAGCATTGTTGCAGAAGTTCCCACAAATGTGTTGCACATGAAGATTGTTTTCCTTTCACCAATCTGTCCATTTCACCCCAAACTAACTCAATGGGGTTTAAGTCTGGAGACTGTGCTGGACAGTCCATATTTTGAAGTGTACCTTTTTGTTCTTTTCTTTTAACATAGTTCTGACATAGACTGGAGGTATGTTTTGAGTTGTAGTCTTGCTGTATGATGAACCCCTGACCTACTAGACACAGGCCAGAAGGTAGTGCGTGTTGCTGCAAAATGCTGTGGTAACCCTTTCAAATGAGAATGCCAGTCACTCTGTGCAAATCGCCAACTCTGCCTCCAGCAAAAGAACCCCAGACCATCACATTTCCTCCTCCATGTTTGTGTCACACACTGAGGAATCATCCTTTCACCAACTTGATGGCATACAAACACCATGCATTATGAGCAGAAAAGTTAAAATTTTGATTCATCAGTCCATAACACTTTTTCCAGTGTGCAGTATTCCTTAGCTAGTATTTCATGGCCCAGGCAAGCTTTGCTTTCTTATTTTGTCCTTTAAGGAATGACTTTCTTATTACCACTTGCCGTGTCAAATCTGCAGCTGAAAGTCCCCTCTTCACAGTAGTAAGTGAGGCTTGCTTTTTTTTTCGACCACTGTTAAGCTGTGCTTGCGGCACCTTTTACCCAAGCTGGAGACCCTCTGAAAGCTGTCTTCTGCTTGGGTTGTGACTTTGGGTCTGCCAGATCTCTTCCTATCAGAGTTTTATCCAGATTCTAATTGGATTGTGTAGGACACCACACTCATTGACACTTGGAGTTTTTTTTTGCAATATATCTCTAAATGAAAGGCCTATATTTCTAAGGGTAATAACGCTCTGTCTCATTTAATTTGTTAATTTCTTTCCACTAACGCTGGAATTAACAACTTTCTACAGTGTAATATTGTCCAAATAGTACTTTTGAGGGTGTAGTAACATGCTTTAAGACAGACACAGGGTTTTTAAGTAATCAACAGAAGTTAGGCTACTTGTACAAATTGTTTCAGATAGATAGATAGATACTTTATTAATCCCAAGGGGAAGTAATAAAAATGCAGGTAAAAACAGACAATAACTTTGAATAATGTTAACGTTTAACCCCCCGGAATTGAAGATTCGCATAGTGTGGGGGAGGAACGATCTCCTCAGTCTGTCAGTGTAGCAGAACAGTGACAGCAGTCTGTCGCTGAAGCTGCTCCTTTGTCTGGAGATGATACTGTTCAGTGGATGCAGTGGATTCTCCATGATTGACAGGGGTTGCGGCTACTTGGCATCTGGAACTGACCGCTACCAGCACCCTTTTGCACTGCACCCCTCTTTCCTATACAGTACAGGCTTCACCTACCTTTACCGCCACATCTCTCTGGCTGGAGAGTCCGGCACTGAGCTGCCACAGCCATTCCTACACTGCTTTCAGGGGCGCATTTACCTTCTTCTCCAGCCTTCTCATTGTCTGCTGAAGCAGACCCAACACCTGTAAGAGAGACTGTATGGGCTGAAGCATGCCATCCAGCTCATGTACAGTTGACATCAGGTTATGATATTCATCCGGTGGTGGACTCAGGTTTCACTTATCCCTCTCCGCCAACTGGGAGCCATTGAGGCCGTCTCTCTATGGAGGTAAATCCAGATAGTTTCAACTCCGTCGATTAGATCAAGGTCTCCTCCAGTTACAGAACCAGTACCTGCTTATAAGTGCTTTATTATGTCCATTCAGTCAGAGTTCAGTTTAAGGTTTCAAGCCTCAAATGAAAATTAATTTGGGCATCTTCTTGAATGAAAATCTCTGCAGAGATAATCAGCTCAAATCAAATTCATACTTTGTTATCACATGAACTACAGGACTGACCAAAGTGTTGGTTCAATCTGCAGGTTAGTCATTCATTTAAGGTTGCATGTGGTGGGAGAGGTGCAGCTGAATTTCTGCTGTTTAAACAGGCATTATGTGCCACTTAAAGCTTAGCAAAATGGGCAATACCAAGGTGAAACTTCTACAATCTTGTAAAAACATGTAACAAAAGAATCCTTCAGTTTAAAACACACTTAAGGTGTCCTATACCACACTTGTTAGTTTTATAAGACTGAAGAGATCTGTTTTGCTCTGCACATGAAGGCATTCATGAATCTCTAGCCTGGCCTCAGGGAAAACAGATTATGCCTATTTGTACATACAGGTTTTATCAGTTTGCTTTTTCCCCATTAGACACATGTCTGTATTGTGGATTAACTTTTACTTTGTTCAATTAGCCTTAACATCTCTGGGAATCATCACATAACACACAGGTGGTATGGTATGCAGCAAGTATTACTATCTTATTGTTAATGGGTGGGGTGGTGGTGATTAAGCAATGCTCCTATCTGTTTTCAGTTGGAATGAGGCTTCAGATGTCTCCATAGGTGTAGGTGTACTGTGATGTCTCTTTATTAATGGAATCAGAAGTTTATTTTTAATTAGTTTGTGCTGCTACCAGTTATACAGTAGCTAGCATAGGGCAAGAACATCCCTGGAGCCAGTGGCAATGAAGTCATAGCTGATCTCATGTTTAGTTTCTTTGGCTTGTCAACTAGAACATCCACAAGGCATAACAAACTTGACAGCTCCTTGCTGCATGTTACATTATATTATAGCCATGAGCACCATACAAGAATATCCCCCTAGTTCTCTAGCTGTATGGTACATTCTGTACATTGTATTGTACATTCTGTAGTGTTTGGAACAATATGTACTTTCTTTCAGAGAAATATCTTTAATAAAGTGAGTTAACAAGTTTATATGTACACAAGCCCTACATCCAGAAGTTTCTTTTTTTTCACAAATTAAACAAAAGGGCCAAAAATATTGGTAGTCTTACTGCATCTTTGATTAAAAATTTATGTGGAAACCTCATTAGGGAATTTTAATTTGGAAACATCAGTGTATATTATATTCTGCCATGTCTTGCATATATCCCTTTCATGTGTATACATCAGCAGGTTTCCATTAGAAACAATTTTTTGTCCAGAAAAAAATGCACATTTTTAGTTAATAAATGCTGTATCAGTCTCTCTTTCTGTTTCTTGAATAACATTTAATAGTATCAAGGAGATAATTCAGGCAACATAAATTGCAACAAATAGTCGTTTATAACTTGGTCAGTTAAAGACACCACTTTAGGCACATTAACCTAAGCCTCTGCTATTACATTTCATATATATAAGATATGCACGATGAATTTGTAATTTCATTTCATCACAGGGTGGTAATGTCAGAGGGAAGGATGTATGAAGCTGTTATTGGTGCATGAAATTTTAATGAATTGATTGTGTATAATGCCTCTGATCTAGTTTGGTGGTCAGTCAGAAAGGAAGCAGTAGCAGTGAAACAGAATAAAATTAATTAATTTCTAAAAAGTGCCTTGTTCACTAATGAATTCACTTAGGATTTTACAATAGGTAAATATTACATGAGATTGGCAAAGCAGGTAATATTAACAATTCACCTATTTGTTTATATGCCAGGGCCCAGATGTCAATGTGAAATGTGACTTAAGATATCTGTAACAAAAACAGATTGCAATTTGTCTCTGTTCAGCAGAGAGAGAGGTTGATCCTTTTAGTCAGAAGACTTTGAAAGGTAGAATAAACCTCTATATCCTTTCTTCAGACACTCTTGTCCTGTTATTTAAGGTAAGGGACCCTTTCTTTGCTTAGCTATGGCAAAGTTGCCCGCCAGCCTCGTGCTGGCATTGCACTGCTGATTGTCTGCCCTGGCTTGCCTTTTATCCTCATACTGGGCCACCTAAGAGTATAGAGTCCTGTCTCATGAAAATCTCATGGGTTGGAGCATCCAGTGATTCACTTCTGGTGGGGCTCATGAGCATTTCATCTTTCCTGAAGTTTTTGTCCCCACCTTAGGCATCCAGAGTTTTGTTATTCTTTCACAAGTTCCCCTTGTGCTCCTGACCCATGTGATGCATGTGGAGCCAACCAATACAATAGAAATATAGTAAATATGCAGGAAAATAGAAACCAGTCTGGAGGTCTCTGACATGTGTGCCACTTGTTGATGAATAAGCAAGTATACCTCAAATAAATACATAAGAATGTAGGCTTGAATATCAAAAGGTAAATGTTTAATTCAGAGGGTGCTACAGCTTAAGAAATACAATGTATCGTTACCATGGTTAATTACTTGCCGTATTATGGGTTCACATTATCACTGGATTATTTTATATGTGTATTTGTCTACCTTGCAGGAAGAGGGTTGAGAATAGATTTGCATATCCCTAAAAATACATTATATAGGGGTAATGATGTAGGTACACAGCGAGCACATCTAAGCAATGAGTAGCTAAAACCATACTGTATTTCACGTGTCAGCTTGAAAGGAAGTTACAAGCTTATTTTCATTCATTGCATAGAATAAACAACATGTTAATTGTGCGAGAATGCACACCTTAAAAAAACTAATAAAAATGATTGCATTAAAATGTAAAAAAAGCATTGTTATGTAATAAAAAAACATTCGTTTTTTCAGTTCTTTTTTGTCATGTGTACAGATAATTATATTAAAATTGGAGCATGGGCAGTAAAGGTAAGTTGTTTATGGATGGATGGATAGATAGATAGATAGATAGATAGATAGATAGATAGATAGATAGATTACTTTTTTGATGACTTGCGTTATTTTTGTGACAGGGGATAGGAGTAAAGTCATATAGAGACTTCTGCTTGAGATCAATGGTTCTAGACTTAATTCTGTGAATTGAGGCAAGGCTTAAATCAATTAATTAATGGACAGATAGTGTTGGGGTTCCATGTATGTTAAGAACTGTCTACTTTAAAAAACTGTGTGTTTTAACAAATCTGTGTCTTTATGTGTTCCAATTCTGCATTTAATAACTTATAAAAAAATTACATTGCATTTTACTTAAGATTTTATCACTGTTCTCTATGCCTGCGCTCCGTGAAGAGTGCTATACAAAAGTAAACTGAATTAATGAAAGGCATTAATTGATATTAATGCAACACTGTTCTACTTTTGCACAATCTCTGTATCCTTTCCCACTAGAAAAACAAAATTCCACAATTCAAGAATCAATTTCAAACACAAATGCATTGTAATGTGTTCTCCTTGTTCTTGTCATCCCACTTGTATCGCACATGGCCACTCTATTGTATGGCTGAGCAGTCAGATATCACCTCCATGTCTGGTTTTAGAAGGGAGTTCAAGAAACTACACAGCAGTAAGTCTCTCTCTTTAATTTTTGAAAGCATTATAAAACTCAGCTCTGGATCGATTTTTTCCCATTCTTCTCACGTCAGTCAGCAACACTCATGCAGTTAACTAGGTAAATCATCTTGGCGTTCTTTTTAGAAATATGGAGAGGTTCATAGTTCCCACAGCAGAAATCCTGACCTTTCTATAACTTATAATCTACGACATTTCAGGAAACATAATACTTTAACACAAATGCAGTTCTGTGATCAAGGCAGAGCATTTTCAGAAGCAGATGGTCCTATAGTCAAGTCCTGGATGATTTCCCAGTCTGCTTCTTGATGGTTTCAACACAGAGCCTAGGGATTAACGTCAGGGCAGACTTTATGTAACAGTTTTTTCTAGCTCAAAGGTTATTCCTCAGTCATTACATAATGTTTGATATTAATAATAGAATGATTTTTCTCTTTATGTACTTTTATAGCTTTTCCTCATAAATATTTATTTGGCCCTAAATTAGCATTTCACGTAATGTGTGTTTTATATACTGTACACTGAAAAAAGATTAAATGTTGGAGTTACTTAATCTAGTTATGTGAACAGGTTCCAAGTAATAAGTGTTATTAATTTGTAAGAAACATTTTGTTGCACTTCTACACATAAACGTGGGTTGCTGAAAATATTTGTTGTTGTGTAGCTACAATGTGCTTTGAATTTGTCAAACCTAAGGAACATAGTTATTTACTAACTGAATATGTTTACTTTGAACCACTTGATCTAATCCATTAAAACATGACACAGGCATTCTATTAACATGACCAATACACCATACTGTATATGTTTTATTGAAAAGAATGCAGTGGTTCACACAATGCATAAGGTGCATGTGAGTTACACTCACTGATTGCACTTTGTGTAATCTAACAATTACCTTTCATATTGTATTGGAAAAGAAGAAAATGATGCATTTGTAATGTAGTGTAGGCTAAAAATTTGGCAATTAAAAAAAAAAAAAAATCATAAATCAACTTCCACGAACACTCAAAATCCATGACATGCAGTAAAAAATTAGTTTGCTAATAATCTTTGATGTTTTCTCCACCCAACTGTATAAAGGTGTGGAAATGTTTGGACAATAATGCAAAAATGGAATGGTTCTTTATGCAAAATATCATACTATATCATACAGATACAGGATAGTCATGTACATAAAACGTGTTTACCTTAGGTTAAATTAACTTAATTCAACTGTGTATGGTGGAAACAGTCACATCATACAGTATTTTGAGTATAAAAAGTATGAATTTTGAGTAAGATTAACATAAAATATGTGAATAATTACAACAGTTCCTGAGATGGATTATGCCTCTTTTTAAAAGACAACAATCCAATGGTTTTGTCCATCCATCCAGCTATATCCTAACTACAGGGTCACCTGGAGCCAATCCATGCCAACACAGGAAACAAACCCTGGGCAGGGCACCAGCCTACTGCAGGACACTCACACACCAAGCACAATTTAGGATCGCCAATGCACCTAACCTGCATGTCTTTGGGAGGAAACCCACACAGACACAGGAAGAACAGGCAAACTCCACACAGGGAGGACCTGGGAAGCGAACCCAGGTCTCCTAACTGCAAGGCAGCAGCGCTACTCACTGTGCCACCGTGTCACCCCAATGGTTTTGTTTCAATATTAATTGCATTAATGTGACACTAAGAGATTCATATCAATATCACTACAAACATCTATGTAATACAAGCAAACATGGTTATTTTAACTTGAATTAAAATTATAAACATCCCCATTAGTTCATTTTTTCGTATGTTTTAATGGGAAAAAAGCTTTGAAATGGTCAAAAGTAAAAGCATTGCATGAAACTAAAACTGATTATTAGAAATTGAGTTTTTAATAAAACAATAATGTAGGGAGTATAATGTTTACATCTTATTTTGATTTAAAAGAACATGAAAAATTTGACAAGAAAGAGAAGATCTTTCAGTCTATAAAAAAACTATTTACTGTAGTTAACTATTAGCTAAGATTATGGTGTGCATTTGGGTTTATTCTAGGAACTCATGATTTGCTCTTATATTTCAAATACAGTCTTAAAAGTTTCTGATGTGAGCATATGTGAGAGGTCCTTAAAATATAATTAATATACTGCAGTTTTAATAGTTAACAGATCTTCACTTTTGATTCACTTTTCCTGGAGAATATCATCTTGCCTGAATGCCAAGCTGGAGAATCGGGCCACTCAATCTATCCATAGTAACTTATTAAGAACCAGAATCACTTTTATTTTCCGGTACCTAATGCACAGGAACTCACCTTGGCAATTTTGGAGCTACTTAGAACAGAACACAACATCACATACAATTAACATAACATAACTTAAACAACATATATTATGAACAGTTACAATATAGTGTAGTTATAAAGGAGATGTGCAAATAATGTGCAAATTAAAGCACTTGTATATGCACACACTCACAGCTTCAAACAGTATACGAAAGAACATAGGAGCAAGCAAAGACGACAGACTAAATTATTGGTTTGTGAGATTCTCTTTGTGAATTTCTAGATAACCCCAGGTCACCTGAGAGACACTAAATCATTCAGTATGTTCAGAGTCTTCCCCTTAGCTTTCTGCAATGTAACATCCCAACTACTTGCCCAAACCATCTCACATGTATCTTCTCAGGTAGAGAAGCAGCGATTCTGCTTTGAGGTCATTTCATATTTGAAAATTCCTCATCCTAACACAGGTAATGAGCCTAGTAAACCAACACTGGAGACATCTTTAATCTACTTGTATCCATAATCTAATTAATTTAGTCACTTTTACCATAGGTATGGATGGGGCGCATACTGACCAGGGTATTGAAAGCCTTATCCCAGGGCTTAGCTGTGGTTTTGTTCTTACAGTACAGTCTTGTTAGCACACAGAGGTTACACAATTACAGAGGTGGGGGCCCCTCCCTGTCTAAAAGAATTTACAAAATAACTCAGATTTAATGTTGTCATATTTAGAATTTTCACACAATTAACATTTTTTGGATAGTAAGTGGCTAGTTGCTTAAACAGGCCTTTTGAGACCGTGGCTGTTCACCTCATCTTTCTTACAGATCTGTTTGGACAGTAGGTATTGTGGATCAGTCTTTCCAGATTTTATCTTCTTATGTTTATCTTTTGTATTCTTTCTTGTCCTTGTATGTTGCTCCAATACTATCAAGACAAGTTCCCAGTGCACAGTAGAGCATCTGGCCAATAAAGGGAAATCTGATTCTGAAGGAAAAAAACTTCAGTGCATGCACAGTTAGATGAAGAAAGTTTCCACTGCTTATGGTCTGACAGAAAGGGTGAATTACACCTTCTTTAGGGTTATAATGATTTTGTCCAATACCCACATTGCCATTCTGGGTTGAGAAGGACCAAAAGGAAATGCGAAACAATGCAAAGCCATTGCTTGTATTTTCCATATTTTTGTACCTTTTTCTTGCAGCAGTCCAGAAAGATGAGCATGACTATAGGTAGGTCTGCAATTTGATGTCGTTCATCTCTATTTCCATCTCCAACTGTCACATGCTAATCAGCAGGCCAGCTCTTTTGTGTAACACTTAAGTTTTTAGTTTATGCCATCATTAAACAAGTTTTCAGGGTTTTTAGTTTATGCCATCATTAAACAAGTTTTCAGGGTTTTTAGTTTATGCCATCATTAAACAAGTTTTCAGGGCTACTTTCTGCGAGTTAGCTCATTGGAGACATTTTTTCCTTTCTATTCCAAATGGCAATTCATTTAAAATCAAGGAAACTATGAGATTCACTAGTGCCTATTCCAGTAAAAGATATTATGGAGTCACTTAAGACATAATTACCGCTATGTATTTATATTAGTAATTATAATTATAAATTTTGCTTTTTTGTTTGCTAATTATGAATTTTTTCAATGAGTTAGTGATACCACATTGAATTAAAAATGAGAAGGCACTTAGTTATAATTTTTTTTTCATAATTCCCTTTGTTAGTAATCCATAAGAACTTACCTATTATGTTTTTGCCTTTGTCCAGCATATTTAATATCAGTTTGGCAAGACTAGGGTCATACTATGATATCTTTGTTATTTTAACTATTGCATCACTATATGACATAACAGCAAGTTGAGTTTAGATATGCATTGTGATAAATTAAATAAGCAGTATCTCAGTAAAGACTGAAGACAGAGATAGATAGATAGATACTTTATTAATCCCAAGGGGAAATTCACATTATCCAGCAACAGTATACCGATACAAAAAACAATCTTAAATTAAAGAGTAATAAAAATGCATGTAAAAGCAGACAATAACTTTTAGTAATGTTAGCATTTACTCCCCCGGGTGGAATTGAAGAGTCGCATAGTGTGGGGGAGGAACGATCTTCTCAGTCTGTCAGTGGAGCAAGACAGTGACAGCAGTCTGTCACTGAAGCTACTCCTCTGTCTTTAGATGACACTGTTCAGTGGATGCAGTGAATTCTCCATGATTGACAGGAGTTTTTTAGCGCCCGTCGCTCTGCTACAGATGTTAAACTGTCCAGCTTCATTCCTACAATAGAGCCTGCCTTCCTAACAAGAGATGTCCTTCTTCTTTATGCTGCCTCCCCAGCACACCACCGTGTAGAAGAGGGCACTCGCCACAACCATCTGGTAGAACATCTGGAGCATCTTATTGCAGATGTTGAAGGACGCCAACCTTCTAAGGAAGTATAGTCGGCTCTGACCTTTATTACACAGAGCATCAGTATTGGCAGTCCAGTCCAATTTGTCATCCAGCTGCACTCCCAGGTATTTATATGTCTGAACCCTCTGCACACAGTCTCCTCTGATGATCACGGTGTCCATGAGGGGCCTTGGCTTCCTAAAATCCACCACCAGTTCCTTGGTCTTGCTGCTGTTCAGGTGTAAGTGGTTTGAGGTTCACCATTTAACAAAGTCTTTGATTAGCTCCCTATACTCCTCCTCTTGCCCACTCCTGATGCAGCCCACAATAGCAGTGTCATCAGCGAACTTTTGCACATGGCAGGACTCCGAATTGTACTGGAAGTCTGATGTATATAGGCTGAACAGGACCGGAGAAAGTACAGTTCCCTGTGGCGTTCCTGTGTTGCTGACCACAATGTCAGACCTGCAGTTTCTGAGATACACATACTGAGGTCTGTTTGTAAGATAGTCCACGATCCATGCCACTAGGTATGAATCTACTCCCATCTCTGTCAGCTTATCACTAAGGAGCCGAGGTTGGATGGTGTTGAAGGCACTAGAGAAGTCCAGAAACATAATTCTTACAGCACCACTGCCTCTGTCCAAGTGGGAGAGGGATCGGTGTAGCATATAGATGATGGCATCCTCCGCTCCCACCTTTTCCTGGTATGCGAACTGCAGATGATCGAGGGCGTGGCAAACCTGTGGCCTCAGGTGGTGAAGCAGCAGCCGCTCCATGGTCTTCATCACATGTGACGTCAGAGGAACAGGCCGGAAGTCATTCAGCTCACTAGGATGTGATATGTTTGGGACTGGGGTGATACAAGATGATTCCAAAGCCTCGGGACTCTCCCCTGTTCCAGGCTCAGGTTGAAGATGTGCTGTAGAGGACTCCCCAGTTCCTGTGCACAGGCCTTCTGCAGTTGTGGCGATACTCCATCTGGACCCACTGCTTTGCTGGCACGAAGTCTCCTCAGCTCTCTGCTCACCTGCTCTGCTGTAATTGTGGGTGGTGATGTCTCTCCTATGCTGGTATCAGCAGAAGGATGGTTGGAGGATGCAGTACTCTGAGGTGAGAGTGGGTTAGGGTGGTCAAACCTGGTAAAGAAGTTGTTCATTTGGTTTGCTCTCTCCATGTCTCCCTCGATGGTGGCACCCCGCTTCGAGCTGCAGCCAGTGATAATCTTCATCCCATCCCACACTTCCTTCATGCTGTTATTCTGCAACTTCTGCTTCAGCTTTCCTTCACCGCCCTGAGCTGGACTCAGAGTTCCTTCTGCACGTGCTTGAGCTCATGCTGATCACTGCCTTTAAAAGCCCTTTTTGTTCTGATTCAAAAGGCCCTTGATGTCACTGGTAATCCATGGCTTCTTGCTAGCATAGCAGCGTACTGTTCTTACTGGAACTACAATGTCCATACAGAAGTTGATGTAATCAGTTGTGCAGTCAACAGACTCTTCAATGTTCTCACTATGTGACCCCAGTAGTATATCCCAGTCTGTAGTTCCCAAGCAGTCTCTCAGAGCCTACTCTGCCTCAGGGGACCACTTCCTGAATGATCGTGTGGTTGTAGGTAGCGCCTTCACTCTTGGTTTGTAGTGAGGCTGAAGCAGAACCAGGTTATGATCTGCTTTCCCAAGCGCAGGCAGCGGGGTGGCGCTGTATGCGTCTTTAATGTTTGCATACAGTAGGTCAATAGTCCTATTTCCCCGGGTTTCACAATCCACATACTAGGAGAAGGCAGGTAACCTCACAGGTGGCGCAGTGGTAGTGCTGCTGCTTTGCAGTAAGGAGACTGTGGAAGATTGTGGGTTTGCTTCCCGGTTCCTCCCTGTGTGGATAGAGCTTTGAGTACTGAGAAAAGCGCTATATAAATGTAATGAATTATTACTATGTTTTGTCCAGCGTTACATGGTTAAAGTCTCCCGTGATTAGCACAAGCCCCACAGGGTGCTGTGTTTGTAAGTTAGCAACCGGGGAATGGATGACGTCGCTCGCTTTCTCCATGTCCGTCTGCGGAGGGATGTAAACAATAACAATCATCACGTGTCCAAACTCTCTGGGCAAGTAATAGGGACACAAACGTATGGCCAACAGTTCGATCTCCCTGCAGCAAGTGTAACGTTTAAATTTCCTGAGTTGCACCACTTTGTACTGACATAGAGAGCGACACTCCCTCCTTTCTTCTTACCGCAGGTATTTGCGTCTCTGTCCGCTCTAACTGTGCTAAACCCGGGTAGCTCCACGTTAGCATCTGGGATGGTAGTTGTTAGCCACGTTTCACTAAAAAACAGCAAGCTGCATTCTCTGTCGGTTTTGACATTTTTCACCAGCACAGCCAGTTCGTTGATCGTATTTGGTAGTGAGTTCACATTTCCCAGGATCACAGAAGGCACCAAAGGTTTATAGCGCCACTTTCTCGCAAGCCGCTTGGCTTTTATCTTAGCTCCGGCTTGGCTGCCAGGATATTGTCTTCTTACCTCGTCAGGTATATAGGGAACCACACCGGCGTGGGCATTTGTTCTCAGTGCTTGAAGTTGACTACTTGAATAGGCGAGTCTTGGCGTGTAAAAATCCATGTCAAGTAGTAAAAGTAGTAAAAAGTGTCCAGGGAGCGATTCTACATAAAAGAAAGTGGTAGAAGTGATCAGTGAAATAGAGAAAAATAGGTAAAAAGATAAAGTCATACACGGAGCTGCTGGAATGGCTGCCACTTGCGGCGGTGCCGGATATAGAACAGACGATATATGGACAAAAGCATGTGGGCACACCCCCAAGTTATTGAGCGCAGGTGTTTTAGCCACACTCGTTGTTAACAATCAAGCACCTAGTCAGGAAGTCTCCATTGACAAACATTAACAGTAAAATTGGTCATACTGAAGACTCAGTGAATTTAAATGTGGCACTGTTACAGAATGCTACCTATGCCACAAGTAAGTAAGTGAAATTTCTGCTCTGCCAGATCTGCCCTGGACAACTATAAGCACTTTTATAGTGAAGTGGACATGTCCAGAAGCAACAACAACTCATCCACAAAGTAGTGGGGCTTGCAAACTCAGAGAGTGGGGCTGCTGAGTGGTGAACAACAACAGCAACATTTATTTCTATAGCACATTTTCATACAAACAATGTAGCTCAAAGTGCTTTACATGATGAAGAAAGAGAAAAAAGACAAAATAAATAATTAAAATTAGGGAACACTAATAAACATAGAATAAAAGTAAGGTCCAATGGCCAGGGAGGACAGAAAAACAAAACAAAAAACTGCAGATGGCTGGAGAAAAAAATAAAATCTGTAGGGGTTCAAGGCCACGAGACCGCCCAGCCCCCTCTAGGCATTCTACCTAACATAAATGACCTCAATCAGTCCTCATTGTATTCTGGGTTCTCATGGAAGAACTTGATGATGACGGTCACTTGGACTTCTGTCTTTTAATCCATCAATGTAGGGACGTCACGGTGCTTTGATCAGGTGGTGGTGGTGCAGATTGCCACCACAGAAAACTGGAAAAAGAACAGAAGAGAAAGTAGGGGTTAGTACGGATTTTGGAGCAACCATGAATAATCATGATAATTAACTGAATATACAGAGCATCAGGATTTAACAAAGATGAAGCTATGAGAAAGCCATATGAAAGTAATATGTTTTCAGCAGTGTTTTAAAGTGCTCCCCTGTATTAGCCTGGCGAATTCCTATTGGCAAGCTGTTCCAGATTTTAGGAATAACAGCAGATGGCCGCCTCACCACTTCTTTTAAGTTTAGCTCTTGGAATTATAAGCAGACACTCATCTGAAGATCTAAGGTTACGATTTGGAGTGTAAGGTGTAAGACATTCCAAAATATAAGATGGAGAGAAACTATTTAACGCTTTGTAAAACATAAGCAGTATTTTAAAGTCAATTCTGAATGACAAAGGTTTCTGGGGTGATGTGCTCGGATTTTCGTTTCCGAGTTAAGATTCTAGCAGCTGCATTCTGCACTAGTTGTGATCAATTGATGTCTTTTTTGGGTAGTCCTGCGAGTGCATTACAGTAATCTAGCTGACTGAAAACAAAAGCGTGAGCTAAGAGGTCTAACTTTTTCTATATTTCTTAAGTGAAAAAATGGTGTCCTAGTAATCTGATTAATATGTGATTTAAAATTCAGGTCAGAGTCAATAGTTACCCCTAAATTCTTTACCTCCATCTTGACTTTTAATCCAAATGCATCAAGTTTATTTCTAATAACCTCATTATATCCATTATTGCAGATCACTAAAATTTCTGTTTTCTCTTTATTTAGTTTGAGAAAATTACTACTCATCCATTTGGAAACACAAGTGCTATTGATAAATACAGCTGTGTGTCATCGGCATGGCTGTGGTAGCTCACGTTATGCCCCGAAATAATCTGACTTAACGGAAGCATGTAAATCGAAAAGAGCAGCAGACACAGGATAGAGCCTTGTGCAACACCATATAGAATATCATGTGTCTTTGAAGTATAATTACCACAACTAACAAAGAATTTTCTACCTGCCAGGTAGGATTCAAACCAATTTAGGACACTGCCAGAGGCCCACCCATTGACTAAGGCGATTTCTAAGAATATTGTGAACACATAATTCATAAAAATAGTCCTCTGTGCCATCACTCACAACAAAGTTCTAAACTGCCTCTGGAAGCAATATCAGCACAAAACCTGTTTATTTGGAGCTTCATGAAATGGGTTTCCCTGACATCTGCACACTCGCCTAAGATCAATATGTGCAGTGCCAAGTGTTGGGTGGGGTTGTGTAAAGCACACTGAAGCACTGGAGACATGTTCTCTGGAAGGATGATTGATGCTTCACTATCTGGCAGTCTGATGGATGAATCTGGGGTTGAAGTTGCCAGGAGAACACTACTGTACCTTTTGGAATGCAATGCCTACTGTAAACTTTGGTAGAGGAGGGGTGATGATGTGGGAATGATTTTTAGGCCCCTTTGCTTCCAGTGAAAGGTACTGTTTAAACTACACAATTGTGCATATCTAGCTTTGTGGCAACAGTTTGCAGAAGTTCCTTTTCTGTCCTTTTCTGTACAAAGCCAGGTCCATGAAGACTTGATTTGATGTGTTTGGTGTGAGGGAATCTGTGTGGCCTGCACAGAGCCCTGGCCTCAACCCTACAGAGCACATTTGGGTTGAATTGGAATGCTGATTGAGAGGAAGGTCTTCTCATCTGGCATCAACTCCCAAATGTTCTTTTTGCTACATAGGCACAATTTCCCACAGTTAAGTTTACAGCTGCTTCTAAAAGGCTGTTTATGATATATTTCATTTTACATTTATGGCTCATAAGTTACTAATACCAACATTGCAAAATTTACACTATGATCACAAAGATATGGATCTTCTTTAAATTCATGGAATAAAATAGTTAATTATAGGGCTACACACTCTGGAAGTAAATATCATATATGATTGAAGATTCATTCTTTTTCCTTAGCATATACTTGTTAAAGTTGATGTTGAAGACTTTCATATTACTTTTTAAAAACTGTTAAAATAGTTACTATTACTGATTATTATTGATTATTGATCACTTGCTTACCTACCAGCAACTGGAGCAGTCTGGTTTTACGCCTAAGACAGCTACCATCGATTGCATCCTGGCACTGAGGGTTCTCAAGGAGCGCAAATGTGAATATCAGCAGAGTTTCTTTGCAGGGATTTTTGATTTTCATAAAGCGTTTGACACAGTTGATCAAGCTGCCCTGTGGGACATCCTGAGACTCTGCAGGTTTCAACCAAAATTGCTGGATATCGCATCTGTACACTGATATGGTGAGTGCTGTGCAGAGTGAAGGCAGGACCTCTGCATTTTTCCCAGTTGATTCTGGGATTCGCCCGACCATGGGATTATGTATGACAGAGCCCCACCCACCAACTCTAAGACCATGGGATATGCATGACAGAGCCCCGCCCGCCAACTCTAACCCTCCTCCCACGTCATGGGATACGCACGGCAGAGCCCCGCCCGCCAACTCTAATCCTCCTTCCGCGTCCACCCTCGCTCTCGAGGCATGCGTACTGCCTGCTTATGTGCCTGCACGTCTTAATAGTCTTACTCCCACTGGCATGCCTCCGCATAAACTCAAAATTAAAATTGGTTCAGTCGTCATGCTTCTCAGAAACCTCCTGCCAGCAAGAGGTTTCTATAATGGCACTAGACTTTCTGTTACCAGCATTCACCGCAATGTACTGGAGTGTAAAACTATCGCGGCTGCTACCTCACAAACTGTCATTCCCCGGATTTCAATGACCCCATCAGATTCAAATTTGCCTTTTACTTTTACACCCAGACAATTTCCTGTTAGATTGGCCTTTGAAATGACAATTAATAAGGCACTGGACCAAACTTTCAAAAATATATGCCTGTATCTGGCAAAACCAGTTTTCAGTCACGAACAATTGTATGTTGCTCTCTCCAGAGTGCCATCTTTTCATTCACTCACAGTCGTATCCTCAGACCCACCCCATTTGGACAACTGTGTCTTTCCGGAAGTCTTCACCCATCAATGAATAATTATGCGCCGTATGCTACACCGCGGGTCGGCTAGTTTGAAGTTAATTGACTTAAGTCAATTTTTACAACCTTTTGAATGTATATTCACAAAATATTCTAAAATTACAAAGAGCTTCGCTCATCCACATTCAAAGTTCTCATCCCATTTCACCTCAGTGTGGAGTACTGCACTTTGAAAAATTCTGTTCTTTTCGCAGTAACTGCTAATTTGGGGTGGGAATGGTTGTGTAAAAACCTCTCCTAGGGGCGGCCTTAGGCATGTGCAAACTGTGCACCTGCGCAGGGCCGCCAAATCCCAGGGGCCACCACGCCAATATATATCTATACTAATAAAAGGCAAAGCCCTCATTGACTCACTCACTCACTCACTAATTCTCCATCTTCCCGTGTAGTTAGAAGGCTATTTGGCAGGCTTATTCCTCACAGCTTACTTACAAACGTTAAGCAGGTTTCATTTCGAAATTCTACACGTAACGGTCATAACGGTCGATAACTGTCGACAACGTCCGCCATGTTGAACTTTCTTATTTATGGCCCCATCTTCACGAAATTTGGTAGGCGGCTTCCCTGCGCTAACTGAAACCAACGTACATACTTATTTCGATGGTATGATGCCACTGTCGGCCGCCATATTGAACTTTCCAAAGTCACTAATTTTCCAACTTCCCGTGTAGGTAGAAGGCTGACCCCCCATCTTCACGAAATTTGGTAGGTGGCTTCCCTGTGCTAACCAAAACCGATGTACGTACTTATTTCGGTGGTATGACGCCACTGTCGGCCGCCATATTGAATTTTCCAACGTCACTAATTCTCCAACTTCCCGTGTATGTAGAAGGCAGATGTTTGGCAGGCTCATTCCTTACAGCTTACTTACAAAAGTTAAGCATGTTTCATTTCGAAATTCTATGCATAACGGTCATAACAGATGACAACGTTCGCCATGTTGAACTTTCTTATTTATGGCCCCATCTTCACGAAATTTGGTAGGTGGCTTCCCTGCGCTAACCAAAACCGATGTACGTACTTATTCCAGTGGTATGATGCCACTGTCGGCCGCCATATTGAAGTTTCCAATGTCACTAATTCTCCAACTTCCCGTGTAGGTAGAAGGCTGAAATTTGGTACTTATTTCGGTGATATGATGCCACTGTCGGCCGCCATATTGAACTTTTCAACGGTCTTTGTTACTTATGGGCCCATCTTCAAGAAATTTGGTACGCAGCTTCCCAACGCTAACTGAATCCTACTTACATACATATATACATCCATAGCCTGCAGCTTGGTCACCGTGTGAGGCGGCGTTGGGTCCCCCATCCCAACGCCTCCCACGTTGTTGGCTGCCTGCCTATATAAGGCCGTCCGTCGCTCCAGTCTCTAAATTCCCTTCCTTGCTTCACCACGGGATTCACGTCTCCCTGCTGATAACCACAGCCTTTTTATTTAATCCATGGCTTCTCCACTGTTTTATTGTTCATTTATTATGATTACAGTTATTGTGTAGGTATTTTAGACTTGCTTTACATTGTTCAGGTACCCATTTCCTTTATCATTCCAACCGTACCCCCATTAACATGTCTATCGAGGTGATCACCATCGATCAAAGAACTGTCACTTACCGATTGGTTTCCATGCCCTGAGATGGCACCTGCCTTTTCCATTCTCTGTGTTACATATTGCACGGCCATATCAGGCTCACTCTTGATATCCGGAGGAACATTGTGTCTTATGTATTGAATGACTGGGACAGGTTCAAGGTGTGGACTGATGATGGTACAGGAGATAATTATACTACACAGGAGCACTATAAGAGTGAAATGCTTAAGCCCTTCACCTATGCATCTGCATCTGAGTTGATGGCTGCTGCTGAATTGTTCGGTTGTCGCTTTCAAGTGTACCGAAATGGCCAAATATTTTACACCTTTCGACAACCGCCAATGCCTCTTAAACATCTTAGATTGACAGGTGACGATTTCAGTAGTGGACACTTTGATGTTTATAAATGTTTAAACTCTCAAAAGCTGGATGTGAAGTTATCGATGAAACCGGTTATATACTTACAACGCTTGACAGATGTCAAATGTCACTTCAACACAAGTCCTGCAAATACTGTCGTAATTGAAACAAACCATGAAACTCAAACCGATTATGACAGCAGCAATCCAAGCTGTGAGATTTGAAACAAGATTACTGTTCACATGGCCAACTGTACGTTGCATGCTCAAGAGTAATCTCAGCGCACAGCTTGGTCATATTACAACCGGAGGGCCGAACTCACAGTGTGGTATACAAAGAGATCCTTAACAAGTAATTATTAGTATATTTTCCCTCAGTTTAAAAAGGTTTAATTTTCTTCTTAATAAAAATTTTAAGGCAGTACTTTGCCGCTGCGAAGCGCGGGTATTTTGCTAGTTGAATATAAAACAGAGAAAATAACGACACAGCTGACAGTTGAAGCGAAGCTAGTGCAAGTGGGCGAGTCGTCTTACAAGTTAGTGTTTCACCTAGCTTTAAAAAAGTATGATTGTTAGCGCAATAGTCATAGTGAATATCTGGTCAGATAGGGGACACAAGACATTCGCATACCCATTCTAAGCAAAATGAAGAGATTTCGAGTACACGAATCTGGTTATTCGAAACGAAAGAGAAAGGCGGCTCAGGAGGGTTTCATTGCGTCACATGAAGGAACAATCCTGAACTTTATCATAAGTTAAATGCTTGTGTCATGAGCACGAGGCGGCTATGCAGTGTCCTCAACGGACGTGGCCATTCGCCGTGCATAAGATACCATATTGACACTGGCGGCCGAAGGGGCCACCGATTCTTTCTCTGCCCAGGGCCGCCCCTGACAGAAAAAAAGTTATGTAAAAAAATTGTGTCCGATCCGCTTGAGACAGGAATACACTAAGCTGCCGACATATGTTTCAATGAATTAGGCACTGCAGCAGAGGGACCCAAACACAAAAATAACTTCAAAGCTACAAATGTGATATTGATCTTTAAGGGTGTGTAAATGACTAAAGAAATTGTTTAAAGAACTAAAAAGAATTTATGAGCAATACGGAAATGCTCAATACAAAGTACATTTGTGTGTATCACCCAGCTCAGTGTCAGTGAATGCTTCCACATCACCAATCAAAGAATATCTGGAAAATTACCACACAGAAAAATGATCTACCGAGATGTGACTGCGCTGCCAACAGAAATTAACAGATCATCATAGGATTCCAATAATAACACGACAGTCGACTCACGCCAAATTGCAAAACTGGGAGAGTACACAAGCGTAGAAAGATGAAGTGAAACAAAATACACAAAAATGATATCGGGACAAAACACTGAATTACTCCCATTAGTTATTGTTTTTTTTTTTTTTTTATACACAGCACAGCTTCCATCTACACAAACTTGCAGTGTTCCACTTCAGGTTTTTCGAGTTTCGAGACCCCCTCTGTAGGTAAATGAGTAACCAGCGCCACCTAGCGGAGAAGAAGTTGAATATACAGACGCCGAACTGATACTGTGCACAGGTTTTACTGTCCAGCCGTTACAGTTTGAATACCCAACTTATACTTTTGATCACCGTGAAGCATCAGTCAGAGACCTTTAGTTAACTAAGTAAGAATTAATAACCGGACTTGCAGCACATAACAGCACATTGCCTGCTCACTGTGAGGTAATCTGGAGCGCGGAAATACACGAACCCGCAATTTTATTTTTGCCTATGGGATCCAAAAATGGGCAAATTGTTCGACTAGTGGTAATATAATGCGTTGAGCACGAGGACTCTACTAAAGTTTTTTTTTTTTAAAGCAGGTTCTTTCAGGTTCCACAACGAAACTATGGACTTCCCCATATACAATCATACAAAAACGACGAAATATTAAAAAAACACGGAGAAATGTCAAGATTTGAGGCGCGAAGCTGCTAAAGTTACTTCCGTTTTTTCAAAGCTGGCACCAGGCCCACCAATATGTATAGAGAAAGCATCTCATTTAGTTCGTGGTTAAGAGCCCACCATACCAAAGGAACCCACCACCACTCTTCGTGGTAAGGTTCCTACTTCACAAGGCGCCTAGCTTAATGTATAAACTTCCAGCCACCTTTCACTCCAGCCCTTCCTACAACCCCCCTCTTTGGCGTGGCAGACAGACTCCAAGCCTCTTGAATTTTTTTGATACACAAGAGTCCAAAAATCAATCAATTCAGGTTCCTAAGATTGTGTAGTTTTCAAATCAAACAAAAAGATGAAATGAAAACTATAAGCAATATTACGAAAAACAAACAAACACAAAAAAAACACACGATTAAACACCCCAGCAGCATTCCCTTCCTGCAGGCTTCCCAGTCATGCGGTCTTCTTCTTCAGTAATGGTGTGATTCACTCTTATCTAGGATACTTTTCCTATTTATATTTTAACTAATTGTAATTAAGTCGTAATATAATTTTTATTTTTGTCTTGGGTAGTTAATACCTAATATTAATAATGAATAATAATTGTCTTGCCGCATTGACAAAAGACTGACATATTTTCGTTGTTTTACATTACTACAGTGTGTTAAAATATTTTGTCACTATTTACCTGTAAAACAATCCAGAAAGTCAGGTAGTCAGTCGTGAAATACTCAATTTCCCCAATGATGTTTTTTTTTGTTCCATATGCGCTTTCACGCTGAACCTTCACTGAAAAAGTTATTTTTTCAAATCTTATTTGTCGGTATTTTCTTTACATCTCGAAACGATTAAGCGATATGTAATTATCCCGGCATTCGCGTCTGCAGGCTTAAAGCACGACAATCCAATTGACCACCTGCTATTGAAAAGCGTCATGGGGACGGTAAATAGAATTTGACCTCCACCTAGTGGTAAGACGTGGATATGAAATAATGCGCTGCAATGTTAATAGCCACTCATCCTATTTTTAAATGGCATAATCTAAAACAGGGGTGCCCAATGCGTCGATCGCGATCGACAGGTAGATCGCAAAGTTAGTGCAGGTAGATCGCGTTGCATTAAACGTTTTTTTTTTTTTAATGTTAGTCTATCATATATCCTCACTATGGCATTTGCCTCTTGATTGACTTATAATGCGGCCAGTCTGAGATCTCTTTTCTTTTAACACACTGGTCATCCCGCACGCACAATCAAACGCGCAAGCTACTGCAAAACTCTGTGATCTAGTTAGCCTTCCAATTTATATCGACTAAAGATGGGATTTTAAAAAATTGTTTGGGAAGGGTATGGGCTGGATGTAGAATTGGAAGAGGATTTTTTTTTTCTCACAATGTCACAATCGAAGTGCGTTTGTCTGATCTGTCAATCTATCATTGCTATTCCAAAGAAGGAAAATGGGAAAGGCACTTTCGAACTGTTCATAAAAACTACGAAACTGACTTCCTTCCGAAAAGCGATCTGAGCAAGAGAAATGAGAGGGAACTAAAGTCGCAGTTAATCGGACAGCCGTAATTTTTCATTCGGCTGAATTCAAAAGCTCCTTGACTGCATTATTCGGCTCTACTTATTTATGCGAGTCAGCCTTTTCCCACATGAAGATTATTAAATCCAAATACTGTAGTGACCATAAATGTATTGAATTGTTATTGTGCCATAAAGGTTATTCAGTTATGCAAGGTACGACAACATATATTTTATGTATAAAGTATACTCAGTAAA
>JANRMT010027041.1:122889842-122915443 GCA_026402145.1 Polypterus bichir lapradei | reverse complement strand
TGTTTTTTTTAATTTAAAAGGGTTTTAGTGGGCGACAGAATCAAATAATAGACATGGACATGAATATTGTAAACTCAAGCTCTTTTAATTTCTGAAAAAAAAAATGCTTTTAAACTGCATTTGAATTCAAAACAGAAACAAAAATATCATCCCTGGTTAAAATTGGGCAGACTTAAAAATAAAGTGGTAGTTTAAGTACTTTAAGTACATTTTCAGAATGGTATTGTCTTTAAATAATAATAACCAAAATTTCAACATAAAGTGCAGTTTTTCTTCTTAAAAAAATAAGTCAGAAACATAAAAGGTAATTTGACCAACTTAATCTTTAAACTCTGAGTAACCTTAGCCAAAATTATTTTGTACATTAGGCTAAAACAGTGTGATCATCGAACATTTTGTAATTAGATGTAATTAGAATTACTAACGGTCACGGAAGTCCAATGATCCCCAGTAAGAGCCACAAAGTCCGCTTTCTGTAATGCATCTAATTTTGCTTGCTTTTCACTGTGCACAAAACCATGCTTTTATCAAGGCTTTGCTCGGGTAGTTTTTTGAAATGAAATTTTCCTCCGATCAGTCGTAGGAACGCACTTCATTTCGACTGTAACATTTGTGTAGCTGTGATGTGTGCATCAGTGTAATCGATGTACCAGGAAATCATGCATTGACAAAAGTTCCCCTTTGCTTGGAATTGAAAGTGTGATTAAATGCGTTATTTTTTGTTATGGAGTACATGCATCGAAGCTTCTCAGCTGTGCTTATGCTAAGAATAGGAAAGATTTTAAAAATAACGTAACATGATTCTGCGTTAACCGCATATTTTGTCATACGTCTCAAACCAAGGAGATGCGAGGTTAAAATGAACCAAGAAGCGCGCGTACATACTCAGTACATCCCCTCTCAGGAATCGAACCTCGGACGTAGGCGATAGAGGCAAAGCCTCTACAATTGCGCCACGGTGTGTGGCTTATCTACAGTATTTGAGAGTATGTAGATTGAGGTATATATATATATAGCAAAATACCCACGCTTCGCAGCGGCGAAGTACTGCATTAAAATTTTTATTAAGAAGAAAATTTTACCTTTTTAAAGTGAGTGAAAATATGGCAATAATTATTTGTTAAGGATCTCTTTGTATACCACGTTGTCAGTTCAGCTCTCCAGTTGTAAAATGACCAAGCTGTGCGCTGAGCTTACTCTTGAGCATGCAACTTACAGTTGGCCATGTGAACAGTAATCTTGTTTCAAATCTCACAGCATGGATTGCTGCTGTCATAATCGATTTCAGTTTCATGGTTTGTTTCAATTACGACAGTATTTGCAGGACTTGTGTTGAAGTGACATTCGGCATCTGTCAAGCGTTGTAAGCTTACAACCGGTTTCATCGATAACTTCACATCCAGCTTTTGAGAGTTTAAACATTCATAAACATCAAAGTGTCCACTACTGAAATTGTCACCTATGAATATAAGATGTTTAAGAGGCATTGGCGGTTGTCGAAAGGTGTAAAATATTTGGCCATTTCGGTACACTTGAAAGCACCAACCGAACAATTCAGCGGCAGCCATCAACTCACATGCAGAACCATAGGTGAAGGGCTTAAGCATTTCACTCTTCTAGTGCTCCTGTGTAGTATAATTATCTCCTGTACCGTCATCAGTCCACACCTTGAACCTGTCCCAGTCATTCAATACATAAGACACAATGTTCTTCCAGAGCCTGATATGGCCGTGCAATATGTAACACAGAGAATGGAAAAGGTAGGTGCCATCTCCGGGCATGGAAACCACTCGGTAAGTGACAGTTCTTTGATCGATGGTGATTACCTCGATAGACATGGTAATGGGGGTTGGAATGATGAAGGAAATGGGTACCTGAGTAATGTAAAGTAAGTGTAAAATACCTATACAATAACTATAATTGTAATAAACAAACAATAAAACAGCGGAGAAGCCGTGGATTAAACAAAAAGGCTGTAGTTATCAGCAGGGAGACGTGAATCCCGTGGCGAAGCAAGGAAGGGAATGTAGAGACTGGAGCGACGGACGGCCTTATATAGGCAGGCAGCCAACAACGTGGGAGGTGATGGGATGGGAGGCCGAACGCTGCCTCACATGGTGACCAAGCTGCAGGCTATGGACGTATATATGTACGTAAATAGGATTCAGTTAGCGTTGGGAACCCGTGTACCAAATTTCTTGAAGATGGGCCCATAAGTAACAAAGACTGTTGAAAAGTTCAATATGGTGGCCGACAGTGGCATCATACCACCGAAATAAGTACGTACATTGGTTTCGGTTAGTGCAGGGAAGCCGCCTACCAAATTTCAAGAAGATGAGGCCATAAATAAGAAAGTTCAACATGGCGGACGTTGTTGATCGTTACGCGTAGAATTTCGAAATGAAACCTGCTTAACTTTTGTAAGTAAGCTGTAAGGAATGAGCCTGCCAAATTTCAGCCTTCTACCTATACGGGAAGTTGGAGAATTAGTGATGTTGGAAAATTTAATATGGCGGCTGACAGTGGCGTCATACCACCGAAATAAGTACGTACATTGGTTTTGGTTAGCTCAGGGAAGTCACCTACCAAATTTCGTGAAGATGGGGCCGTAAATAAGAAAGTTCAACATGGCGGACGTTGTTGACCGTTATGACCGTTATGCGTAGAATTTCGAAATGAAACCTGCTTAACTTTTGTAAGTAAGCTGTAAGGAATGAGCCTGCCAAATTTCAGCTTTCTACCTACATGGGAAGTTGGAGAATTAGTGATGAGTCAGTCAGTCAGTCAGTCAGTGAGTGAGTGAGGGCTTTGCCTTTTATTATTATAGATAAACTTAGATTTTAAATATCCCAAAAGATTTTGCTCTCCATAAAAATATATCCTGTCAAAATTATACAAATTCAAATATGAACATGCTGCATAACAAAACCTGGAAATATAAATAAAATGTGTTCCTTTCAGCAATAACAAATCAAATCATTCAGTTGTCTTTGCTCATATGTCATTTTAGAGCTGGACGCCTGGCATCTTTTTTTGGCAACAAGTTCGTTTATGTTTGGTGTGAGGTTCTGTGTTGTGGAGATTCTCAGGATGGACTGCAGGTGCTCATCAGTGAGGCGACTCCTGTGTGCTGTTTTGTTAGTCTTTATCACTGAGAAGAGCTTCTCACACAGATATGTGCTACCAAACATGCACAAGGTTCGAGCCGTATGTAGACAGACTTTTTTTGTTCTTCAAAGTCACCAAAGCGCCGTGCAAACTCAGTGCGCTCAGTTTATCAGCAAAGTGCGTATTTGGGAACACCATAGTGACGACTTGGTTCAACATTACTTGGCAACAGGGAAAGTGGGGCAAGTTGCACTGGTGCATTTGTGTCTCCTATTAAAGCAGCTTCACTTGAAATCACTTTGTGATTGTGCATGGGTAAAAACGTCCGCTGAAGTGTCAGATTCTTATTTAATTTTTCTGCTTTCTGTATCTTCTGCATTGCATTCAGGTCTTTCAGGTTATCTTGATGTTTTGTCTCATTGTGCCGTCTTAGATTAAATTCTGTAATTACACCCACATTAGCTCCACAAATGAGACACACGAGTTTACCGGCAATGTCAGTAAAGATATACTCAGCCTCCCATCGGTTTTTAAAGGCTCTATGTTCAGAATCACCTTTTCTCTTCGGCATCGTGTGGGCTAGCTTCACAATAACTGTGCAAGTTATAAGCTAGACTTGATTAACGCGGTAAGTGTTCGGCAAGGCAGCTGAAGCGCTGCATTATGGGATCTGTAGTTTATTGTGTTACCAGCGCTTCATATACCCGGGCCATTAATAACAATAATACAGTATATAAAATGATCTCGCGGGCCGGATATAATTACACGCCGGGCCGGATGTGGCCCGTGGCCCTTGAGTTTGACACATATAGACTAAATAGAACTTGAAAAGATATATTTTTTCGTACATCGAGCCCGCGTGCTATTGTGGTTTTGCCTCAATAAGTCACCCTCCCCTCGCTCTTACTTTTTTACCGTTCATCTAATGAATACACTGAGTATGGCTTTACCAAAACAATCATTGATTGCGAATAAAGTATTCATTATTCGAGTATGTAGATTGGGGTATATATATACATATATATATACCCGCGTATCGCAGCGGAGACGTAGTGTGTTAAAGAAGCTATGAAAAAGATTTGTTTCTTACTGCATCAATAAACAGCTCGTCTTCTTCTTTATCTGAGACCTGACACACTGCATGCACGGGTTTTTTTTTTAACACTGTCTTCCTTTAGCGGGACATCCACTTTTTCCACCGTGTGGTTTGTTTCTGCAGTAGCTGCAGTTATGAATAATATGCTTGTATGTATCAGACGCTTCATATTTTTTTGCTGCCTTTTCAATTGTGTAATTCGGTTTTTGTTCAGCGCTCTTTGGAACTGTTGCTTTTTGTCTGTGCACTGCGTCAGTTCACGTGAGCCGCTCGGTGTACATGCATCGAAGTTTCCCAGCTGTGCTGGTGCCATGTCGTGCTATGTCCATGGCTGTATCTAATGTTACCTAAGTCCCGGCACTTAAAACTTTCTCTCGCAGTTTCGCTGAGTTTGTGCCAAACACCACCCTGACCATCTCATCTTCCTCTGCATAAGCACAGTCCTTCACCCGTGAATATTTACCCGTGGCAGTGTTTCTATTGGATTGCCGCTGACGGACGGCCTTATATGGGCAGGCACTAAATTACAAACGCTAGCGGCAGCCTGTCTATGAACTTAATTTAAAGTTTAGGTTTACATCGTGCTTTGTTTCCGAGGTAGCAGAACTCATGAATATGGTTGTATATGTCACTCGCTCGCTTCTTATTGTTTCGCTGCCTTCTCAATTATATAATGCATGTTTTCTTCAGTGCTTTTTGGGCGTCTTCCTGGTTTTCTACCTACTGCGTGATTACGTGGGAGGCGTGATGATGTCACACGAAACTCCGCCCCCACGGGTTTCACGCTCATCTCCATTACAGTAAATGGAGAAAAACAGCTTCCAGTTATGACCATTACGCGTAGAATTTCGAAATGAAACCTGCCCAACTTTTGTAAGGAAGCTGTAAGGAATAAGCCTGCCAAATTTCAGCCTTCTACCTACACGGGAAGTTGGAGAATTGGTGATGAGTCAGTCAGTCAGTGAGTCAGTGAGTGAGTGAGGGCTTTGCCGTTTATTAGTATAGATAGGAGCTTCCCTGTCTGCCTGTCATATAGTGCCTTTCCTTCCTATCTATCTATATATCTATCCCCTTAGCTGTTTTTTATACAGGGTGTCCCACTCGGGAGTACAACTTTAAAAATGCGAATTACTCGCGAACGCATGAACGTAAAGGCGAGCTGTAAGAACTGAACATACCTGTATTTAGTGGAAAAGAAGTCCACATTACAAAAGGTGCTGAAAATGTCCTCCCCCAACGTCCGCGCACAAGGAAACGCGACACTCCATATTTGAGAATGTCCTCTGTAACATGTCACTGTCGATGGCAGCAATTTCATGCTCGATGTTTGCTTTCAGTTGTTCGATGGTCCTGGGTTTGCTTGCATAAACCTTGCCCTTTAAATATCCCCATAGAAAAAAAATCTGGGGGAGTTAAATCGGCAATCGAGGTAGCCACAAACCTTTCGAGATCACCCTGTCTCCAAAAAACGATCGGATCTCTTCCATACTGGCATGAGAGGTATGGCACGTTGCCCCGTCCTGTTGGAAGTAACCTTCTTGAAGTTCGTAGTCGTCCAGTTGTTTCACAAATTCGTCAAATATGGACAAGTACTGGTCGGTGTTCACAGTCTCTTCAAAGAAAATTGGACCAATGATCCGAGAACGAGAAATGGCGCACCACACTCCGATCTTCTGATCATGGAAGGGAGCCTCGTGCAAGCCATGGGGATTTTGCGAGGCCCATATACGGGTGTTTTGTGAGTTTATCTAACCAGAGAGATGAAACCACGCTTCATCAGTGAACCAAGTGTTGTCTAGCAGTATTGCATTTAGGGGAAAAAATTGAAGGAACCATTGGCAGTATGTCACGCGTTTCTGAAGATCCGGCGCTTTCAACTCATGAACAAATGTGACGTGGTATGGCTTGATTTTCCCTTTCTTGGCGGCTCTTTGACAGGTCGACTTTGAGTACCCGGTTTCTTGAGCTAACTTATGTAATGATTTTGTTGAGGAATTTTTCAAATGGTCTATAACGTCTTGCATAGTCTCATCCGACATCCGAGGCCGTCCTCCAGAATGCTGATCAACCAGGCTTTTTGGCCAATTTTGTGATGGTTTTGAAGGTAGGCGGGTTACTCCCTCCAAATTTCTTCAAATGTTCCCTCTGACACTGTTTTGCTGACCCGGTGACCCAGTAGGTCTTCACGATGAACACTCTTTGTGGTATGGTATACTGCATGCTTGTTTTCGCCACTCTGCAGGGTTGGTGTCTGGGGCTAGACGGCCGTCTGTGCCTGGCTGGTGCAGCCCGGCCACTGCCACATCCGGGGCCGCCGTAGCGGCGCCCACTATAGTGCCCGCCTCTTTATCTTCTAATCAATTCTTCATTAAATAAGGAATATTTTGAACCTTGTTGCATGATGATACATGCACGTGTTGCAGAGTAATTCGCATTTTTAAAGTTGTACCCCCGAGTGGGACACCCTGTATATCTATTATACAGTGCCTTCCCTGTTTATTTATATATCTAGTGCCTACTCTGCCTGTCTGATTGCATATAGCGCTGAACTTACTGCTCTGTACTATTCTGTCCTCTGCATGTCCTGGAGTACAAAAGAAACATCACCATACAGCAACATGTGGGGACTGGCAAGATCGGGGAAAAAAACACGCGGTCACTGATTACAAACCGCAAGATGAATGAAAGAGACAATATATTTAAAAACATCATCACACTAATGCAATATTATTTGAAAATGAACAGCGTCAGATCGGGTTTGAATATGCGCCCAATCTGACGCTGTTCGTTTTCAAATAATATTGCATGTACTGTGCGTTGAAACTGCTGCACTGAAAAAGCTGACGCCTTCTGTAACAGCGTCAGCGTGTATTCAAACCCGATCTGACACTGTTCGTTTTCAAATAATATTGCATGTAGTGTACTATTTTAGAATAAAAACATACATTTGATTTCAGTCAGTCTGTAAGAGCCAGTGTAAATGCATGATAATTGTAAAGGTTAGCTTTTTTTTTTAATTCAGTTCCATTCTCTCAGTCGTGTTCACGATCCCCCCCTCCTTATCTGACACTGCTGTTTTCACATAAAGACGTGCTATAGCTCAAATGTGATTTATTTGGAGACGCGCTATAGCTCGAATGTTATTTATATAGGGAAGAAAGTAGAGTGTCAGGTGCTCATTCAGTGTAATAGGAACCATAGCACAGAGAGATGTGTACACTGCAACAAGTACACATGTCGTAAATGTAGGAAGGGTGTGTGGGAATTGTTAATATTTGAATGTGATGATTTTATATAGCACGGATCGGAAATCAGCAGTTCTTAGCATTGCATCACGCAAGCTGTCGTATCAACCGCCTACTGTAACTTGCTTTATTTTTTCTTCAGTTATAGTCTAGAATAAACGTGCACTTGTTTTGTTATACTTGTACACCAACATATGTTCCTGTGTTTGAGCGACACGGGCATGCTCAAAAAATAGACGTGTAATGCCACGAAAAGTGCACACAGGCAGTTCAGTTCGCAAGCATTGGTACGAGAATACAGTCACAAGTACGCTGCAGAGCTATAGCGCATCTTTATGTGAAAACAGTAGTGTTAGATGGGGGGGGGGGGGGGGGACGTAGGGAAGGATCCTGAACATGACTGAGAGAATGAAAAGTGAATAATAAAATTACCTTTACTAGTATCATAAATTACACTGGCTGTTACACACTGAAATCAAATGTATGTTTTTATTCTAAAATAGTAAGAATAAGAGCAGTTTACTTTTCAAAACTGAGTCTTGCGGGATCAAACTCATGACCTTTTGATTACTAGTTAGCAGCTCATACCATTACGCTACCGTGGCAGTTGTAGTAAGTATGTGTCAATGTGGCATGCTAAGGCGGCTTTTTTTTCTGCAGTTATATTTTTGAATAAAATCATACTTGTTCTGTTATATTTGTACCTTTTGTGAAAGTGTTCCTTTGATATTTGGACTTCAGGCTTCATACATTATATAGTTTATGCCTACATTTTGTCATTTACTACTACAATATGAAAAACGTTTCTGTTTTAAAAATATGTTCACACGGATTACTGTAGAAACTGAACACACGTGAAATGCGTGTATTCCAAATAATAAACTATTATTCCACTCTAAAACTCCACTTCACTCCCAGATAATCAATCAAGGCATGAGCTGGGAAAAGTTTGTGCACGTTCTAAGTCGGTGGGGGATGGAATAGCCGGCTACTTGGAGCTTGTCTTTATCAGCATATTTAGATTAACAAATGACGCTGGCAGAGAGATGAGAACGGTTTTAAGAAGCGATTTAAGGTGGGACGGATCTACGAGTTTTTTTTGTAGGCTCTGGTAATTCTAGTGTTAAGTGTGTGCACGGGAAGACCAGGTCATATAGGTCCGCAAGATGTTTTCTCAGTTGGGAAGGGACTCTTAAACAGCTGGTGGTCGCTGTGATGTCGGAGCCCCCCTTTCCAGTCATCTTGGGCCAGGACTGGTCGGAAACTAAAAGCGGTGGGACCGTCACCAGTCCTATTCCCAGACTAGGTCTGATTGTGGAGGGTCAAGGGGTCAGGGGCCCCTCCCCGCTGTTCCCACGCCGTGCACTTCGGCGACTTCTGATGACATAAACGGGATGGGGGAGCCCTCTTCGGCGCCAGACCCCGACCTTGAAGTATCCCCAAGTGGGGCTCTGGGGCAGGCGAGCGCTCCCGCAGGCCCACTTAATGATGTACTCGCCAGCCTGGAAATATAGTATAGGTCCACGCCGGCATCCTTTAAACGTGAACAGTGGAATGATGATTCCTTGAAGTTCGGCAGGAATGCTATCATCTCCCTGGACGACATAAATGATCTCCTTTATCGGGTTGCCGAGCACGAAGGAAAGGTGCGGAAGCTGTGGCTGGTGCCGCAGACCTACCGGCACACGCCCAACTCCTAGGTGCCCACCTCGGGACCGAAAAAACATTAGAGAGGATAAAGCTCCACTTTTACTGGCCCGGGGTTAATGAGGAGGTCCGCCGTTTCTGTCAGTCCTGCCCAGTCTCTCAGCTACGCCAGATTCATCAGAGGGGCCGTGCTCCTCTGATCCCGATTCCCCTGATAGACATTCCCTTTGAACGGATAGGGGTCGACCTTGTCGGGCCACAAATACATTCTGGTAATAGTTGACTATGCAACCCGATACCCCGAAGCAGTTCCCCTGCGAGCTGCCAATACCAAAAACATCGCACGGGAACTAGTAGGACTGTTTTCCCGCGTGGGCATACCCAAAGAAGTCCTCACGGACCAGGGTACGTCCTTCACCTCGGATACGTTCGGGGAGGTTGCCAAAGTACTTCAGATTAAGCATATCAAGACATATGTTTATCATCCCCAGACGGCTGGACTGGTTGAGCGCTTCAATCAAATGCTGAAGCAGATGCTCCGCAAGGTAGTCAGCGTGGACGGTAGGAACTGGGACCAGCTTTTACCACTGGTACTTTTCACTTACAGGGAAGTACCACAGGCCTCCACAGGGTTTTCCCCGTTTGAATTGTTATATGGGCGACAACCCCGGGGCTTATTAGATGTGTTAAAGGAAGGCTGGGAAGGGGAGGCACTTCCCTCCACCAACCTCCTAGAGTATATCGCACACTTAAGCGATAGATTGGCTAAAATCGGGCCCTTGCTCAAAGACCACATGTCCAAGGCTCAAGCAGCGCAGGCCCGAAATTATAACCGGAACACCTCCCTGCGCGAGTTCCAGCCCACCTCCCACTCGAAACTGTTGGCTCATTGGCTAGGGACTTACAAAGTTAAAGAGAGGAAAGGACTCGTCGATTATTTGGCGAGCCAACCAAATCGTCGACCGAGTGAGAGAGTCTATCACTTCAGCCTCCTAAAGCCGTGGAGAGACAGGCAGAATGCCCCGCCTCCCAGCCCCGCTCTCTCCCTTTTCTCAGAAAGTACCCCGCTTAACTTCGGCCTCAATTTGATGCCCCACCAACGACAGGAGCTCGATAGAGCGATCCTGTACGTCCCGGAGGTGGTCAGCGAGACACCTGGTCGGTCCTCGCTGATCGAGCACGACATTGTGATCGACCCGGGCGTGGTTGTCAGGGAACGACCCTACCGCCTCTCTGAGGCGAAACATGCTGAAGTGGAGCTAGAGGTTCAGAGAATGCTAGACTCGGACATCATTGAAGAGAGCCATAGCCCTTGGTCCAGTCCTATCGTCCTTGTATCCAAGCCGGCCGGGTCGTGGAGATTCTGCAATGACTTCAGACGCCTCAATCAGGTCTCGAAGTTCGACGCTTATCCCATGCCCCAGGTGGATGAACTCCTAGAGAGATTAGGGACGGCCCACTATCTGACTACGCTTGACATGACGAAGGGGTATTGGCAAATTCCCTTAACGGCATCCGCAAAAGAGAAAACAGCCTTTAGTACCCCTAGCGGTCACTGGCATTACAAGGTACTCCCATTCGGGCTGCACGGGGCGCCGGCGACTTTCCAGCGTCTGGTAGACAGAGTGCTAAGGCCCCACCAGTCCTACTGTGCTGCCTACCTGGATGACGTCATCATCTATTCCGGCACCTGGGAGGAACATGTACTACAGGTGTACACGGTCCTGCTAACGCTAGCGAAGGCCGGGCTTCGTATCAATCCACACAAATGTTACTTCGGGATGAACAAAACCCGTTATTTAGGCTACCTAGTGGGAGGAGGGCTGGTGAAGCCACAGTGTACCAAAGTGAAAGACATCCTGGAATGGCCCCGTCCGATGGTCAAGAAGCAGGTTACTATCGCCAGTTTGTGCCTCGCTTCTCTGAGAGGGCAGCGCCCTTGACGAACTTAACGAAGAAAAGGGCCCCTTTATACGTGGTGTGGACCAAGGATACGGAGCGAGCATTCAGTGACTTGAAACGGGCCCTTACTTCAGCACCTGTATTACGAACGCCTGATTTTTCACTGCCTTTTATTCTCCAGACCGATGCTTCGGACACAGGCTTGGGGGCTGTGCTGAGCTAAAGCATTGATGGTGTCGAACATCCCGTGTTGTACCTGAGCCGGAAACTGCTGGACCAGGAGGCAAGGTATGCAGCGGTGGAGGGGGAGGCCTTGGCCATCAAATGGGCGGTGACGCACCTGCGGTACTACCTGTTGGGCCGGGAATTCACCCAGGTGACGGACCATGCCGCCCTCCAGTGGATGGCTCTTAATCAGGATTCGAATCCTCGGGTCACCAGGTGGTTTTTGGACCTGCAGCCGTTTAAGTTCACTGTCGTTTATCGCTGAGGTGCCTTGGAAGCCAACGCTGATGCACTCTCACACGTGCACGACCTCTCGGTTTGGGCCGCCCGACCCGATGGGTCTGGGCTAACGGGGGGGTCCTGTCACGCACGAGCGCTTAGGGAACAGCGAATCGACCCGGTTGGCTTCAGAAACGTCCCGGAAGGGGGTACAACAACAGTGTACTAACGTGTCTTTCTTTCCTTCCTTAGGAGGACTAAGGCCGCAAAGCCGTAAACGCCCGGACTGTTATGAGAAGAGCACACTTCCGGGTCTACATATTCCCTCTGATGACCCAAGATGACGTCACAAATTCCAGAATCCATCAAACCTATCCCAGCATACCTCACTTCAATATCCGGTCCGCCCACATAAAATGTCCGTCTTCCCCCCCTTCAGTGTCTTTTGAGTTTTGTAAAAATGATTGACCAGATTATTTTGTTGCAGTATACGGGGCTAAAAACCCCAAACCTTGAACTATTTTCTTGTCATTATTACAATATATATACACACAATATATTGTCACACACGTACGACTATGGAGGAGCTGAGTGGACCAAGTGGAGGTAATTACCCGGCATGCCAGGTGGTGGCGGGGTGCACTAAACCTACCTCTGTTATCTCTGCAGGCCAAATACCAGAAAACCTGCCTTATTTAACATCACTTCCGGTTCTGGCGCCCAGACTGACATCACTTATGGTTTTCGGCTTATAAAGCCACCATCTTTTCTTAACATCACCAGTTCACCTTTAGAATGCATCAAGAACACATCTTGAATATTTTCTTTACCCTTTTCCAGCCAGAGACAATATATGGGTGGCTGCCCAAACCCTTTTCATGTGTTGAGACTGTCGCTATCCAATCTGCGTGCCTGCCCGATCCGTGTGCGCCGGCGTATTGAAAGCCTAACATGCCGTAAAGTGCTCACACATGTGTCAAACAGATTGGGCAGCACCGTAAAGTGTGCAATGACGTAGCCTTTCAATACTCACTCTCGCATGTGCATGTGAATCGGGCCGGCAACAGGGACCAGGTACTGACACATACCGCATGCACTTAATGAAAAAAACAAAAAAATCCACTTTATGGCACGGCCTGATCTGAACTGTGCATGCCGATTCACAACTTGACATTCTGGTATATTCGTTTAATTCCACATTAGTTGACCATAATAAAATTATTCATCCTGCAAAATAAATGAGGCAGTTTTCGTGGTGTAACATTGACATCCAAGGTTCGATAGCCGTAAGGGGAAGCATAGGTGTGTACACCTGATGAGCACCAATTAGGGCATATATATAAAACACAAGTATGTAGTGTTTTTGTTTTTCCACTCACGTAATTAATACATTACGTAAAGTTCCCTTTCTGTTTTGATCTATTGTTGCAATTTCCCTCTACGGACAAATTGTTTTTATTTAAAAATATCTTTAGATATCAATTATTATTAAGATAAAATTGCCATTTGTCTTAAGGCATCAGGTTTACAAAACCTAATATAGCCAACCAGTTTTATAGAAATAAATGGTCCTTTTTCAACAAAAGAAAAGAACACTATATTACATGCCATTGTACTGACTGTCCCCCTTAGTGTTAACTGTGACTGTTCACTTGTTCAGATTCTTTAATTCATTCTCAGTTGTGCAATCAGGTCAGATGCTAAAGGAATCAAGAGTATAAAGCCACCGGTTCAAATCCTAATTTATTCCAATGGATATTAATCTTACAAAGAAATTCAACCTTACATCCACAGACTTAAATTGAGTGAGCAGTTATCACTTGAATCAATCTGTTTGATGTTTTTTTTACAGTAAGTTGTTTGCTGCTGTAGTTCATATTTGTAATATATTTGTTTTTTAGTGATGTGTTTTTAATGTTGTTTCAAGGTGTCTCTGTAAAACCCCCCTGAGAAACCAAACTTACCTATTAAGACAATAAAACTGAACTGAATTTAACAGCTGTAAAATAAAATATTCTGCAGTAACTGAGCAGAATTTAAACAGCATGAAATAGTTCAGTTTATGATTAACACCATGTGAACAGAGTGCAGTGACATTCTTTCTTACAAGTTTAATCAACATAACACACCATTGATTGTGTGCAGACTCATCTCATATGAATGGTTTTATTCACCCATATTGATAGAGCCAGTTCATTTTTCTAACTTTAAAAAAGGACATACAATACACTTTTTCATACATTTTTATTGAATAAATAAATGGTATGTTTAAAAATAACAAAAGTGAAATATCTGTGAACAATGTTTGTCAAAAAAAAATTACACACACAAATGATATATGAACTTAATATATATATTGCAAAGTTTTTACTGTCAAATAATGCAGAGTACGTGACACGTGTTTTGCCCTATTCCTGGGCTCATCAGGCATACACACTCATTGCACCCCCTCTCAGGAATCAAACCACGGCGTGTGGTTCGTTCATTTGACAGCATGTAGATCGGGATAATTATATTCATGGCATTTGTAGTCTCTACAAAATATACAGTTACAAAAGAAAATTGAAGGTATTGTAAAAGTAAATAAGAAGCAAATGGATGGGTCCTTGTCCTTTGTAATAAATACATAGCATGGTCAAATGGTCAGGGACAAAGACAAAGTTGCAGCTTTCAAGGTTGCCGGAGATAATAAACCTCTGGGGGTCCCAAGCCAAAGCCTGCACAGGCCCCTCTGCACATCCCATCATATATAATTGTGGCCGTCTCATTCCAATCACAATTCCATTTAGGACGTCTTATGAACTTTTCTAATCTCCAGCATCACAGGCAGTTGGAATTGATGTAACAGACAGTGGAGATGCTGGGGGGCACCATTGCAACAAACTGGAAAAAGACAACAGAAACATAGCATAAGTTACTGCCCAGTGAAGATTTTACAAATTGTACACAGTACCATTTCTAATCTATTACAACCAATGAAAGTAATTAAGAAAAAGCCAAATTAGAAATTTTGAAATAATCGACATTTGTAGCGTGGCACTTCTCTATTGGGAAAGCATTCCAGATTTTGTTGCATGAGTACAGAAAGCTGCTGGTTTTAATGTTTGAACATGGAATAAAAAGCAAAGTAACATTTGATAAAAGAAATGGTGGGAGCAGACATTCCAAAACACAAACAGTGTCTAAAATACTCAAAGCCTTCTAATTACTTAATAGAACCTTGAAATCAATTCTATGTGAGACAGGCAGCTAGTGTAATGAGACTGAGACAGTTTTGAGAAGAAAAAAAACAAACAAAATAGGCCAATACTTCGTGATCACTTGGCGAAAGCACAGCAGATCCAGACCAGAGATTGAGATGGAGGATTCTAGAAGTTCTGGGGAGAAAGTTCACCCACTACTTCAACATGGCCCACATTTCTCCTTCCTTCTTGTTTAACTGCTGCCCCATAACATGACTGGACTCTCCTATTTCACTGTAACTTAAAAATATAAACACAGTAGATACACGATGTTCACTCACGGAGTTCAAACATTAATAAAGTGTACTCTTACTTCTTGTTCTCTCTCCTTCCTTGGTATACCTGCAGATCAATTATTACCAAAGTAAACCACCACAATAGATAAAGTTCTGCTTAGAGTAAAGTCTAACTAATGATAACAATTACTGTGGTTTTTTGTTGGATTTTGAAAGGACCCAAACTTAATTGTCATTATATGTAGCATCATTTTTTTTCTTTTACGTTATGCATACAGTAGACATTGAGTTACAATCTCTGTATATCTGAACTTCTAATGTGATGTGCTCAGGTGTCATTACTTACATGAAAACATCTTTGTTTTTCTCTCCTGCCTTAGTTTAGTTTTAATTTAAAATTAAGTTTCAGCTCTTTCAAAATCCAACAACAAAGCAGAACATTCCTGTTTAATGACTGCTGGTACTGATGTGCCTCAGTCTCTGTGTTTGTGAGGATTCACATTCTGAGGCTTTCCTGCCTAAAATTAAAAAGCCAGGGTTAGTTACTGGACAGAGTGAGCAAACATAGAGGTCAGTATTCAAGCCAGCAAAATATTACAGATTAAGTAATAAATATGAGGAGTCTTTGCAGGAATTATGCAGTAGTCTTACCTCTAGAAATAGCAAACCTAACATGAACTGCAGATCATCTCGAATTGAAAACCTTAAATGCAGAAGAAAAGAACATCCAGTTGTGTCTCACAATGAGAAGGGTCCGGCTGCAGGTCGCAGACTTGGCCTTCCACGCCCCTGGCCTTCCACGCCCCCGGCCTTCCATGCCTCCTGCCTTCCACAGTGCGCCCCACAAATGCCCACAATCCGAGAGAAAGAGAAGAAGAGCTGCTGTACAGTTTTTCCAATTGGAAAAAGAAAAGGAGCTGAAAACGTTTTCCGACATGGAACAATGGCATAACAGAACCAGGTATGGACAGAATAAAAAGCTCAGTATATTTAAAGAAACTTTAGATCCATTAAACAAAACTAATGAGATGTATGATTATATACTGTATAGCGAATCCAAGTTTTCTCTGTGTATCGTCATTACTGACATCCTATTTTTAAGCATATCGTTTTAATTATTTTTTATCTCTTGTATTATTTCTTTTTAATATTTGCCATATTATTTATGTAGTTATGTAGAGAATCTGTACTGTTAGTGTACAATATGAAAGGTATTTATGTTTATCATCGTCATTAACTTATGTTAAATATCTTAACTTAGTTAAGTTAGCTATTTATAAAAGCATGTTAGCACTTTCTGCCAAATTAGTATTACATATTATATTTGTCTTGATTTCCACAGTCACATCTCTCCATAAAGGCAGAGAATATAAAAACAACTTTGATTACATTAAATATCCAAATGAATCCAAGTGCCCACTTTGTAAAAAGCAAAAAGACTACAGCATCCTGTTGCCTGCCTTCAGAGTCATGAAGACCACATTGTCAAGTATGCAGGTAGTGTATGTATGCCAGGAGTGTGTGTGTGCTTGCAAACAATACTGATGTTTAGATTTCTAAACTGAAACTTTTTTATATACAGTTTAAAAAGCTGAGCATTTTCCATTGTTTGGCAGGTTTTACTATTTACAGATGTAACACAGAGTGTGTCCCAAGTGGCCAATTCCATTGTTGTTTTTGTTTAAAGGTCTTTGTCAACAGTTTACTGTATGTCAGTATTTAACATTTTTCTTTGATTAATTTTTTTTATCCCTTATATTAGGGCCTTCCTAGTGTGTGCTTGGTGTGTGTGTGTGCCCTGCGGTGGGCTGGCGCCCTGCCCGTGGTTTGTTTCCTGCCTTGTGCCCTGTGTTGGCTGGGATTGGTTCCAGCAGACCCCTGTGACCCTGTAGTTAGGATATAGCGGGTTGGATAATGGATGGATGGATGGATGTATTAGGGCCTTCCAAGTCAGAAGAATAGCCATGACTGTGGAATTTCCATGTTGATGGTATGAACATTTCATATTGTAGCTATCTTTTTTTGTATGTCTGTATTTAATGTTGTGTCCAGGTTTCCAAAGGACCATTTAATGGTGTCTCTGTATTTCATCCTCGATGCCCCCTTCACTTTTAACGAGGTGTGTCTCACCTTTAGTCCTCTCTTCTTTCATTGTAGTATTTGTAGAGGGAGGATTATATCTGGTTGCTGGTTCCCATTTTTTTCACCTTCTACAATTTGTGTTGGATATTTGTGTTATGTTTATTTTATTAAATTTGTTTTTTTTTTAATTTCAGCATACTGTCCATAGTGGTTTTGAAATTCCAGAAACGCCTACCTTTCAAAATCCGGATATTTTAAATGTATGTTTATAATGGTTTGCATTTCCTTAGGTAAATATTATTTTTTCTGTTTTCAGGTTTAGACTTTATTGAGCCAATAATGAGAAGACAGAGTTAAGACTTGACACTACATCTGAAATGAAAACAAAAATGTCTTGCTATTCTGTTCCATAGCACTGCGTTCTGCAGATTTCAGATGTTTTCTTTTAGAAGAAACATCAGCCACCCTTCTCCAACATCCAGCACAGGGCACCGATGAGCAGGTTCAGACACCTCATTTTATAAACTTCCATATGAAAGATGAATTCCATTTTGTTGATGCTGGCTTACAATGCCTATTGTATAATGAATAAAATGTATAAAAAGACTTAATGCTTGTCTCAGATGCTGACTACTAATCGTTAACCAGTAGAAGTCAAAGCCCAAAAGACTAAAAGCCTGTTTTACATCTTCTGACAAACTGGAGTGCTAGTACAACTCTTAAAGGCATTAAAACACTTGAAATGCATTGTGTGCTGTGTAAAATAATAGTGTATGGTAAGAAACATTGAAGACTTGTAGAATCTGTGATTGAAAGCAGTTATGTTAATAATGTATAACAAATTACATATTTTTTTACTTTCCTTACATTCCTTGTAAATGTGGAGGAAAAGGCTATAAGCTTTATGATGGCCATTTAAAGAATTTTCTTTCTGTCTTTTTTTCTAATAAAATGTATTACAGCAACACAGAATCCTTCAGCATTTTATCGAGGCAGAGAAGTGGTGTGCTGAGAACATTTCTGTGCTCAGGGGGCACATCTCACTCCCTCATTACTGTCAATGGACAAAGACGACATTGAGGAGGCCCTTCAGAAACTGGATTTGCTATCTGAATTTCAAGAAGAAGAGGAGAGAGAATATGTCTTTAGACATATTTTTTTCACATATGGAAGATATGCATCTGTTTTTAGATAACGTAAGAGGAAAAAGGAAAATGACTGTGTTTTGTGAGAAAATGTAACAAACATACATGTCCCTCATTGTTCCGTTACAACCTACAATCCTTGTTCTATATTTTATATATTCTTTAACTTTTTTGTAATAAATGTTGCAAACCAACTTCATCTTTACAGTCCATTGTCTCAGATCTGCACTTCTTAGTGTTATGTATTAAAATAATGTATTATAAAGCAGGGCAAGGCTATTTTTATTTATAAACAACATTTACAACAGCAGCCAGAACTGAACCAAACTGCTGTACAAGAAAGGGTAAAAGAAGCAATTCAAATTTACCGTATGTACACATCACAAAACTGCAAGATTAACCAACCATTATATAAAAGATAAACTTAAACCCATACCCAGTCCCATACATACATATTTCTAATCATGTATGTACGTGAGCCAACATATACAAACAATGTCAACCTCTTGTAGGGTCAAATGGCAGCAAGAAGAAATAAGACTTTAATGATGACTTAAAAATGGCCTGTGCTGAAGCAGACCTAACATAATAAGGTGAGCCATTCCAGAGAAAAGGAGCAGCCACCGCAAACACCCGATTCCTCCTTTGCTTCAGCCTCGACCTCAGCACAACTAAAAGCATCAGGCTAGTAGACAGCAGGGCTCTTGTTGGCACATACAAGTGTAGAGGTTCCGAGAGGCAAGATGGGGCTGATCCATTCAAACATTTGAAAACAAGAAATAGAATTTTAAAATCAATTCTGAAATGGACCAGAAGCCAATGAAGCGAGGTCAGTATTAGTGAAATATTTCCACACTTACGAGAGCCACTCAATAAGCGAATAGCAAAGTTGTGGAATAGTTGTAGGTGTCATAACAGGGCCTGACCAACACCTACATACAAAAAAGTGCAATAGTCCAAATGAGATGCTGTAAAAGCTTTTCAAGATCACTGAAAGAAAGAAAAGCCTTTACCTTAAAGTCTCAGCTGGAAAAAGCTTCATTTAACCTCACAATTTATCTGTTTGTCGAGTTTGAATGACCTGTCACAGATCACACCTGGGCTAACTGAACCTTTATGATACGTATATGGCAAGGGGTCCAAGAGCAACATCAGAGACACTCAAACTTTCTTAACTTTTGGACACCATGATCACAGTTTAATTATCATTTAGTTTAAGAAGATGCATTGCCATCCAGGTTTTAATATCATTCAAGTACGCATGGAGGGTCTGTATTTCCTTGCTTTGATTTTAGTGGCAAAAATATTTAAGTGTCATCAGTATAGAGAAGCCATACTTGTTAACAATGGAGCCTAAAGGTAACATGCATATCAAAAAGATATCTGGTCCAACGATGAAACCCACAAGTAAGAGGAGCTACAAAGAATGAGAACTCACCCAAATGAATAGAAACGGTATTTCTTAGATAAGATTTAAACCATTTCAGGGCATTCCTTGGATGCCTACATACTGTTCAAGGCGGGATATAAGAATCATAAGATCCACGGCATCAAAAGCTGAGGTAAGATCTAGCAGTACAAGAATGGCAGAATTTCCAGCATTAGTAATTGGGAAGAGGAGGTCACTGTTAACCTTTAACAAGGATGTTTCAGTGCTGCAAGAACATCTGTATCTGGATTGGAATTTTTCCAGAATACTATTTTCATCTAGAAATGTTTGAGTTAGGACAACTTTTTCTAAGACTTTAGATAAAAAAGGCAGTTTAGAAATTGGCCTGAAACTTGACACATTAGAGGGTCCTTATTTTGTTTTTTATAATACATTTCTGCACCACAGCGTGTTTCAAGGCAGCAGGATCACAACCAGAAATCAAGCTAGCATTTATTAAGGTAACAATACTTGGTCTGACAGAATAAAAAAAACCCTTAACTAATCAAAAGGGGACACTGTTCAGGGGGCAATTTGTAGGATTCAGGCGTTGCACCAAATCAGACAACAAAGACGATGACATACGCAGGCTCAAAGTGGTCAAAGACAGCTGAACACACTATGGGAAGAGATAAATCTGAGCAAGCAGTGGGACCGATGACCTAATAACGGTAATCTTATTTACAAAAAAGTACATCTCCGTTTGGAGAGTAAGTTGGGGTATGCGACAAATGACAAATTCCTAATACAAGAAATGGTATATGGCGATTAAAGGATTTTAAATCACTAAAAAATTGATTTGTAATTATTGCATCAACCCAAAAAAACATTTTTAAAGTTAAAAATCTGTTTGTTCAGTTCCAAAATAAATAAAAAAGACAGTTTATGGAAGTGCAACTTTCAATAATGCACATTTTTAAATTTCTTTAGAAAAACAAACAATGTAATATCTATTAAGCAATTTAAGAGATTTGCTTCACTTTCTTTGATAAGTACATACTTATAAGTTAGGGTCCCAGGGAGAATAATTATGCATTAAAATTAAAAAACGGGTAAATGTTTGAAAGTTTAATAACTCCACTTGAAATTTATCAACATTATAGCAGCAGTGTAGAACAAAATTAAGAAAACACAATTCAAGACAGACAATGGAAATGAAGGTATGAACTGTATAGTAAGCTGGATCATTTAAAAAATTGTTCAATATAAAGAATTTTAAAAGTTTCTTTTACTGAAAACTCGAAAGTTTAGACCTTAATTTTCATGCCTGTTGATTGCTTTGTTGTGTTATTGATCATCATTTATTTTGCAACATAATAAATTAATGTCTTTAACGGAATTTTCCTTCATTGAACGAAGTTCCAGAAATAATGTCAGACTCGCCGTTTAGTACAAAAGTACCATAAAAATAATTTCAAATACAGTGGACCCTTGACTTAAGAACTCAATTTGTTCGCTAGGGCTGGTTGTAACTCAAGTTGGTTGTAAGTCAAGACTATTTTTTCCCATAAGAAATAATTGAAATACCCATAATGCGCTCCAAACCTCCCACAGCAACACTTACTTAACCTTTTCATAATAAAAAAGGGTTGTATAATGTGCATAATTTACCAAAACACCAATAATTTTTCTAATGCACTAACCAAAAAGTTATAAAAAGTGCCTAGCCTACCAGAAACAACAATTTCATACTGTACTCACCATTTAATTTGACATCTTTGGGTTGCAGGAAGGGAGGAGGAGGAGAATGAAACAGAAGGTGGTTATTGTTTAGAAGGAGCCTCCTTATGCAAATCTTTTCTTTGTAAAATTGTCGAGATGGTGTATTTAGACATGCTGTACATATTAGCGAGATCGGTCACGAATGCCACTCTCATATTTCCGCACAATTTCCTTCTTCGTTTTGATTGTGATCGCTGTTTCTCAAGTTAATAATGACAGTAGTCGAGCACTCAGTTCAAAGCTGGTCGTGTTGTGAACTGCTGTAATAATACACTCCAAAGCAAGCCGGTGCTGACTCAGCCTAATGACATCATCATGTGCCGCACCAGCCCACTAGCTAACATCCCTTAACAATCGCTTTCTTTACCTTCGTTACCTTCTCTTCCTTCCTTAGCAATTATGCGTCTTGCTTGCCATGGTCTTAGTGAATTATATATATAGATAAATCACTGCACTGACCGAAATTACGTCCACAAACACATGTATCTGGGCTCTGACTGACGCTTATGAATGCTCTCGGCTGTTTGTTTACAATCGCACAAGCAGATACACATGACTGCATTCGGGTCGTAATGCAAGATGTTGGTCGTAAATCAAAACAAAAATTTTGGTCGTAAATCAAGTTGATCGCATGTCAGGCTGGTCGTATATCAAGGGTCGACTGTATTTTGAATGATAAAATTCAATATAATAGTTAGAGCAACCACATTCATATTTAGTATGGTGTTTCCTTAATCTAAAAATATGTCCTCTTTCTTTTAACTATATCGAATCCTGACTCAGAAATTATAAAACTGTTTTTTGTTTCTAAAAGTAAATGCGAGAGTAGTATCATAAAGAGAAACTCGGATTCTTGCCTCATGATTGCAGGAAGTCATATTAATATCGTCTTTTAGGGTTACATGGTAAATCAATGTTACTAGTTTTTCAACAAAAGCGATGAGACAGAGGACAGCCGCAAATGCTGGGAGCATGGTGTGGAAGGCAGGAGGCATGGAAGGCCACGGGCGTGGAAGACCGAGTCTGTGACCTGCAGCCGGATACAATTGCTCAGAATTCGGGTACACTGGCATCTGTTCGGCCACTTGGAAGGCTGTTTACCACCGGGCATCTTGTAGGGTCAAGAAAAAAAATACAATGATGGGGCATTGTATTTCTAACTGCATCAATAAGAAATTCTCCATTATATTCAGTTACATACAATACAATGCAATTTTTTTTTGTATAGCCCAGAATCACACAAGAAGTGCCGCAATGGGCTTTAACAGGCCCTGCCTCTTGACAACTCCCCAGCCTTGACTCTCTAAGAAGACAAGGAAAAACTCCCAAAAAAAACCCTTGTAGGGAAAAAATGAAAGAAACCTTGGGAAAGGCAGTTCAAAGAGAGACCTCTTTCCAGGTAGGTTGGGCATGCAGTGGGTGTCAAAAAGAAGGGGGTCAATACAATACAGTATAGTATACTGAACAAATCCTCAATACAGTATAAAAATAAAAATTTTAGAAGTACAGAGTAGAATTTAACAGTAGATGATATCACATAATATTACTTGGATTTGTTTAGAGTCCTGGAAACCTCATTCATCATGCTGCCTCCCCCATTTGGCAATTCCACAGCTGAAATAGTGCTAATCCGATGAAAGGACCCCTCTTTCCCACGATTCCTGTGATCCTCCATCAGGGATGACTTTACCTTAGGCAGGCAAAGCAACTTGGCAGGTGGGCCATGGCACCAAGTGCCACATGTGTAAATGTGTGTTGTACTCCTCCTAAACCAACAGCTTAAATGATAAGATAATGACAAATGACAACAGCAGGTGCCCAGCCTGTCATTGTGCCACATCAGACGCATACCACACTTCTCTGATGGCTTTGGATATAAATTTTAAAATTGCCTCTTTTCTGCCATAGAATTTCTTCTACCAGACAAGGTTAAAGAAATTCATTTCAAAATTATGAATAAATGTTACCCAACTAACAAATTAATTCATAAGCATGACATTAATATATCACCAAAATGTAGTTTCTCTCACATTTCTTTTACTTCTGCTCCTATTCCAAAATGTTTTATAAAGATTTATTTGTTACTGTCTTGAATGGCAAACCAATATCTCACTGTTTAAGTATTGTTCTTCAGTATTGTTCTTCATCTGTATACAATTTTGAAGACTAAATGTTAGAAAATGCAGTAACTGTGGTTTCCTTGCTTCATAAATTTCTGATACACAAGTGTAAAGTTCAGAACGTTAGACTCTCTGTTGCATCTTTTTGTATGGACATTAATATGCTAGAAATAGCTTTTAAAAATGGAAAACACACTAAAGCAATTAAAATGTGTAAGATTCTGAGCTGCTTAATTAACAATTTGTAATGCTATTATCTGCATCTCTTTTTCTTGTAATAACTTAGCTGTTGCTACTCTTGTATGTAAATTAGCCTTCATCATTATATGTTTGTTAATTTTCTTATGGAAAAACTATTGTAATGATGTAATCTAATATCAATATAATAAAAAAATACAGATGGCTTTGGAGAGCACACTTTACACCCGTCGAGTGTCAGACGTATACTTCTAATTCTATGCCTAGACTACATTGTTTTGCTTAAGAATTAGCATGCCATTCACTCTTTAAGATAAAAAAATATGTAGACAAATGTTAAAAAAAACACACCACCAAATGCTAATAGGGTGTTACGTAAGGTGACCATCCGTCCCCGTTTTCCGGGGACAGTCCCTTTTTTAGGACAACTGTCCCCACTCAGAAACATGTCCCCATTTTGTCCCCGGTTTCAGCTGGTTCACTTTTTTGAATGTATCTCATCACCACGATAATTTGAACTTGACGCGCATGCGTGGTGTTTTGACGGGGTTATGCTTTACTACACCCTGCAACTTTGGCGAGAAATTACGTGATAAGCTTTCTCTTTGTACTCTGTAGTGACTAAACCCCAGTCCCTGGATTGACCCAAAAAATTCTGGTCACCCTAGTGTCATGAAATAAACTAAATACATCCATTAACCCAAATACAGAAAATGCTGCAACTTTCACATTTAAACCATGAGATTATGAATGTTGTATTGCAAATAAAAATGAAAATCCTTATTACCTTTTTCATCAATACGATGTACTTACAAAAAGCTATACGTATTCATTATAAAGTTCACAGACATACGTCGCATTTCATTTTGCTCCCTCTTCATTTGATTGGAGTTAAAATGTTCAGGTGACAAATATTCTTCCAAGACGTTATAAAATTCAAAAGTTGCCATCTTTTCCAATAAGAAGTCCACTTACAGACGGACATTGTCATTACCTGATCTGCGGTACCTGCCTGATTTGCGGGCAGAGCTTTACTATTACGACCCTGTGACCATAGACATATATAGGTAGACGCCGCATTCACTGTGTTGCCCAGTTGACGCGATACGTCAGCGCATCCGCCATATTGCGAGTGCCAAAAGTGCCATTTAAACTAGTACAGGTAGTACCACCCCATTGTAAACTGCAAGAGCAGGCAATGTATTTCTAAAATTTATAAAGTACACTTCATGTGGCAAATTATTTATATACAGTGATTGTGTAGAAATAACTTTAACTTGGAAAATACAAAAATATCCTTTAAAATGCATCAATTCGGGCGGCATGGTGGCGCAGTGGGTAGCGCTGCTGCCTCGCAGTTAGGGGACCTGGGTTCACTTCCTGGGTCCTCCCTGTGTGGAGTTTGCATGTTCTCCCCATGTCTGCGTGGGTTTCCTCTGGTAACTCCAGTTTCCTCCCACTGTCCAAAGACATGCAGGTTAGGTGCATTGGCGATCCTAAATTGTCCCTAGTGTGTGTGCCATGCGGTGGGCTGGCACCCTACCCGGGGTTTGTTTCCTGCCTGTGTTGGCTGGGATTTTCTCCAGCAGACCTCTGTGACCCTGTGGTTCGGATATAGTGTGTTGGATAATGGATGGATAGATGCGTCAATTCACGGTCAAGCATGGCCTTTTTTTGATGTTTTGTGGTCTTTACTACCTTACAGGGCTTATATCCCTTAAAGGAATATTCCATGCAGAAATGATGTTTTTATATGTTACTTACTCAACATAGCTTGTAGTTATGGTTGTGAAAAATTTGCAATCTCGTGTTTTCATGGAGAAGACAGAAAACAAACTTTCTGACATTATAGGTGTCTATTTAGACCAACACTGGACCTGTTGTAGAAGAATCCTGAGAGCATCAGCAGAATAAAGCATATTAGGAGAATTAGAAGATATCCAAAATAGAAAGAATATTTGATTCTGAAGGCTGGTGGGGGGGGG
>JANRMT010027041.1:122857050-122889742 GCA_026402145.1 Polypterus bichir lapradei | reverse complement strand
CCCCCCCCCCCCCCCCCCCCCCCCCCAGTCCCTCATATAATTACAGCAAGTATGGGTGAATGGCAGTTGCCTTAGGAAGGGCCGTCTTAACAGCATCAAAGGCCCCCGGGCAAAGTAGTGCGCTGGGGCCCCTGTTTTGAGAGCAAAACAGAAATATACATTGGCATCAGAAACATCGTGAGCCCCCATGCCCATTGTGCCCATACGTTAAGACAGCCCTGACCTTAGAATACATCCACACTGCTATGTTTTCATTTAAAAATGAAGCTTTCACCCTAGCATTTTCACATTGCTTACAAAAGTATCTCGAACACTAACATTACTGAAAATGCATATGGTGTACACATTTGCCATATTGGGCATTGCATCCTTGAAGGGACAGTAAAACCACCAGCGATGGGATTCGTCACAAAACTGTAATAACTGGTAAAGTATTTGCCTTTTGAGCATACATGAATCATTCAAATTGCACAAAACATTAGCTATGTCCACTATCTTGGAATATGGTTTTCTTCTGCAAAGGGTGACCAATGATATGTTGTTTTGAGCAGGATTCAATCACGAATCCTGGCAGAGTGCAACTCTTGAAGTGGCCGTGGGCCTTTGCTAAGGTATTCTGAACTGTAGACCTTTCAGGGGAAGTGACTTATCCGTAGCTTGGCAGTGTTAGTGATAGGCCCTAAACCTGGCCTTTGTTAAGGTATTTTTGCTTTATATTTGGTCTGCAGGGACAGTAGGGACAGCAGGGACTGTGACAGACACTTGGCCACTGTTGTGTTTTAGACATGAGTGGTGAGTGAAGGTTAAAAGTGGTAAGAATTGTGGGGTGTACACATAAAACAAGGCCTATAATTTAGGCATTTCCAGCATTAACTTGTACACCAATATAGATAGATAGACAGAGAGAATGAACTTTATTTGTCCCTGGGGGAAATTTGGCTTTTTACAGAAGCTCTTTAAATAAGTAAATAAATAAATACATAAACAGATAGCAAACAGATAATAGACAGATATGCAATATAAATACACACACATGCTATATAGTCTGAACACACACCTGAATGACTAAAAGAGAAGAAAATTTAAAAAGAGAAAACGTCTGACTTGGCAGTTAGAGGTTAAAGTGCCTTTCATGACCACTTTCTCATGATGAAGTAAGCCCTAGGAGGCGGGTCCACCCTAATACCACTGCTGCTGGTCCTCTTTCTGGCTTTATATTTTTGGTTAGAAGTGAGACTCAGCAGTAGAGCATTGAGTTAATATTAGAGTAATTTTGTAAGGCTTAATATTCCTTGTTTTGCATATTTAGGGATTTTCTTACCTGTTTATTGGATTTGGGATTTGTTTCCCTTTTGTGCTCTTTTGAGCATTTTGCCTTTTCTTTTCTGTTTAATTCCTTTTGTAAAATTCAACATTATTCTTTTGTTCACAAGTCACAGTTTCTCCCTCCTTTGTCAAATTTGTCAAATTTAAGACTTTTTTTTTATATTCCTGAACTTTTGAAATCAGTTCTCTAATCTGGGCCTGAGCAGGCCAAAATCTAAAGACATTAGATGGGGACTGAACGACTTGGGACAAGCTTCTCCTGGGCTGGCAAGTGAAGTTTTTGGCCTGCTGTGAGGGTTTTTGCAGGCCTCACACATCCCTCTAGCCATGCTTTTTCCTCTGTATTACAACAATATTCTGTTACCTTAGAAACCCCAAAACTGCATCTCAGATATTCTTTAGAGGCCAATGAATGAGTATAAAAAGGGCAGATTATGACAGGTGTTATTTGCTTCATTTCCTCATTGCTCCTATCTGTTTCTCTTTCTGGTGACCTTATTCTTAACACGCAGATGTAGAGTTAGAGGAACAACAGATAGCAATAGCGGGAGAGGTTCTTCAGTGGGATAAAGGGCATTATCAATGCAGGGGCTCTTTCTGTCTATTTTATTTGACTGAACTCCACAGGGCTACCTGGTCCTTTAACACATTGATTGCTAAATACGAGTTAACTCATAGTAAGTGGTCTATAGATAGAAGCACCTTATCTCATAAGCTGTAGTGCCAAATATGACCAAAATCTTGGGGAACTTATGTAAAAAGAGGATAGTGGGTATCAGAAATAAGAATGAAAAATCAATATTGTGTCATAGAACAGAATATTTCACTTCAGTTAGGATTTTTTTATTAACCATATTTTAGATAACCTTTATTTTGCATAACAATAAAAAAAAAAAAAGGTTGGGCACAAGTTCTCTTTTCACATTCAGTAAATGACAGCTTAAGAAAAGACCAGCCTTGTCTGCTTTATTGGAGAATACAAATTGTGTTTCTGCCTATTTAGCTGTGCAGAGGAAGGTGCTGAGAAGACAGATTATTAGGCAGTTAGACTGCACCCAAGAACCAACCGAGGAAAATGGGTATTATAAACAAAGGTGTCCAGGATGCTAACTGTTCTGTTGCTGTGCTGCTTAAATATGTATTATGGATCTCACCATTGTGTACTTTGTTTTTTATATATAGAACGGGTGGCTTGGAAAGGTAGGATGAGGAACCCACGCCAGTTAATGGCAGTCACCATGCTGAAAGCCATCGCAAGGATGAACACACAGTAGCGGATATTGTATTGGCTGCTGTGAATGGAATTCCATTATTGCAAGTGGGCGGGCAAGATTCCAGGTATTACCTGTCCATTAGTGTAGGATGGCCTATTGCATGATCTAGTAGTTCTCTTGTGGTAGTGTTGCTGTGAGGCATCCTTCATCCTTGTTAATGGGTATGAGGCTCATCCTACAACCATTGTGACTGGCATTGACCACAGTCATATCTTTACAACCCGTATGCACTGCAGGAAGTTTAACTGCTATTGAATTCACCATGTTGTTTATATTCTTGACATCTCATTTATGAAATTTTTTGCAGATTCAAGCATGAAGTATGTTTATGCCAATAACAAGAAAATGTGTATGCCAAAAAAGAAAAAAAATGTATGCTTAAAATTGGGTGTACACACGTTTGTACATTTGTATGCAATCTATCTTTATAAATTGGTCATCTTTTAGCATATTACCTTTATAAATCATAGTCATGCTATAAGTGCGTATACCTGAATTTACCTTGAACCTTGCCCAGTCGCCAACCTGAAAAAAACCACACATGGACTATGCTAATAAATGTCGTACTTGTGCCGTTAAAATGCTGCAGACCTTTACTGGCTGGCTGAACAGTCTCTCCCTCCTGAGGCAACATGCTGTGCTCCACAACTGAATGTCCAAACAGCATGGATGGCACTGTAGTGCCTCTCCTATGTGTTCTTTGGGTTGAGGAAAGCCATAAAGTGCCATTGTCTGACTGGGCAGCTGCTCTCACCTGGCACATGGAATAACAGGATTGCTGTTAAAATGAATAGTAGAGGCCATATAACAAACTGGAGGTTCAGCCAGCTACTTTACCAACAAGGTAACCACCACGTACAGCACCATCACATTTGTCAAAGCTTACTTTGCCTCAAAATAAACAAATCACTGGTTAACCAAGGCCACCGTGCCATAATGCTTGTCAGTCTCATGTTGGCGTCACAGATGACTTGGGCATTAATGGAATGTCACTGCTCACAGTTAACAAGCATAGCTTCATTCTCGCTAGATCTAATAGAGGAGTGCAGTTAAGTGCACTGATTACATTAGCTAAACTGGACATTACTGCAAATTACCTTTTTTATGTTGGCAAAAACATGTTTTGTGTTTTATGTTTGTGCACCCACATCAAACAAAAACTGAATGTGGCTCCTTGCCAATATGTTCAGGGGGAGCAGTCATGGACTTTACAATACTTCCCCCTAGACTCTAGATGGCTTTATGGGAAATGGAATTGGGTGCAGCCCTGTTGGGTCCCACAGGTGACACCAGGGGGGTGCTGCAGCTGGGACTCCTAAGCCCTTGTGGGCAGTGTATTCGCCACACCCGGAAGTGCAACCAGAACTTGGCAATCAAGTACCTGGAGCACTTCCGGGTGGGCTGTAAAAGGGCCCAGCAACCACTACTTGAGGAGCCTGAGTTGGGAGGAGGACTACGCTTGCCAGGAGGAGTGGTGGTGCAAAGAGGATGAGTGTTTGTGTTTTGGTGGTCTGCTTTGGGACTGTGTTGTGTCTGCGGGACACGGGGAAGATGTGCCCCATAGGTGAAGAGATTGAAATAAAACATTTCTACAAATAAAACTTCTCTACACAGCAGTGCCACTAGCAATATGGCGGCGACATTGACGTGCGATGCTGCTGGTCATGTGGCATCAGTAATTCTGTGTCTATGGTAGCGACGACGCTGCCCGATTTGTTCTGTCTAATGTTTTACCACAGACATCACTCGTCAGGTTTGACTTGTACTTGCGAGTCATTTTTGTGTTGCAGTTTATCTCTGTCTGTAAGTGGACTTCTTACTGGAAAAGATGACAACTATTGAATTTTATAATGTCTTGGAAGATGTGTTGCCTGAAAAATTTAACTCCAGTTGAATGAAGAGGGAGTGAAATGAAATGCGATGTGTGTCTGTGAAGTTTATAATGGATATGTACAGCTTTTTGTAAGTACATTGTATTGATGGAAAAGGCAATAAGGATTTTTATTTTTAGTTGCAATACCTAGTAATCTCGTGGTTTAAATGTAAAAATCACAGCATTTTCTGTGTTTGGGTTAATGGATTAATGGATGTATGTCATTTACTTCGTAACACCCTATTAGCATTTGGTGGTGTGCTTTTTAACATTTGTCCACTTTTTTTATCTTAAAGCATGAACGGCATGCTAATTATTAAGCAAAACAATGTAATCTAGGTATAGAATTAGGAGTGCATATCTGACACTTGACCGGTGTAAAGTGTGAACTCCAAAGCCATCGTTTTTTTTTTATTATGTTGATATCAGATTACATCAATACAAGGGTATATTGATAAAGGCTAAATTACATACGTGAATAGCAACAACTAAGTTATTACAAGAAAGAGGGATGTAGATAATAGCATTACAATTTGTTAATGAAGCAGCTCAGAATCTTACACATTTTAATTGCTTTAGTGTGTTTTCCATTTTTTAAAGCTATTTCTTGCATATTAATGCCCATACAGAAAGATGTAATAGAGGGTCTAACATTCTGAACTATACACTTATGAATAGGAAATTTACGAAGCAAGGAAACCACAGTTACTGCATTTTCTAACATTTAGTCTTCAAAATTGTATACAGAAGAAGAACAAGAATTAAGCAGTGACATATTGTTTTGTCATTCAAGACAGTAACAGAAATAAATCTTTATAAAAAACATTTTGGAATAGGAGCAGAAGTAAAAGAAATGTGAGAGGGGATTTGTCTTCATTTGTACAAAAACTACATTTCAGCGATCTATTAATGTCATGCTTATGAATTAATTTGTTAGTTGGCTACTATTTATTCATAATTTTAAAATGGATTTCTTTAACCTTGTTTGGTAGAAAAATCTTCTCTGGCACAGGCAATTTTAAAATTTATGTCCAAAGCCATCAGAGAAGTGTGGTGTGCGTCTGATGTGGCACAATGACAGGCTGGGCACCTGCTGTTGTCACATGTCATTAGCTTATCATTCAAGCTGTTGGTTTAGGAGAAGTACACACACATGCATTTAACTGAATATAATGGAGAAAGCTTGCTCCTTCGAAATACCTTATTTCTTATTACTGCAGTTAGAAAAACAATGCCCCTTTATTGTATTTTTTTTCTTGACCCTACAGGATGCCCAGTGGTAACCATCCTTCCATGTGCCTCAAGAGATGCCAGTGTACCCGAAGTCTGAGACACAATTGGATGTTCTTTTCTTCTGCTTTTAAGATTCCCAGTTTGGGATTATGTGCAGCAATGTTAGATTTGCTATTTCTAGAGGTAAGACTACTGCATAATTCCTGCAAAGACTCCTCATATTTATTACTTGATCTGTAATATTTTGCTGGCTTGAATACTGACCTCTATGTCTGCTCACTCTGTCCAGTAACTAAGACTGGCTTTTAAATTTTAGACAGGAAAGCCTCAGAGTGTGAATCCTCGCAAACACGGAGACTGAGGCACATCAGTACCAGCAGTCACTAAACAGGGATGTTGTTCCGTTTTGCAAAATAACATTTATTTTCTTAAGTTACTGTGATTTGTTATTGGATTTTGAAAGAACCAAGACTTAGTTTTAACTTAAAACAAAACTAAGGCAGGAGAGAAAAACCAAGATGTTTTCATGTTAATGACACCTTAGCACATCACATTAGAAGTTCAGATGTACAGAGATTGTAACACAATGTCTACTGTATGCATAATGTAAAAGGAAAAAAATGATGCTACATATAATGAAAATTAAGTTGGGGTTCTTTCAAAATCCCACAAAAAACCACAATAATTTAGAATAATATTATTAGTTAGATTTTACTCTAAGCAGAGCTTTATCTATTGTGATGGTTAACTTTGGTAATAATTGATCTACAGGTATACCAAGAAAGGAGGCAGAAGAAGTAAGGGTACATTTTTATTAATGTTTGAATTCCTTGAGTGAACATCGTGTATCTACTGTGTTTATGTTTTTAACAGTTACAGTAAAGAATCTGGTCGTGTTATGGGACAGCAGTTAAAGAAGAAGGATGGAAAGATGTGTGCCATGTTGAACTAGTGGGTGGCCCTCCTGCCGGGCACTTCTAGAATCCTCCCTCTCAATCTCTGCTCTGATCTGCTGTGCCTTTGCCAAGTGATCACGAGGTATTGGCCTATTTTGTTTTTTTTTTTTCTTCTGAAAACTGTCTCGGTTTCATTACACTGGCTTCCTGTCTCACATAGAATTGATTTCAAGGTTCTATTAAATATATAGAAGGCTTTGAGTATTTTAGACCCTGCCTGTAATTTGGAGTGTCTGCTCCCACCGTTTCTTTTCTCAAACGTTGCTTTGCTTTTTATTCCAAGATCAACCATAAAACCCGGCAGCTTTCTGTACACATGCAACAAAATCTGGAATGCTTTGCCAATAGAGAAGTGCCAGGCTACAAATGTCAAGCATTTAAAAAAACTTCAACAAGCCCACTTTTCTAATTTGGCTTTTTCTTAATTACTTGAATTGGTTGTAACAGATTAGAAATGGCACTGTGTACCATTTTGAAGATCTGTACTGGGCACTAACTTCTGCTGTTTTTCTATGTTTTCTTTTTCAAGTTAATTGCAGTGGTGCCCCCCTGTGTCTCCACCGTCTGTTACATCAACTCCAACTGCCTGTGATGCTGGAGAGAAACAAAGTTTCTAAAATGTCCTGAAATGGAATTGGGATTGGAGTGAGATGGCCACAATTATGTATGCTGGGATGTGCAAAGGGGCCTGTGTGGGCTTTGGCTTGGGACCCCCAGAGGTTTATTATCTCCAGCATCTTTGAAAGCTGCAAGTTTGTCTTTGTCCCCGGCCATTCGACCAGGCAGTGTATTAATTACAAAGGATAAGAACCCCTCCATTTGCTTGTAACTGTATATTTTTGTAGAGCAATTTGAGCTACACATGTAAGCAAAGGTGATATAGAAATGTTATTAGTGAACAAATTTTAAGGGACAGATTAGGAAAAATGTCAGTTTAAATAGAACACATTTTTTATGGAATATTACCAGATAATAACTCTGACTCTGAGTAGTATCTTGTTCATTAAGCTAATATAGCATTTTTCCTTTTTTTGACAAATTTAATGATTCACTTTTATTGTGTTCAAAACCTTGGCTAACATTTTTTTAGATCTGTAAGTATATCTGTAAATATATTTGTGTTCCCTTTCCCTAATAGTTTTTAAAACCTCCCCATTGTTGTCCATTTTCATTGTATTTGTGTTCTAGTTAAATGCATTTACCATTTATATACCTTTATTATTACTGAATTTTCCGTACGGGCCGTGCCGTATAGTGGATTTTTCAGTTTTTTTTCATTTAGCGCATGCAGTGTGAGTCACTACCTGGTACCCGTTGCTGGCCCGATTTACGCGTGCATGAGTATTGATAGGAATGCGTGAACACTCTACGGCATGAAAGGCTTTCAATACACCTGCGCACACGGATCGGGCAGGCACGCAGATCGGGTAGCGACAGGGACTCGTGTCGCGAAGTAAAAAAATGCAGATCGGGCAGGGTTGTAATAGTAAAGCTGTGCGCTAATTTATGAGCACCCTAGTACCTATTATCGAGAGGAGCAATTGTAGTAGAGTCCAATTGTGGTATCCATTACTACCTGTAACTCCTTTGACAACATATGTGCTTTGGCAATCCTTTGTGGTTTAGTAATCCTGTCTTAAGTATTTGAATGGAAATGTCTTAATCTGTTTATTTTATGTGGGAAATTCCTGTAATGGAGAAAAAAGTATTACAGGTACTTATGAAGAATGCATTCCTCTTTTATACTACTTGCATTCTGGAGTGTTTCGTCTTCCTTAAGGTTCTCTAAAAAGGTATCATGCTCTTGGATAGATCTCATGGAAAATTCCTCACTTCAGTAGTAGCTATTTCATTTAAACTGATAAGACATAATCTGCAGAACTTTTCAGCACTGAAGCTTTCCTGATAACCTGCAAGTCAAAGGGTACCTAGAATTTCAGCAGACACACTGAAGGCTATTCCCCTAATAAACTGTCTAAGAGCATCAACACGTATTCCCCCCTTTTCCAAAGATTTGATAGCCGTAATCAAAGGACCATAGAACTTTTCAAATTCAAACTCAAGAACATCGGTACTCTTGCCTAACAGAGTTAGCAGAATGGAATGTAAAGAAGTCTGAAACATGACAGGTAAATTAAGAAAGACACAATACACAGCAGTAATAATACAGGTACATATTTTTCTCAATGTGCCAAGAGGATAACAAACTTCAAAGTTGTCAGCCCTATAAAACCTGTATTCAGTTCTCCATAGAGTGCATATTTTATAATGTTGAACATCCTAAAAAGAACTTTGCTGTCCTGGTAAAGATTCTTGATGAAAGACTACATTTTTAAAATAATATGATCAGCAGAATAAATTCTCAAGAACCTGACTAAGTGAAACACAGACAAAATAATTTTTATGTGTCCCATCATATAACTATAATAAGAATCAATAATAAGAAAAATGTTCCTTGATGTACAAATTCCTTTGTACTTTGTAGATGATTTCCCTTTCTCTGATGTAGTTATAAGAAGAGGATTTGTTTGCAGTGTTGAGTCTAATAGCTCCTGAACAATTCAGTCATCTATCTGTATGTTATTTTCAGTACAGTGGAACCTTGGTTCACGAACGTCTCGGTGCACATACAGATTGGTTTACGACCAAAAAGTTTGCCAAACTTTTGCCTCGATTCACGACCACACGCTCGGTATATGAACAAGCCATTTTCCCTTTTGGTTTGTACATGTTCAGTCTCTCCCTGTGCATTTCCTGTACAGCGAGCGAGTGAGCAAGAGAGAGAGAGAGAGCGCGACACACACACACACACACACACACAGGCATGCGAGAGAGAGAGACACACACACACGGGTGTGCGAGACAGAGGCACAAAAGGCACACATACACACACACACACACACACACACGGGATAGAGGCACACACACAGGCACGCGCATGAGAGAGGCACACACACACACACAAGTGCGCGAGGGAGAGGCACACATATTTGACCCTTGTTTTACGAGTATAAAGTCAGGGGCATATTTTCAAAATAACTTTTTAATTTTTTAAACGACTAAGGGTCAAATACTCAGTTCAAAATATTAGTTGGAGCTGCTTTGGGCATTCCATGTCAAAGTACCTAAACTAATACAGCCGTTGCAGCTTACTGTATATCAAGCTGGCTCATTCGCCTTGTGATCGTCTTCTCCGATACACCATATAGATCTGCAATCTGTTGTACTTTTAAACTGCATAACAGAAGGTATTCTATTGACTCAGCTGGAATGTCAAAGGATGGACGTCCAGAGCAGGGTACTGCATCACCTGAACTGGATTGTAGTAGAGTCCATTCCACCTGTTCTTCTATAATTTCAAAAATAGTTTCATCTACATCGGAGTCTAAAAGGGCCGCCAACATTGTAATTTCTTCCAATAAATCTTCAGTTCTCTCTCTGAAATACGTAATATCTTCGGCAGAATCCATTTCATTGGCAGTAGTAAGCATTTTTCTAATTAATTCTTGTGCTATCGGTTCACCAATCTGTAACTAGAGGGCGTGTTAGAGCCCACCCTCTCAACTTTGACGAGTGAAAGTGTCAGTTTTATTTCAAGTTGTATTTCATGATGGTTTGCAGGAATGTTACGGACAAAATGAAATAAATAAATAAGCAACAAAAAACATATTTCGTGACACATTTATTTATTTATGCTCTCATTTCATGACACATTTATTTATTTAGGCTCTCATTTCATGACACATTTATTTATTTAAGCTCACATTTCACAGTACTTTTATTTATTTACGCATTTATTTATTTATTTATTTATTTAATTTTGTCCGAAATATTCCTCCATATTTTTCCACCATTCTCTGGCCTCTTCAGTGAATTATACGTATGTCAGCTCATCTCGGTCATAACTATTGACGGTGTGGGTTCAGCAGACTCCCATGTGGGAAGAGGGAGTCTGTAGGGGACCAGTATCATCACACACTTGCCCTCCAAATAGCACAGCTGATAGAAAATAACATTAGAACAAGGCAGCTTGTGCACGTTCAAGAAGTCTCACTTTACCTTGACCTTCTGTGTCTGTACCTGTGCATGTTTGGTTAAAACGTGCTTGTTTTTCACTTAGTGAAGTGATAGTTAAGCTTCAGCAGGAGTTGGCTCTCAAGGTTCTTGCAATGAAGCTGTGACTGTTTAGCAGTGAACAGGAGCCGTGCATGACTAAAAAGTCTCTCACAGGCTGCAGACGCAGGAAGTTTGTGTGTGTTCAGATGACTGCATGGCTACCGTCTGATTGGTGAAACAGAGTCATGTGATTATTGTTGCTAGACCTGATTGGTGAAACGTAGTCACGTGATTATTGTTGCTATGTCTGATTGGTGAAACAGTCATGCAGTAGATCCACTGGCGACTTCTCTCTGGCAAAAATATAGTGTAATATGTAAATGGAAAAAAGTAATAAGTCAAGTGTTGCCCAATGTAGAGGAGTAAGAGTAGCATTTCTTCTTCACAAATGCACTCAAGTAAAAGTAAAAAGTATGTTGAAGTAAAACTACACTTAGAAGTACAATTTTTTTAAAAAGTTACTCAAGTAAATGTAACGGAGTAAATGTAACTACCCACCTCTGCAGAGAAGTATGTAAGAGTGGTACAGGATATGTATGAGGGAAGTGTGACAGTGGTGAGGTCTGTGGTTGGAGTGACGGATGCATTCAAGGTAGAGGTGGGATTACATCAGGGATCAGCTCTGAGCCCTTCCTTATTTGCAATGGTGATGAACAGGTTGACAGATGATATTAGACAGGAGTCCCCATGGACTATGATGTTTGTAGATGACCTTGTTCTCTGTAGTGAGAGTAGGTAGCAGGCTGAGGAGACTCTGGAGAGGTGGAGATATGCTATGGGAGGAGAGATATGAAGGCCAGTAGGAACGAGACAGAATACATTTGCAGAGGAGAGATGCTGGGTATATTGGGAGAAGGATGTTAAGGATAGTGCAGCCTGGTAAGAGGAAAAGAGGAAGGCATAAGAGAAGGCATATGGATGTGGTGAGAGGACATTAAGGTGGTGGGTGTAATGGAGCAAGATGTAGAGGACAGGAAGATATGGAAAAAGATGATCTCCTCTAATGGGAGAAGCCAAAAGAAAAAGAAGAGACACGTTAGATAATTCCCAAAAATATTTGTCTTACGATGGTTATTTTATGTTTTATAGTTTAGTGTGTTAATGAAAAAGACTGTATTAGAGCTTAAAACATTCGTTTTCTAAAATACAGTGAAGCAATATCATCATATACTGTATTTCAATGTCCCTAAAGAAAGAAACTGTCATGTTTCAGTCAGGGTTGCTCCCCTAGCTGGGATTCAAATATATGTTTTATGTCTCTTTTTTCATTTTTGATTTTTTGCTTTATGTTGATTATGCCATTGTTACTTTTGTTGAATATGTGCATTGTTCTTTGCTTTTGATTTTGTTTATAAACGAAAGCTGACTGTGTTATGCTCCATGTGTTTTGTGGGTGGTCCTCGAAGAGGCTAGGCCACCTGCCACTCACCATCTGGAACTGCCCTCTGTCCTATAAATACTCAGGGTCTCCCACAGTTCCTGGGGTTTCATTTGGAATGGGCCCAGGAGTGGCTAGTTTACTTTTGCTTATTTGATTAATTGGATTTTTAGATTTTCATCCCTCTGCTCTATATTTTGATGATTCTTTCAATGTCTGTATTGGGAGTTGTTTGCTTTGGATTGCCTTTGGTGTAACAGACAGCTACCTAATTTGCCTGTTGTGCTCTTACAGGGAGCTTTTTTCTTGTTATAAGCAGTTTTGTAAAGAATGAATCTTTTTATTTAAAAAGACTCCCTGATGCCTTATTACTAGTGAGAGTTTGAGGGTGATAGTCCTCTCTAGTGGGCATTATTGGAAGTGTTTTAGGGACTACATGCTTTGGGATTCATAGCTCACAACAGAAACTAACATATATAGTAATAGACCATTTTTCAGATATAAAATGTGAAATCTTTATAGGCATACAGCCTAGTGCTTAATTAGGCAAATATCATGAACAAGTGCTCATGATCAATGACATCACATGTAGGTTGATGCAATCTGATGAACTCAAACAAAAATAGCTGTGTAGGGGTAAAAAAATGGACAAGGGCTCAGCCATACCAAAAAGTTGTGGTACACGTGCCAGTTAAACCTGCAAATCTTAAACCTTACTGCATCATCAAAGTCTCTCTAAAAGAAGGCAATTTGTCCACTGAAGCACTGGAAAATGGTACATGGATGATGTCTGCATTTAACACTGAAGCACCGTGGTGGTTTCCTAGAGGTTTGCAGCCGTATTTCCTCAAACTGACATGTTATTTTGTTCGATATTAATGCCCGTCTTACTGCTGAGGAGAACAGACAAAATGTTATTCATCATGTTATGCCATTAGGAAGGTGTCTGATTAGCCCCTGCATTGTTGTGCAGCATGACAATGATCCCAAGCATATGGCTAAAATCATAAAAAAAAAACTATCTGCAATGTAGAAGAGAAACTTGGTGTCCTGCAACAGATGGTATGACCCCCAGAGAGCCCTGTCCTCAACATCAACAGCAGGGAGTTTCGAACAGGCCAGGTTTAGAACTGTACATGAAGGAACAAACAATAGTGTAAAAATAAAAATGCGTAGCAATGTGAATTCTACCCCAACATTTAAATACAAAAGTAAATGAGTAACACATTAAAAATAGCTTTTCCTTCATGCTAGAAGTATCAAACATAAAGCAAGTGAGTTGGAGTTGTAAGTAGCAGAGCATAATTATGATATTATAGCAATAACAGAAACCTGGCTAAATAACAAAGATGGAGATGAGTATAACATAGATGAATATGCATTTTTAGAAAGGATATATAGAACAAAAAAGAGAAAAAGGAGTATGGTTGATGTTTATGTCAAATATAATTTAAAGGCCTCTTCAATTGGATAATGAGCCCATCTTACTGAGGACATGTGGCTTTGTCTGGAAAGCATTAGGGAAAGTGCCCTTATTTTAGGAGTTTCTTTTACAGACCACCCAATGCAGACAATAATTTCAATGTACATCATTTTGGTAATTTAAAATATTCAAGTTTACAGGGAAATATAGTCATGGGGGACTTTAACTACTTAATTTTTAAATAGATAATCTTACAAATAGCAGAGTGCAAAGGCAGGAGTTTTTAGAAGTAATCGGTGACTGTTTTTTAACACAGTATGTTAAAACACCAATGCAGGGGAAGACTGTGTAGATTTAGTTATTTGTAATTATCAGGATAGAATTGAAGGTGTTGTGGTGATTGAACCACTAGGGTCAAGTGACCATAATATAATACAGTTCTCACTGTTCTGGAAGAATGTGGATGTCAAGACTAAAACTGTTAAGTTTAACTTTGTCAGGGAAAATTTTCAGCAGATGTGGCAAAATCTAAGGAGGATAGACTGGTATAAGCTTTTAAGTGCAGAGACAGTTGACCAGCAGTCAAACAGGTAATGCAATGTAATGCAATTTTAATGCCAGTGTAATACATAAACTGGAATTAGTAGGAAATTAAAAAGAAACTCAGCAGTGGGTTAATAAAGAAAAAGAAGCTGCATTTTTCTGAGGTCTTCACATGTGAGAAAGTGGATAACCTCTCAGTGGTAAACGGGACTACTAATGAGATACTGAGTGATTTGGAAATTTTAGAGGGAGAAATACCGCTGAGATTAAATAGGCTGAAATCAAACAAATCACCAGGATCAGATAATATTTACCCTCAAGTTCTTAAGGAGGTTAGCGAGTACATATAAAAACCCTTGATGCATAATTTTAGGAAGTCACTGCACACTAGGGAAATTCTGAAGAACTGGAAAATGGCAAATATTATTCAGACTATTACCTGGCATTTGATAAGGTGGTACATGAGAGGATGGGCATCAAACTAAAAGAAGTGGGAGTTCAGGGTGTTGTTTGTAGATGGATACAAAATTAGCTCAGACACAGGAAGCAGATGGTTCTGTTGTGAGGAACCCTATCAGAACTGTATGACGTTAAGAGTGGAATTCTACAGGGGTCAGTGCTGGGATCCCTGCTGTTTTTAAAATATATAAATTATTTGGATTGAAATATAAGTAACAACCTGCAAACTGGTTAAGTTTGCAGGTGATACCAAGATAGGGGGATTGGCTGATAATCTGGAATCTATTGAATCATTACAGAGGGACATGGACAGCATACAGGCTAGGGCAGATTTGTGACAGATGAAACATAATGTAAGTAAATGTAAAGTATTACATGTAGGAAGTAAAAATGTTAGGTTTGAATACTCAATGGAAGGTAGAACATGAGAGAAGGACTTAGGAGTCGTGGACTTGACACTATCAACTTTCAGACAGTGTTCAGAAGCCATTAAGAAGGTTTTGAGAAAGTTTATGTAACTTGTAAAATAAGTCAACCTCAGACACGCAGAAAAGTTTGGGGTAGCCTCCCATATATTACATCTGGTTGCTATGGTTTTTAAATAGGCACAGATGTGCACAGTTCGAGTTCTCAGAGTGAACTGACTACTCAGGAGTAAAGGGTGTCTTTATAGAGCAACTTCCAGAAGTGATGTCTTTGAGGGTGGCGGAAGCAGAAGTGACATCTTTGAGGGCGCTGGAACCGGAAATGACATCTTTGAATAGGAATCTGGTAGGTTTTCCTACTTTTTATGTGCAAAATAAACTATATTGACTTAAAGAATATAGAAAACACCTGTGTGTGAAGTAGCTGTAAATAAATTTCACCTGGTGGGAGGAGCAGTAGAGCAGGAAAAAAGACAGAATAAGATTGAACATTTTTACGACGTGTATTGGGAGGAGAATAAAAGAACAGTGCTAAAAATAGATAAATATTTACATAAGAGTGGAGTAGAAATAAAAATATTACAAATTATTGAGGAGAAACGAGAAAAATAGCAGGAGCTGTAGATCGAATTACAGGAAGAGTGCTGTAAAAAAAACAAAAAAAAACTGGAAGGTTGAGACTCAGGAGAAAGATAGTATAGATTTATTACTGTGGTTGTAGATTGTGGAAAAGCTAAGCAGCAAAATGTATGGCACAAGAAAGGATCCTACATATAACTCATGGTGTGCATACTCACTATTGGAAAGAGGATTTTTACATAAATGCAGCAGGACAATTGCACAAATTAGCAGAAGGTACTAAAAACTTTTTACTGAAAGCAATCACCGAGATAACAAACTTGAATGAGATACAGGAAGAGTGGCCCTATATAGATTGGGGAACTATAATTGCAAGAAATTGGATGGTGAGAAAGTTGGGAGCTACTTTGGAGAAGTTAGTAGAGTCAGACAGACTTTACTTTATTGAGATTCCCTTTAAAAAACGCTTAAATTGTGGCTTTAAGAGAGGGCAAGGAAAGACAGGAAAAATACTGAGAAATCCTGGTGTTAAACTCAGTATAATAGCAAGAAGGGTAAATTGGTGTCCGAAAAACACTGTTGGGAGATTTGTGCTGCCAGCAGTCACAGTAAGAAAGGTCCTGTATAAAATCAAACCTAATTTAAATAGAAATTCAAAATTAAGACTGGCGATAGGAAACCCACGGCTACAGGGGGTTGAAATGAGTGCAAGCGAGTTGCCTGTGGATATATTGGGGCGTAACGATCCCCTCCACAAAGAACTTATTGAAAAATCATCTCAAAAATGGCATAAGAGAACAAAAAGTTTTCAAAGCTGCTGGCCCCAAAAAGGTTCATTTAGTCTGGAATTGTGCAAAGAAATGATAGAGCACATAAAAAATTCTAAAACAGAAGATGTGAGCGAAAAAAGGGAAAATAAGAGGAAAACGGAATTGAACATAATGCAAATGTTTATGGGGGAAGCAATGAAAAGAAACACATTAGAAGGAGCTAGTTGGTGTTTCGATAACGAAGAGATAGGGGGTGGAACCCCTTTAACACTGCCTTTAGGTATGTCATATAAGTTCCCACTGATAGAAGGAAAAAGAAAATTTAAAGGGCAAATACAGGTGAAAAATGAGGAGAAAGAATTAGGAGAAAAGAAAGAAAAAGTACAGGACGAACTAAAAGATCGAAAGATCAAATCAGCTCCAAGGCAGCGGCAGACACGGAGCAGTGGAATAATACAAATATATGGCTATGAGTGCCACCCCCTAACACAGGGAATGGTGGACCGAAGAAATAGGATCATAAAACAAATGATGGTTAAAACCTGCGCAGACACTGGTCTTAATTGGGAAAATTCTATGCCAATGGCTTTAATGTTTTATCGTTCGGAGAATAATAGAGCAACATATTTACCGCCACATGAAAAGCTTATTGGTCAAACAATGACTACACCTGTTTGGAAGGAACTCCCTAAAAGTCCCCCTTTAGAGCAGCTTGAGAATGAAATGCAGAGTTAGACGAGGCCACTAAGATTTTTATCAAGATGGTATTACTGTTAGGAGGTATAGCAAATAAATATATGAAAGCCAAAGTAGATATAAATTAAAGATCAGAGAAAGAGTATATTACAAAAATATATCCAGAAAAGCATTAACGTAGTTCACTTGACACGATTTCTTAAAATAAATTTAATACCATGATTTAAGTACTTTCAGTTGGCATGGGTTTCCTTCCTTGCAGCAGTAGGATTTCGTAAAATTATCAAGAAAGCATAATTAATGTAAATATAGACAATTAGAAGAAGTGCAAGCATTTGGTAAATTAGAAAAGTATTATAATAAGAATTCGGATATTAAAATGTGAAGTTTGAAAAGGTTAACTTGATTCAAATAGTTGTGCCTCATGTTACTCCCTGTTAAAAACAATTCGAGCCGTATTTACAGTCTGATAAGTAAAGCAGCCTTCAGAAAAATGTAGGAGGAAAGCACCAAAAGAAAAATTAAGTGATAGAAAAATGTGTGGGTATATAGATTTATGTGTGTAAATATGTATATATCTGTACATATATTTGTGAGGAAAAGAATATAATGCGTGAAAAAAAGAAAAGTGCACTGTATTTAACTTCAAAGGTACCTGGCGCTCGCTAATGTCTCTGTGTGTGAATATGTCTGTGCTGAACTTATTCAATGTGTGTGCGTGTACATTATGTGTGTGCGTGAGCATTAATTGTTTTCTGTGTGTCTGTGTGTGTGTGTAAATATGTTTGTGCTAAAAATGTGTGAGCGTGCGTGTTATTTGTTCTGTGGGTGTGCGTGTGTGTGTTTGGGAGTAAGAAAGCGGAAACATGGAGACCTCTGGGTAATGTAGTTTAATTATGACTTGCTGAAACTGCCTTGTGCATATACATTTCCAGAGCTCGTGACTAAAAATGGGTTAAAATGAATTTTGTATCTAAATTTCCAGGACTCTGAGTAAATATGGGTTAAAATAAATTTGAGTATGTGTAACATTCGATAAAATGAAAAATGCATCCACTTTTAATTATACAAATGTTTATAAAATATGCGAGGCATCTTTCCTTCGGACCCTGATCATGTCTTAAGGAAAAATGTTCTTTTGATGACTATAACATATAAGGGAAACAATGTCTTTCAATTTCCTTCTGTCCTTTTCTTTTGCTTGTGATGTGTGTAAGTAAAATTGTAAATTATGGGGATTATTACAGTGGAGTGTGTGGTGGCGCAGTGGTTAGCACTTATGCTAAGATTCGAGTTTATATGTGATTTTGTGTTGAAGCTTACATGTTATTTGTTTTGAGTTAATATTCTCAATGACAGTTTAGCTGTTTTTCTGGGGAGTGTCGTCTTGCTGTGGTATCGAACCGCGTGATTTCTCGATAGTTGGAATTGCCCTTATTGTCGCAGGAATAGGATTGCCACGGAAGCAATTCCTCGTTGTCGCTGAGTCATTTCACCAATAGAGTCTCCTTGATCTAGAAACCAGCGCCATTTAGAGCTGAGCAGGATTGTGTTCTGTTTCCTAGGGTTAACACCAGCTAACGTCATGAGAGGCTGTTTTATGTTCATTTGTCCTGAATAGTATGTTAAGTGAGAATGGAACTTCCTCTTCTTCAGAGTTCATTTTTTCTTTCTGATTCCTTTGCTGCATTTTTTCCAAATATAGTGTGTAATAATAAATAATAAGTAATAAAACTATGGTAAGGTTGAATGTGTTAAAACAATGGTTTGGGTGATTTTATGTAGTTAAGGGATCCCTATGTGTGCATGTTAAATAAGTTCCAGTGTGTGTAAAAATATGTGGTGTTGTTTGCAAGGATGGAATAATTGATATTAATTTGTGTGAGAATGTAAATGTTTGTTGAAATTAAAAGAGCTCTTAATTCTAAATTAAAAAAGATATGAACAGGTGGTGTAACAAGTGTAACAAGTCTCCAGATTAGGCATAATATTATATGAGCACCCCTTTCATTTGAGTACTGGCCAGACTCTGATAAAAGGGAGGATTTTAATTAAAATTATTAAATTTCAATTGAAGGAGACATTCTTTAAAATAGTAATGAAGCTGAAGAAAAACAGTGGCTTCCAGTCCAGGTAGTGTTCCATGCTAAGATATGCTATAAAAAAGAGGGGAAAAAAGGGGGTTAACTAAGAGAAAAACAGACCCTTTGCAGTCAACATTCTGAAACACATGTAACAAACATCTGAAAGATCATAATGAAAGAACATGCAAGATTTACTGGCTTTGGCAGAAGGTTATGAGGAAAAGAAATCAGTAATAATAATAATAATAGAAATAGATTTAAAGTACTTCCTTAGTTCAAAATTCTGAGAAAAATTACCTAAGAAGTGGATTCTTCATTCTAAATATGGGTGGGAATGTGCTAATTTCTTATTTCATAGTAAATAAATACAGGCACATTTTGCATTATAGGGCATTCTGATATATTGATTTCTTTCCCCATTTCCTTTGTGTGTAATATTGACATATTTGTGTGAAAAATAGTGGAATACTGGTATCACAACAAAGCTAATGGAAGGTTCACTTTTCTATTTTTTGATGCATTAATGAAATATTGAATGAGACATTTTTATTAAGATTCTAAAAACTAAGATCCAAATGTATGTGGTACTTTAATTAAATAATTAGTAATAAAAGAAAGAAAGAAATACTTGGGATACATGTATAGAAACTTTAAGCTTTTATATGACAAGTTATAAGGGGTTAGAGATGGAGTCCAAGATTATTTTTGCTGCTAAATAACCTTTGAAATAATTTAAGGGGCTTTGAGTGGGAAGGGATAAAATATTTTACTTCACTGACCTTGCTAATCTTAGATATGGTCCAAATATACTCAAATATGAACACCTTGTGTAAAAAGAAAAATGTTCTTAGGACTTTGCACATTTGAGCAATGCTTTATAATTACATACATGGGAGAGGAAATGTGGAGCCTAACTGTTTTTGTTATATTTAATGTCAAAAAAAAGGAAAATAATTAAGAATTTACTCGTCCAGATTGTGGATTTCTTTTTTGACTGTGCTTGCTATGCTAACTATGAGATGTTCTCTGGAGGTTGCTGGTATACATTGACAATCATTTAAGGGAGGGGTACAATGAACACTAAGATTTATTACAAATTTATTATAATTGACTGAAGTCTTCTTGCTTTTTACACCAATCTCCACAGAGCATGGCTCTTTAACTAATACTCAACCTTCTCTTGCTTCTGTTTGTTCTCTATCCCTGGACGTATTTGTCTTCCCTGTAAGAGAGCTATAAAATTTGGCTTTTATTCAATAATAATTATATTAATGGGATCAGTTTTAGATATCCTCTTGCTCCACATCTCCTCTACTTGTAAGATAAAACAGCAATATTGACACAAGTGTCAATAAGGGGGGAAGGGTTGGTATAAGTAGTATTGGTGAATGTTTAGTAAAAGTTTAATTTTGTTTTACTTTTTGAAACCATTTTTTAATTTTTGAAGCTATTTTTCAATTATTATGAAACAAGTGCAGATACTTCGAATATCATGCCAATATTATTGGGACCAATTTTTTGTAATGATTTATTATTGAGTACATTTTTCCTGATATATATATATATATATTAAGATTGACTTTATTTTATAATGACTTGGGACATGTTTTTAATTGAGTGGAAATTGCAACCACAGCCAAACTGGAAACAGCTATAAAGGAAGACCTGAACTTTGTGCTTATCAATTTTAAATTTTACTCTGACTGTTTAAAGGGAAATTGACTTAGACAAGCACAGACTGGATCGATATGACCGTTTGTTTTACTGCTAGCAATATTTTTAATAGGGGTACCCCCAACGAAACAGATCTGACATCTTATGACATATTATTTTTTGGATCCATAAGCAACTACCAATGAAGAATTAATATGCTGACTATTTAAATGAGCGTTTTTAAGTCTTTACATCTGCAGGTGATAGCTGTTTTTTCCTAGTGCATCGTAGATGACAGCATTTGAAGTTGAACCAGAGATTGGGCTGTGATAAAGGTCTGCAGATAAACTAATCATCTGACTCCAAGGAGAACCCAGCCATACCAGAGAAGGAATCAAGTCGTGAATCAGGCCATCAATCAGCTGACTACTGGACAATGCACTTTGATTCCAGTTCCAGGCATCATGGATACCTGCTGCCAAGAGCTCAACTGTGCTGGTGATGTTTGAGCCCAAAAGATCATCGTGGATTTCGAATCATAGATGTCATCTGCCTGCTTTGGTCCAAGACTTCTAGACGTGGTCCTTTTTACCTGGGATATTGGACCCCAACACCTGCCTTAATCCTTATCAGAGAAGAACATTTGTCACACTTTTACTCTGCAGAGCTTGATGTTCTTTGCCGGAGCCTACTTTGACTGTCCACTTGTTTGACATCTAGCAACATCTTTTAAATTAAAAGTATTTGAGCCATAAAGTTATGAAAGCTATAGAAGGGAAAGCTAATTATTTGCAAGTAAAACAGAATATAGGGACTCCTAAATAATATGTATTTAATGAATGTTTGCAAAATGGGAATATTACATGATTATTATGAATTCAAAGTGGTTAAGAATAGATATTTTTAGATAAATGTTTTGATATGCCTTCTGGTATTTAATATGAGATAATAAGTTACCTTTAGGGACCAATGATTTATGTTATTTGTAAAATTAATCAGAATCAATCTAATATAACATAAGGGATCTATTAGAGATTGTTAAGTGATTGTCATTGCAAGGGCATTACATCATTGCTAGTTAGGGTCAGCCCAGTTTAGATATTCTAGGTTATTGATTGTAATATTATAACAAATAATGTAGAGCTTCACATTTAGGTATATTTAATTAACTGAAAAGAATAATAGTTAGCTCATGGGGTAACACACATAACTAGTATTTTGGGAATAAGGGACACTTACTATAGGTCAGAACATCCATAACCTTTGAATTAGAATAGGATACAGTTTAGGCTAGCATGTTGATGGTGATACAGGTTAAATGATTAACATTATGGCTTGATGAGTATATATGTTATGGAAATTAGTGAAATGAAGTAATAATTTGGCCCATAGGAGATGGAGTGTCTTATACATACAGTGGTGAATGTGTGGTCTGTGAATTAAAAAGCCCAGATGAAGTCTGAAGATCTCTGAAGATATGAATTCTTAATAAGAAGCTTGGGTATAACCCTTGAAATTGAAATTAAAATGAATGTGACCTCAAAGATGACCCAGTGATTTGCATTTTGGAAGGTAGTACAGACATCTTCCGAAGGGAGGATTGACACCTACTGTCCACAAAATGGCTGCATTAATGTGGTAAAGGGGGTACAAGATTGAAGCCACAGCTGGGTGTACATTTGGCAAATTTTATGAATGAGTGTGTTAGGATGTGAGCATGGTGAGGTGTATAAGGACTTTATCTCTGATTATCATTGTGCACAGCAGTGGCAACCTAAAACTGAGAACTTTTGAGTTATTTAAGATAGATTTTTATGCCATCTGTATCGCCACCAACAATAGTATTAATAGGACTGATTGTAAATAAATACACAAAACTAGGTACATTAAATAGTTATTTCACCACATTTAGAAACAGTGACAATTCTGACATTATCTATAAATTCATCTTAGAAAGGAAAGGTAAAACCAATATACTTAGTATTAGCTTTATTTGAGCCTGGGAATCATGGGGGTTCATGTTAGTGAAGCAGAAATTGCTCTCTTAATGGTATTGTTATGTCCTTGAGTGGTATTTTGCTGCTTATTGGCAATTTTCTAATTAGTTATCACTAGATTTGCTGTCAAACAAGTGTACATCGAATTTCTTGAACCGTGGACATCTTCAGCTACAGATTTTGATTCTCTTCTTGATGAAAATGTGGATAATGAAATACTAAACCAGAAGAAACTCCTTGGGTGAAGTGCTAGTAACTGCTCCCCAGGGAGGTGACCCTCTACGGTGCGCAAAGTACCTGGGTTGAAGAAAAATGATTATTTAACTGGAAATATATTTCTCCAAGTGAAGAAAAAGCCCTTATTATGGACAATTATTTTATTATTTTAAGCCTTCTGTATTATTTTTTAACCATCATGGATTATGTTATAAAAGCCTGAACCTGTAACCGTCATGCCAGGGATGAAAACCTTTACTTCTCCGAGTAGGCATGAGTAACATTCATAGCCACTACAGTCAGGACTGTTGAGCCAATTGCTTGGCTACCCTCAGCTGTTGATAACTGGAAGAGTTACCAGTTAGTACTCAACATCTCAGTATCCTTTGTCATTGTGTCTTTTCACTGTGGGGAGCTTGTGAACGGAGTGGGGAAGATAAATCTGTCATACAGACTGGAAAATCAGAGTGTAGAACATCCTTCAAAATATACATTTTTACCAACTGTAACACAATCTTTGTCATAGATTAGAACAAGTAATGGTCCAAGCATAGATTCTGGAGGACTGAAAAATTGCCATTTTAGTTGTGTCATTTAATCTGAGGTTTTGGATAATTTGAAAAAGAGATATGCTTATTAACAGTTGGTGTATGGTTGGTTTATCAGGACAGATCCTCCGTTTAGACATATTTCTCCTAACACGAACTCTTAAATAAAATCGTAATATTTGTACAGTATATACAGTGGTGTGAAAAACTATTTGCCCCCTTCCTGATTTCTTATTCTTTTGCATGTTTGTCACACAAAATGTTTCTGATCATCAAACACATTTAACCATTAGTCAAATATAACACAAGTAAACACAAAATGCAGTTTTTAAATGATGGTTTTTATTATTTAGGGAGAAAAGAAAATCCAAACCTACATGGCCCTGTGTGAAAAAGTAATTGCCCCCTTGTTAAAAAATAACCTAACTGTGGTGTATCACACCTGAGTTCAATTTCCGTAGCCACCCCCAGGCCTGATTACTGCCACACCTGTTTCAATCAAGAAATCACTTAAATAGGAGCTGCCTGACACAGAGAAGTAGACCAAAAGCACCTCAAAAGCTAGACATCATGCCAAGATCCAAAGAAATTCAGGAACAAATGAGAACAGAAGTAATTGAGATCTATCAGTCTGGTAAAGGTTATAAAGCCATTTCTAAAGCTTTGGGACTCCAGCGAACAACAGTGAGAGCCATTATCCACAAATGGCAAAAACATGGAACAGTGGTGAACCTTCCCAGGAGTGGCCAGCCGACCAAAATTACCCCAAGAGCGCAGAGACGACTCATCCGAGAGGTCACAAAAGACCCCAGGACAACGTCTAAAGAACTGCAGGCCTAACTTGCCTCAATTAAGGTCAGTGTTCACGACTCCACCATAAGAAAGAGAATGGGCAAAAACGGCCTGCATGGCAGATTTCCAAGACGCAAACCACTGTTAAGCAAAAAGAACATTAGGGCTCGTCTCAATTTTGCTAAGAAACATCTCAATGATTGCCAAGACTTTTGGGAAAATACCTTGTGGACTGATGAGACAAAAGTTGAACTTTTTGGAAGGCAAATGTCCTGTTACATCTGGCGTAAAAGGAACACAGCATTTCAGAAAAAGAACATCATACCAACAGTAAAATATGGTGGTGGTAGTGTGATGGTCTGGGGTTGTTTTGCTGCTTCAGGACCTGGAAGGCTTGCTGTGATAGATGGAACCATGAATTCTACTGTCTACCAAAAAATCCTGAAGGAGAATGTCCAGCCATCTGTTCGTCAACTCAAGCTAAAGCGATCTTGGGTGCTGCAACAGGACAATGACCCAAAACACACCAGCAAAATCCACCTCTGAATGGCTGAAGAAAAACAAAATGAAGACTTTGGAGTGGCCTAGTCAAAGTCCTGACCTGAATCCAATTGAGATGCTATGGCATGACCTTAAAAGGCGGTTCATGCCAGAAAACCCTCAAATAAAGCTGAATTACAACAATTCTGCAAAGATGAGTGGGCCAAAATTCCTCCAGAGCGCTGTAAAAGACTCATTGCAAGTTATCGCAAACGCTTGATTGCAGTTATTGCTGCTAAGGGTGGCCCAACCAGTTATTAGGTTCAGGGGGCAATTACTTTTTCACACAGGGCCATGTAGGTTTGGATTTTTTTTTCTCCCTAAATAATAAAAACCATCATTTAAAAACTGCATTTTGTGTTTACTTGTGTTATATTTGACTAATGGTTAAATGTGTTTGATGATCAGAAACATTTTGTGAGAAATCAGGAAGGGGGCAAATAGTTTTTCACACCACTGTACTGTGAGAAGTCAAGCAAAATGGCACCTTTTATTAGCTAACTAAAAAGATTACAGTGTGCAAGCTTTTGAGGCAACTCAGGCCCCTTTTTCAGGCAAAATGTAATCAACATCTTAATACATCTTGCCTGAAGAAGGGGCCTGAGTTGCCTCGAAAACTTGCATATTGTAATCTTTTTAGTTAGCCAATAAATGGTGTCATTTTGGTTGACCTTTCCCTACATTCATAATGGCTAACACAGTACAACACCCTAGTACTACAGTATATACATTAATGTAAGTGTTTCAAAATTTAAAATACACATAATAAAAATGATCAGTTTCACAAAAAATATAAAATTTGACATTTTTCCTGCACTGCAATGTCTTATAATTATGGGTAGTTCAAGAGTAAAGTATAACCGTACCTTTTCTGCCAGGTATTTACAGTTCATGTAAAATGCAAAATACATAAAAACTGTCTTTCCAGTAGTGTAACTAGTGGGTTGCTTTTTATATCACAGGCAGTGACTGTGGAGAAAAAAAAAGGAATTTCATTTAGCGGACTCATTTTGAGAACTGGAAGACAGGCAGATAACAACAACCTGCAACAGTTAATATCAAAATATGTTCAGGTGCCACATTTAGACTTTTTGAAAGGGTTTGCACATAACATGGTACTATACTTCTTATATTCTTGGGTTATATGATTTGTTTTGCTAGATTTTCTTTTTTATTATTTTTACAAAAATATTTTTTCAGTAAATAATTCAGTGATAAAACTGCAATTCATAAGATGCTTAATATAATTATATCCATATGTGTACTGCATGTAATTAAGAAATTATTATCAAGGTAGATTTCCCTTACCTTAAATGTTTAAATGTTATTCGCATATTTGTCAGTCTACTGTGATTTTGATTACAAACCATTTGCAGAGATTCAGTTTTTAGACTTAACCAGTTCAACTCCTCTAATGGCGCATTTAGTGTTTTAATATCTAATTTTGTGTGTGTTTCAGCCCAACAATATCACACATATGGAACCATTGCATATTTATTAAATCTAAGATGGAGTGTATTGAATACAAAATATTAGACTGACCTTGTACAAACAACTTTATTTTAGTAGCCTTGTTAACTGCATGTCATGGTAGGCTAAGTTATAGAAGAGTCACTCATATATTTTTTTTATTTTTGTTTTCCTTTATGACCTTCTGTTGCACTGAGCAATGCAATCTCTGCTGTGCATTGGGTCTTCTGTATGTGTGACCCCTTGCATTTACACTTTCTGGCATATCTGTTGTGAACTGAAAGTACTTTTGGCTGCAATCACTAAACTCCTTTGTGAAAGTTCGATAGACCTCTGAAATTTTTTTTATGCTGCTGATCCATAATTAGTGGCATGCTAGATTGCACAAATGAACAGTTTACTGGACAAGCCAAGCAATGGGTACAATGAAATGTGTAGCGACGGTATAACTGAAATGTAAAGCTGAAGCCTCTAATGTAAAGAGTTCAAATGTTAACTTCTGAACAGATTCACGTATATCCAGGAGGGTGTGAGGGATGTGGATTGGTCTGTATTGAAAACCTCACTAATCGAGGCAGCTAGCTGCAGGAAGGTGTGGTGAAAAGATAGTTATGGACTGTTTTTGTTCAACTCTGGGAACTGGTAGTGAACAACAGCGCTGTGAAGTTAAAGAAAAGTCACCCATGCAATATTTTTAGAAAAGGTGTCTGGATCTGACTGAAAGATACTTCCATGCTAAAAAGGAGGCTGCTGCAGTAGTGGCCAAAGAGAATGCCAGTATGTGGGAGGAGTCCAATGAAACCAGTGAGAAAGACTTTTGGGCTGCTTCATAGTTTCTTGAAAACCAGTAAGTGACTTAGGTTTTCAATGCTGTTCTCATTGGGGTGAGGGTGTTGACTTTGACAATGGATATGTGTCACTTCGTAGGTGGAAGGAGCAGTTTGAAGAACTCCTTAACTTAGTGTATGTGCCTTTTTTGGAAAACTTAGTGCAAGAAACATTGGTCATGTCTAGATTAAATTCTGCAGCTGAAATCACTCTGATGGTAAGGCCATAGTGACAGATGTGATCTGACCATAGATGCAGTAGGAGCTATAGGGGTATACGAGTAACAGACATCTTTAATTTTGCTTGCAAGATGGGTACACTGCTCTGAGACTTAAAGACTGGGATGTTGTTCCCCATTTCAAAAAAGGAGATAATGTGAGCTCCAATTACAATGAGATCACACACCCCAGTATCCTTGGTATAAACTTTGCTGGAATACTGATACAGAGACTCTGAAACAGCTGACTGTCAAATTTTCAGTACAGAAGGAACAAAGTATGTTCTATCCTGGGCATTAAACAGAGCCCCCGCTCTTTGTACTTGTGTAAATATTTCTGAGGATGTGGGATTTTCCCAGTCCTGTTTACATGTGCTTTATAGGTTGGAGAATGCTAACAGTCATGTAGCACTTGGCATTTTGTGGAAGGTACAGGAATGCGCTGATCCAGATCATTTGTTGCATTCCATTCATTGTTTGTATTTACATCTTGAGGCTTGTGTTTGCTTACTTGGTATAATATTTTACTGAAGATGAGCTTTTTGTTCTTTCCTATTAGTGATTTTAATAGGTTAATTCATAAGACCCAGCTGAGGCTTGGTATCCAGCTTTCTACATGATGGTTTTATGTCTGTCTGAATGAGATTTTTCCTTCTTGACTTGACAGTCCTAAGGGACTGTGATCTCAAAAGGGCAATGGGAAATCTGCAGTTGTGCATTGTGTGGTCAAGATGAGAAATAGTACTACTAAGGTCATGGTCCAGGCCAAGAAATTGCCTTTCTTTCCATAGCTTTAAAGGGAGCAACTACTGCAAGTACAAGAATGCAAGAACCACAGAATGAGTGAATGATGTCAGAGGTGATTGATCAAGGAATCATTGAAGTAGAAGCATTTTTGGGAAAGTTGTACTGGGCTGTTGTACTGGTAGCTGAGTTCTTAGACTAAGTTTACAGTTTGCCAGTCACTTTACCTACCCATACCTTTGGTCTTGAACTATGGATGTGACAGAAGAAATAAGATTATGAGTGTAAGTGGCTGGAAAGAAATTGACAGATTCACTTTCTAAGTGAGGTTGAGGAGCTTACTGTTGTGGAATGATCTTGGAATGGAATCCTTGTATCTCTATATTAAGGAGAGCCAGTTAAGATGATTTAAGTATGAAGTGAGGATGACCATAGGGTGGTTCCACAGGAGAAGAACCAAGCCTGGTCCTCTGAGAAAAGGCCCCAGGACAGACCTAGAACATTCTGGGGGGAGTGTGCTGTATCTCCTAGTGTGCCTAGAAATTATTGATAAGTACCTGGAAAATATTTTAGGGTTAGGATGGCATGGTCTGTCCTTCTTGGCATATGGCAACAAAGACCAATAATTGGACAAAAGAATGTGAACAAACATCTTGCCTTCTGTATTTACAGATATATGCATGTATATGGTGACATTTATGTGTGTCATGAGGATCATCATTCAGTCTCTTCCTAGGTATATAGTACCATCGCTAACAGTTTTGTCATGTTCTTCCTCCACAGCCTGACAGTCACCCAGTGAAGGCAACTAATCTTTCGGGTCACAAGCTTCAAAAGGATAACCGACCAGATGGAGGCATCTTTGACCAAGGAGACAACCTTGCAAACAGAGCTCCTAGCTAGGCAATAATTCAACGGCTGAAGTTAATGAATAGATGCCACTTGGCTACATGGCATGTGTTTTGGTTATTGTTTTCACACCGTTGATTGCTGTTTTTACTTAAGAACTTGTTATTAAATAGGAAGGGTTATGTTGGCACCACAAACTACTCCTAGCTTTGTCTACCCTTCTTCCCTATACCACCACAATGGCCTAGAATGACTGGAAACGTAGAATGATATTTGTTAGGAAAAGTTCAACAGAAAAGTTAAACACTCATATATCAGGGAGAGAATGACTAGCATTTTGTTCCATTCTTACATGATATTCCGATACACTTAATGGGGAGGCAGTTATGCAGACTCCTGGAAACAGTAGCACCCCTTCTAGCTCCCTGTCTCTATTTCATAGCAGAAATTAAGAAGAAAAGGAAGGAAAATATAATCAAATTTTTAAAGTATATTTTTTCGTACTTAGAAAATGGACTTAGAGAACAGATATTTTTTCACCCAAAGGCACATGGTACTAGTATTTAACTTATGCTTCTTCTTCAACCTAGCAGCTACCATGGGTCAGAGCAGGGTCTATTGTCCAGCATGCACGTTTCCACTTGGCATGGTCAAGAGTGGGGCAATGTTGGAGAGTTTTATATCATCCTTAAATTGATCCTTCCACCAGCGCTTTGGTCAGCCTCATAGTCACTGACTGTGTGGGCTGAGATCAAGCGCAGTTTGTGCTACTGAGTCTTTGGCGTGACAGATCACATGGCCATACTATCGGAGCCTGGCCTCGTGGATCTTCCCAACGATGGGCATAATGCCCATCATCAGGCATCCTCATTCACTAAGCGATCAAGTTGGATGAGCTCTAGCGACCACTGGAACATCTTCATTTCCTGACATGGAGGAGCTGTTTGAGTTTCACATTCGCTGGTCAACATTCACATCCATAAAGTTTCCATAGTGTTTAACTTACACACACTAAGATATATTTGATTCACTTTACTAGAACAAATAAATGTAAATGCTTTTTAATACTGGAGTTTAAAAACATCATAGGCTCACTCCCACCGTAGAAACGTTTTTCAAGAACCAAGGAATTTTTAGAAACTTAGGAACATTTGTAGCATTCCCACTATAGGAACTCGGGATATTTCTAGTTGCTGGTAGGTAGTTCCTGGTACTTCTTTTAGCTCCTACTCCACAGTATGTACTTTTCGTTCAGCCAGGAACTATAATGGGTGAGGCTTAAACAGTAATAATTGGTTGACTACAAGCACTGCCATCTTATGAATATTTTAGTAGTTTGGACTTTGGAGAGTTATCGGAAAAGATGGAGTACTACACATTGCACCTCATCACCCATCATTAGCCACTCCCTGGTGTGCCATTCCATGCACCACATCAAATCAATATAGTCCCCATGTGATCATGATTACTTCTAAGCAATTAGATGTGGGGGTCCCCTCTGAACTCCTGATTGAACCCCATGCAGCGCATCAAAGCAATAATCTGACCCATGAGGTTGTGATTGCTTTGCCATTGAACTGCTGATTATACTGCACTCTACACCACATATCTCTTCATAAGCCAACTCTATTGTGCACCCATTGCACCACACCTTGCATTGCACTGAAACAATAATCTCCCCCATGAGGTTGTGATTGCTTCAAAGCAATAAGATATGGAGGTCCCTTTGCACCACATCACTCTTAATAGCCACCTCCATGCTTCCCTGCCATGCACTGCTTTGAATCAATAAGTTGGGTTGGTTCCCACGTGAACTCCCAAACGCATGAAACTTTACACTGCTCTTTTTTGCACATCACCTATTCTGCATAAATTGTACCTGCAGTGTGGTAAGAACAGAAGACATGAAACTAGCCAGGGTCCACAAGTGGTTAAGGGTCTACATTGTGAAAACAATGTTCCTATGTTGGGAAAACACCTTGTGCCCGCAAGGATTGTATAGCCTTAGGTTTGCTAAATATTTATTTGCATTTCTGTTCACCTCAGTATTTTGAAGTGTTGCTGCAGTAACTTTTCCTATGTTCCGTAGCATAATACCAAAACAAAAGAATTTAAAGAAAAAATAGCTTTGTTAAAAATGTGGTCAGTCTGTTGTCTTCATTAAGATTTCTGATCTGCCCAAATGACAAAAGAACCCTCACTTGATTGGCCCCACTTGTCTCAAAGTTTAGTATCTGCTTAGCAGGCATTAATCTTTTCCACTTGAATATGATATGAGCAGTGTAAGGCTTTTTTTCATGGAAAGACAAAATTTTCACAGATGTAGGCTATTAGTGTGTCCAGATTTGTGGAACATCAATGTGGAACATGTGCAGGTCTGACAATAGTGATGCAGGTTAGTCAAGTTCATTTAAAATGCTGAAGAAACATATAACATGGGTTTACAATTGTTTAAAGTTAAACAGATATTGCTCAAATTACTTTTTTGATGTAAAAAAATATTTCTTGTTCTGGAAGTACAGGGTATGGGACTGTTTTTGTCCAAGCATTTAGCTAAAAAGAGTGTTATTTGCTCAGTATCTGTCATATAGATTACCATACAGTTTGAATAACAACTGCTTGGCGGTTTCCACAGAATTCTTTCATCACAAAGTCCTCATATATCATTTTACTATAACACATTTTACAAATCAGCAATAATGAAAATATATCTAAGAATCAGTTAATAAAGCAGCTGAATCCAAAAGTTATAGAGTGCAATTTTTGTTGGTTCAACCAGACGTAGTGAAGCCTCACAAACACAATCTTGTTATAATATCAAACAAAGATTCAGCGAATAATGACGGGGTAGCTGAGTAGACTTCTAGCACCCCTATCAAAGGTACTCTTGTTCTGTAGATTTCTTGAAAGTGTGTGCCTAATAAACCTAGTTTTGCCTTCAAGTGGTTAAGCACTATTTTGGATTTCCTTGAACCTTAAAGAAGAACTTTGCTGAGGCTGATTTAGGAGGCAGAGATTTTTACTTACCCTTGGAAAGGTTGAAAGCATAAGCAAAATATGGCTATAGTCCTCTGGTAATGCAGTTCCAACCAGCTTAATTTATAGAAAATCCATGACAGTTATTCACCTCATCCTTCTGTAGTGTAAAAGATTTTTCTCACGTCTACTGAATACAGCCTAATGAAGCTTGTCTTTTGATTACTTACAGTCCAAACAATGATGTCTTGGAAAAAGACAAGGCAACATGGCTATGCAAAAGTAAGGGTCTGAAAACTAATTCTCAACAAAGCATTTTCCACCATAAACAAATAGATCTCTTTTTTGAACCACTAATTAAATCTACTTATACCCTAAAGCACCTTGAGGTAAATAATTAATTCAAAGTTAAATAACAGAAGCAGAAATGTACTCAATTTCAGACTCAGTTACGCTTTTGACCTAAAAGCTGGTGAAAGCAGGCCAAGGTCTAGGCATTAAGACAAAGGCCCACAAACTTAAGCATGAACATTGTTTGAGCCTGTGTCTCAGATTACTATGCCATGGTTCAAGATGTTTATTTTCACAATTGATTATGAAACAGAAAAGGATGTGAGTAGTAATATGTCAGGTGGGTTCTGTCAAAATTTAATCCAATTTGATTGATGAGATTAAACCATGCCCCTTTTTAATCGAAGACCGGAAGTCCCTCCCCCACCAACCATCT